>CM077096.1:139755340-140164446 GCA_039513925.1 Platanthera zijinensis | reverse complement strand
TTTTATGGAAGAGTTTCTTTTGATGGATTTTTCTGTAGGGAGCTGCGACTTACATAAGAGTTTGGTAGTAGTAGAGCCTTCCTGGATTGCGCTTACGAGGCTACATCAGAAGGATGATCCAGATCTTTTGCACCTATATCTTAGGGCTGAGAAAGGGGAGTTGCCAAATTTCTCGATTGATGATGCAGGTACTTTGAAGTACCGAGGCAGATTTGTATCCCCGCCATTATGGATATTCGAGTTATGTTATGCAGGGAGGCACATGGCTCTAGTGTTGCCTACCGCCCAGGATCTACCAAGATGTATCACGATTTAAAGCAGATTGCATGGTGGTATGGGATGAAGGGGGATATAGCCAAGTTTGTTTCAAAGTGCTATAATTGCAGGCGTGTTAAGGCCGATCTTGGAAGGCCTGGTGGAAGACTGACTCCGTTCGAAATTCTGACTTGGAAGTGGGAAAGCATCTCGATGGATTTCATTACAAGATTACCGAGATCTCCTAGAGGATATGACTCAATTTGGGTGATTGTGGACAGATTGATGAGGTGTGCTCACTTCGTACCTTTTAAGATCGACTATCCGATGAAGAAAATAGCTGAGCCGTATTTGAGTGAAGTCATCTGATTGTACGGTGTGCCAGTCAGCATTATTTCAGATCGAGACTCCTGGTTTACATCTTGCTTCTGGAAGATTTTGCAAGAAGGGTTGGTTATAGATTTGAGATATTCTACTACATACCACCCATAGAGCAATGGTCAAACAGATCGAGTTAATCAGATAGTGGAGAACATGATCAGATGTTATATTTAAGACCACGGAGGAGCGTGGGATAAGCGTTTGCAGCTTATGGAATTTGCTTATAATAATAGTTATCAGGAAAGCTTGTAAATGGCTCCTTTTGAAGCTTTGTATGGGAGGCACTGCAGGACTCCCTTGTTTGGGTTGAGGTTGGCGAGGGACCTTTGTTGGGTCCTGATGCGCTCGAAGAGATGGAAACTGCTGTGAAGCTGATTCGGGAGAAGCTTTGGATAGCCCAGGAGCGATATAAGAAGAATGTCAACCGACGTAGATCTTATTTGGTTTTTGTTGTGGGGAACTTGGTATTTCTAAAGGTTTCCCCGATGATTGGGATCAAGAGGTTTGGAAAGAACCGAAAGTTGGACCCGAGGTATGTGGGGCCATTTAAGATTGTTGAGCGGATCGGTGTGGCAGCTTATAGGCTGGACTTGCCCGCGAATTTTCCTAGCATGCATGATGTTTTTCACGTTAGCCAGCTGCGGAAATGTGTGTAGAGTGACAGGCAAGTTTTGGATTCTGAACCACAATTAGAGCCAAATCTTTCTTAAGTGGAGATGCCTGTCTGCATTAAGGAGGCTCAGGATCACGTGTTGCGGAGGAAACAATTCCTATAGTTAAGATTTTGTGGAAAAATCAGGGTGTGGAAAGCGCGACTTGGTAGCTAGAGTAAGCGATGAGGAAGGCTTACCCTCATTTGTTTCCCTGACTTGTGCCTGGTATGTTTGCACTCCTTCTTTTTATGGATTTTGTTTGGTTATTTCTTTCCCCTCTTATTAGAAGGGTTGTGTGTAAAGTTTCGAGGCAAAACTTTCTTTTCGGGGGAGTGGTTGTAACGCCCTCGGTTTTTCTGTGTTTTGTTTGATTATTGTTTGGCGTTACGATGACGCATTTCTGGTCTTTTGCTATTATTAGAGTGTGGTCTTAGCTTTTTAGGTTCCTTTAGAGGCCTATTTGTAGCCTGTTTGCAAGATTCCCCAGCTAGCCGGAGTCTGTTTTGGTGACTCGGCTGAGCCTCTCAGGGAATGCTTGTGCTTTGGCTTCGGGAGGTGTTAGCCCGAGTTTTGATCGTCGGATGTTGTTTTCGACTTCGTTGTTGTTTTCGTAGCTTGGGTTTTTAGCTACAGTACGAGTTTCGTCGAAATCCAAGATGATTTGTTTTTGCGTCGTTTCGACATTTGTTAGTTGGTATTGGCTACCTTTTATGTGTGCTTATATGTATAGTTTCTTATGAAGGCTTAGGGTGGCTATTATGTTATTAGCTTAGGTTGAAATTGATGTTGCTAGCAGGTGGGCTCGGGCCTAATCAGTTAGACTAATTTCATAAGCTTAGGGATATATGTGTATATATGCATATATATATATATATATACACACACACACACACATATATATATATATATATACACATATATATATATATATATACATATATATATATATATATATTTTATATAAGGATAGTATTTTTTATTTATTTATGCTAGCTAAATGTGGCGGTTTGGGGAGCTGCAGCTAGTGGCTGCTTATATTTGTTTATTGATATAATGAGCTAGTGCCCAGGCTAGATTCATTTTTTAGTTATAGGTTAAATAAAGTAGAGATTTATTTGTATAGCTCCAGCTGTTATCCTCCCCATTTCCTCTCCATTTCCCGAGCATTGTTAGCTTTCAGCGGAAGGAAACGAGCGGGTAGCGGAGGAGCTTCTGCTTTGACCGCCGATTAGCTGTTGAGTTAGGGATGGTTTTTCTCGGGTAGAACCGGATCTGAGCTGCTCACGCCGTGCTCTTCCTTCTTAGGTAAGTAATTTCGCATTTCGAGCTGTCTATAGGAGCTAGGGTTTCTTCAGTCCTTCTTCTTACTCGCTAAAAGCTCCAGGTTTTCCTCTATAGGTAGTTGGAGGTGCAGGTGGCCGATCTTTTTGCCACCGGTGTCGAGTTGGTGTTGCAGCTGCTTCTTCCTGCCGGAATTTAGGCAAGCAGCTCCTTGCCCTTGCAATTTCGTCCCTTCTTTTACCTTGTTAGGTTGCTGTAGGTAGCTAGAGTTCCTTTTTGCTTCTAGGAGCTAGGGCAGCAGCATTTCCTTTGCTCCAGCCATTTATTTTTGGCTTCAGGAACTGTCCAGATCGAGCCTATTAGGTTTCTTTTTTTTTTTCTCTTTTCTTTTCTTCTCTCTTGTCCTCGGTTTGGTGTCCAGGTATCTTGCGTGAGTTAAAGCTTAGATTAGTTAGTGGTAGAATTAAGCTTAGGCTGCGGTGGATTGGGTAGGAGGAGTAGTAGAGAGAGTTGGAAATAATTTTCCAACTCTCTGGTTAGTAGGCGTTCAGTGGGCTGGGGTCGGGCTAGCTCCTGGTTTTAGGAATTTTAGGCTAATTCAAAAGCATTGAGTGAGTGGACCTCACTCAATGCCTAGACTGTTATGCCTTTGGCATTGTGTGTGGTGCCTTCACTCAATGCCATGGTCGTTTTTGCGGCTAAGTCATTTGGCGTTGAGTGAGTCGACCTCACTCAATGTCGTGGCTATTTTGGCGTTGAGTGTAGGGCTGAGCATATTATTCGAAACTCGATAGTCGCTCGAAATTCGCTCGAAAATTGAGTCGAATCGGAATCGATTAAAATTGATTCGACTCAATTTGAGTCGATTCAATTTGACTCGAATCTGATTTCGAGTCGATTTCGAGCCAACCCTGAATCGCTCGAAATATGATTCGAATCAACTCGAATTAATTAAATATATTATTTATTTATTAATATATTCTTATTTTTAAATTAAAATAATAAAATTTAAATCAAAATAAAGAGAATGAAGTATGTTAAGTGTTTTTTTGGTAAATTTATAGGTTGTCCAATTTAATTTGTAGCCAAATAAGAATAAAGTAAAAAAAATGTTAAATTTTGAGCCGACTCGATTCGATTTCGAGCCGAATCGATTCGATTTCGAGCCGACTCGGAATCGAGCCATTTCAAGTCGAGCCGACTCGAGTCGAAATCGATTTCGATTTCGAGCCGAGTTCGAGTCGAAAATTTCGATTTCGAGCCGAGCCAAAATCGCTCGAACTCGACTCGATATCAGCCCTAGTTGAGTGTGGTGGACTCACTCAACTCCAAAGCCTATTTTTGCGGCTAAGTCATTTGGCATTGAGTGAGTTGACCTAACTCAACGCCATAGCTCTTTTAGCATTGAGTGTGGTGCACTCACTCAACGCCAAAGCCTATTTTTTGCGGATAAGTCATTTGGCATTGAGTGAGTCGACCTCACTCAACGCCGTGGCTGTTTAGGCGTTGAGTGTGGCAGGCTCACTCAACGCCAAAGCCTGTTGCTGTAGTTATGATACTTGGCATTGAGTGGGTGGACCTCACTCAACGCCGAAGCTGTTTGGCATTGAGTGTGGTGAACCCACTCAACGCCATAGCTAGGATTTTTGCGGCTATATTCCTTGCGTTAAGTGAGTGACCTCACTCAACGCCGTGGTTAGTGCTTGGTGTTGAGTAACCCACTCAGCGCTGTGTCGAGTGAACTCGATGCTTTTTCCTTGGGTTGTGTTTTCCTTTAGGACTTTTAGTATGGCTTTTTCCTTAGTGGGGTGTTGGGTGTTCCGCTAGTTTTTGCATGCCGACTCGTGGATTATGGCAGGTGGTGTAGTTTTGTGGGCTCTATAAGGGGTGAATCGTGTGTGCTGAGTTGTGGCCACCACCACCTAGGCTATGTTGGGCTGGTAAGGTTTGGTGTGTGGACCCTGTAGCTGCCACTAGTTATTTTAACCCTGGAGTGTTTTTGGGTCTAGTTGTTGGTGAGGGCTGTGCCGCCCACTCCGACCCAAGGTTTTCACCACGGCCAATAATTCACAAAGATTAGTACTGTTAGTTCCTTTTCTTTTTAGTGGCTATTTCTTTTGGCAAAGGTATGCCTTGGTGCTGCTGCAGGTGCTTAGCAGAGCATGTTGCTATTTATGTTCACACTTGGTGTACTTTTAAAGTTCTTTGAACAGTGTTTCTTCTTATTGTCATGTCTTTTCTTCTACTGATAGCATTTTGTTGCAAGGCTGGTAAACCCCTTCTTTTATTACTCATGAATCTAATGCTCCACTTCCTTTGATTTTCTTTTACTTGCTGAGGTGTTCTTTTTTTTGAATGCCTCAGGTTCAGGTTGTAGCCAGTTAGACGGCTAGTGCTCTTGTGGAGCTTGTTTGTGGCCTCCTGGGTAGCTGAGATTGTTATTCCTCATCTGGTGAGGTAGTTTTTCCTCCTTTTTGTATAGACATGCATACTCACCAGAGAGTTCGTGTCAGGTTGTTGACGCCCACTGGTGGCTTACTTATGTTGTTGGGTATGAACTAAAACTGCTACTTTTGCCTATTTGAGGTTGTTCACTTGTTTCTGGGAAGGTTTTATGTTAGGTTGCATGTTAGGTATTTTAAAACCCTAAAATATTACTACATGTATCTCATGTACATCATGTTTACAAAACTAAAGCACTATTTTTTCCTTAAGCGTAAAGACTATCTTTTTATATATACTACACCAACCTTAGAGTCGTGCATACCATGAGTCGTCCTTCGGGAACACTTATGCTCCTTTAGGATGTCAAAACAACTTAATTAAAGTATTTTCTGCTGGGAATGAATATATTTTTTTATCATGGACTAGCTGATCCATTGTGCCGAGGGATACGGCCATTAAATATAACTAGCTTTCTTTCATAATAAGTTTTTGGTTTTCTTAAAATCTAAATTCTGGAGTTTTTCCTGAATGTGTGCAGTTATCTCCTGCACTACGTGGCATCACAGCACGTATTTTCTCTTGCTCTAATACAATTTATTCGTCGAAAAACTGTGGGTTGTGACACTATTGCTACTCCTTCTAGACCCAGAGTTGTTGTTAACACAGCCACTAGACCTGCTCCAAAAAGAAGGTACAACATCCATGAGTGTTGGTGTTGTGGCAAGGTAGGCCACTTTGCTGTTAATTGATGGCACTATCATAGTATACAGCGAGCAAATGTCAGCTTGCTTGTTAGAAAAGCTACAGGCAGGCAGAGTTATTTTCAACCTAACATGCATCAAGGACCCAATAAAAATTGGGGTCCTAAGGTTAACTGATTTGTGTTTTATAGGTTAGTCCAAGTGCCCATACCCCTATATAGTACTTGGATAGTGGATGTTCCAGGCACATAACTGGAACAAGGAGCATGCTGAAGGATTATGTTCCAGTAAATAATGGACCAATGGTTATCTTTGGTGGATCAGAAAAAGGGGTGACTAGTGGTTTTGGTAAGATCTCTAATGGAATAGTCACTATCACTAGAGTAGCCTATGTGGAAGGGTTATAACACAACCTGATAAGCATTAGAAAAATCTGTGATCTTGGCTATGACATAGAATTTTACAAGGATGAGTGTCAAATTAGGTGGTTAAGTGACCAAGAGGTCATATTAATAGGCACTAGGAGTGGAAATGCGTACTGTTTAGATTTCCTATGCTTAAGCAAAGACTCACATATATGCCTTGTTACAGATGAGAAAGCCTCTTCCTTTGTCCAGTAGCACAAGAGGCTAGCCCATCTAAATTATAGGACCATAGGCAAGTTGTTCAGCAATGATCTGGTTAGGAATGAACCTAAGTCTATATGCATTAAGGAGGGTATCTGCTCTACATGCCAAAAGGGAAAACAGACTAAGACATCCTTCAAGATCATTGACACCAAAGACTCAGTGAGATGCTTATACCTCTTGCATATGGATCTATTTGGTCATATGCCAATTCAAAGTTTAGGTAGGAAAGTCTACACCCTTTTGATTTTTAATGACTTTTCAAGATTTGCCTAGGTGTTCTTTCTAAGGAAGAAATCTGAAACCCCTGATGTCTTTCAAACATTTGTCAAGAAAATTCAGAATGAATTCAATAGCACTGTGGTCAAAATAAGAAGTGACCATGGCACTGAGTTACAGTTTGAGTGCATGACAAGGTTCTGTGAAGAGTTAGGGATTCATCAAGAAATTTCCTCTCCTAGAACACCCCAGCAAAATGGAATTGCTGAGAGGAAAAATAGGACTCCCATAGAGGCTGGTAGAACCGTACTAAGTGACTCATCCCTCCCAAAATACTTCTTGGCTGAGGTAGTTAACACTGCATGCTATGTCCTTAAGATGGCTTCTATCACCAAGAGCCACAAGAAGACTCTCTATAAGATCTTGAAGGGCAGAAAACCAAACCTGAGCTATTTCAGGATCTTTGGTTGCAAGTGTTATGTGCTCAACAATGGAAAAGTCCATTTAAGTAAGTTTGCTGCCAAGTCCCATGAAGGGATCTTTGTTGGGTACAACACTCATAGTAAGGCATATAGGATCTACAACTTAACTACCCAAGTTGTAGAAGAGTCAATGTATGTTATTTTTGATAAATCAAACATAGTTAATTATGAGCTACCAAGCTCCTCCTCTTATAGTATTGCAGGTACAAAGCAAATGATGGACAAGATGACCATCAAGAAAGCTATCCCCACAGTCCAAGAAATGATGATGTATTACCTATTCCAAGAGAAGGCGAAAACATACCTGAAGAAAATGAAAACCAGCTAGCTGAAAACCCTGAAGATCAGCAAGTTGCAGCTAGATTGCCTCCAGCTACCAGGCATCTAAGGAACCATCCAGTATACCAAATTATTAGTTATGCAAATCATGGAGTCCAGACAAGAATCAAGAGCATGAATACAACTCTCTACTCAAGCTTCCTGTCTCAAGAAGATCTAAAGAAGTTTGAATAAGCAATTAAGGACCAGTTCTGGATTGGAGAAATGCAAGAAAAACTGGACCAATTTAAGAGATGTAAGGTCTGGAAGTTGGTCACCAAACACAAGGAAAATTGTCATAGGGACTAAGTGGATCTAAAGGAACAAGTTAGATCAAGATGGCACTATTATCAAGAATAAGGCTAGATTGGTGGCTAAAGGCTACAGGCAAGAAGAGGGCATAGACTTTGACCAGACCTTTGCCCTAGTAGCAAGATTGGAAGCCATATGGATTTTCCTTGCATTTGCTGCCTATCAGGGATTCAGACTCTACCATATGGATATAGAGTCAGCATTCCTGAATGGGGACCTAAAAGAGGAAGTATATGCGGGCCAACCACTAGGTTTTGTAGATCCTAACTCTCCTAATTTTGTATATAAGCTTAGGAAAGCTCTATATGGGCTAAAGTAAGCCCCTAGGGCTAGGTATGAAACCTTGTCCAGATTCTTAATTGAGAAAAAATCCTTGAGGGGAAGATAGACAAGACCCTATTCCTATGGGAATCAAAGGGCAAGCTTATCCTAGTCCAGATATATGTTGATGACATTATCTTTGGATCTACTGATGACAACCTTTGCAGGAAGTTTGTTAAACTTATGCAAGGTAAGTTTTAAATGAGCAGCATGGGTGATCTCAAGTTTTTCTTGGGACTCCAAGTAAGACAGACTGATGATGGCTTGTTTATATCCCAGTCCAAGTTCACTAGGGAGCTAATAAAAAAATTATGGTATGGAGAATGCCTCCACCATGAGAACTCCCATAGGATCAAGTATGCCTATAGGCAAAGATGAGGCAAGGAAATCTGTTGATGAGTCTTTGTATAGCGGGATAATTGTCTCCCTTCTATACCTAACTACTAGTAGGCCTGACATCATGTATGCCACATGTGTTTGTGCTAGGTATCAGGCTTGCCCTAAAGAATCTCATTACTCTGCTACAAATAGAATCTTGAGGTATCTTAAGAGCACACCATATCTTGGCATATAGTACCCTATAAATAGGGATTTTGATCTAACAGGATTTTCAGATGCAGATTTTGTAGGTTGCAAAGAAGACAGGAAAAGCACTACTCGAACCTGTCAGTTCTTAGGAAGAAGGATAGTTTCTTGGAGCAGTAAGAAGCAAACTAGTGTGGCTATATCCACTGCTGAGTCATAATATATATCAGTAGGCAGCTCCAAGATTACAACCTTCAGGTAAGTAGAACTCCTCTCTACTGTGTTTCTACAAGCGATATTTCTATTACTAGTAATCCTATCTCATATAGCAGGACTAAGCATATAGAAATAAGATATCATTTTATTAGGGATTATGTGGAGAAGGAAGAAATAAGTCTTGAGTTTGTCCCCACAGAAAAGCAAGTGGTTGATATCTTCACTAAGCCATTAGATGAAGCAAAGTTTAACACCCTCAAATTTGAGGTGGGTATGTTGAATTTGGCATAGCTTCAGGCACTCCCTTTTGCTTTTTTTTGGTGTAGGTATTGTTCCTCTTGCTGGACATACAGGCTCCCCAGTAGTATCAGTTCATTGATGCATCTACTGAGGGGGAGTAAGTTACTCTAGAAAGAATAGAGAAGGTCAACCAAGGAAGGGTCAGCCCCCATCTGCCTATTCTATAGAAGTAAAAAAAGGGGGAGAGAAGAGAGGAGGTCCTAGTAAGGGGGAGATTTAGCAAGTGGGAGAGAAGGCAAAGGGAAAAAGAAAGACATGTAGAACTCAAGTAAGGACAAACAAATTGCAGTAAAATAGGGGAAAGTAAGTGATGCTCGTCATACAGGTAGGAAATGAGGTACTTTTACTTATAGCTTATCAGAATTTCAATATTTATTTTGTTGTGTAGGTTGTGTGTATCATTGATCAAGGAAATAAAACATTTTTGATAAAGTTTGATAAGGGTTTTGACTTCTTCAAATAGGGGGAGATTGTTGGGTCCATTGTTCCCAATATCCCAGATTTGTGAGAAGTCAAACAGGTCAATGTTACACACATCCATTGTATTTGATGTGCATTTGAGGTCTTGAGTGCAGGTTGTCCATATAACATTGATTGGACATGTGGACACAATAAGTGGTTGTTGGACATAGAAAAAATTTACTAAGTCCACAGGCATTAAGTGGAGCAAGCTCACTCAATGCCAGAGGTATGGATTCAATATTGTCTAGTAGAAATTTGTCTAAGTCCACATGCATTGAGTGTGGACAGCTCACTCAATGTCATATAACATATAGCGTTGAGTCTATCTCAACTTCACTGAAATATATCCAAAAATGTGGCTAAGTCCACAGGCATTGAGTGTAGTCTACTCACTCAATGCAATACAGCAAAAAGGCTATGATTCAGGCTAAGTCAGTCTAAGCCTAGAGAATTGGCTGAAAATGTGGCTAAGTCCACAGGCATGAGTGTGGTCTACTCACTCAACTCCATACAGATTTTAGCGTTGAGTGTTATTGTGCCAGTCAACTCCACAGAAAAGTTGGGCAAAATTTTGACTAAGTCCACAAGCGTTGAGTGTATCTTACTCACTCAACACCAGATAACAGAAAAATTCTGCTAAGTAGTTTGGCATTGAGTGGAGCTTACTCTCTCAACGCCAAGGTGCAGAAATATTTGCTAAGGCAAATAGCGTTGAGTGAGGCAAGCTCACTCAACTCTCTCGATGCTCTCAACGCCTTGAATTAGAAATTTGGCTAAGTCCAAATGAGTGGACTGCTTGCCTGTCCTCGAGCTCAGCTTTGTCAAACTGAGCTCAACATTCATCGAACTGAGCCTGAAGTTCGTCGAACTGAGTTTGGCCTTTCATCGTACTAAGTATACAGTTCGTCGAACTGAACTTGTGCTTTCGTCGAGCTGAGCTTGCCATTCGTCGAACGAAGCTAAGCGTTTGTCGGGCTCAATACTTAGACAGACAGAATTTGGCTAAGTGTTATGGAGTTGAGTGATACTTACTCAACGTCTTTGGTTCTGATGATTGAATTTTGTCCAAGTCCAGAGATGTTGAGTCATGCTGACGTCAGCAAAGTCAAATAGTCAACAAAAATTTAATTGTTACGGAAATGCTGCCATAGACGTTCCCCTACCAGCTGTTTATCATCTTTTACACTTTTCAAGAAATATTTTCATCATAAAGGGCTAGGGCCCACACACAGCAAGGAGCCATTGAATCAAGATTAAATGGAAAGCATGTGTTGAATGGCTTAATCACAACCATCAATCCTGGTGGTGGGACTCACTGCTCAATTGGCCTTCAGAGAATAAAAAGAAGCAAATCAGCCAGAGCAATCAATCAAATCAATTCCTTGTCTAGGTTTTCTGAAAAACAAAAAGTGTGGTCGAACTTCATCTTCTTCCTCGCCATTTTTGTCTAGCCTGAAAAAGTTGTTCTGCACAAAGAACCTTGTTGGGAAAGAGATAGTTGAAGCAATTACCATCTGCAACAGTAGGTTCAGAAGTGATTCTGAGGAAGCAAATCAACAAGCTCTGCAGAGAAAAGAAAGCTATTTGAAGAAAGATTCTACTGCCTACTTCATTATCTTCAACAGCAATAGCTAGGACTGATATCTCCTCAGTCCAGGAAGAAGAAGACATAGAGTTCTTGCTCTGGTGTCTAATCATACAACCATTCTTATTCTTTTGTTTAGATTCTTTGTGAGTCTGAAGTTGTATGTCTGTATTATATAGGCTAAGGTCTTTGTGACCTGTGTTTGGCTTAGTGTCGTGTGAAAGTTCTTTGTGACCTAAGCTTGGCTTAGTGTCTAGGTGTTAAGTATGTGTGACCTGTGTGGTCCTGCGGGATCTGTGTTGTAAGCTATTAAGTAGCTGAGTTTTGGAGGGAGAGCCGAATCTAATACACTGATAGATAGCCGCAGAAGGATGGTGGATGTACCCAAGATTAGGGAAGCACTATAAAATTGTTGTGTTGTCTGTGAATGTTTGATGAGTCCAAGTTATATGCATATTTTTGGACTCATCTGGGCTAGTTTTCTCGTGGTTGCACTACACTTTAGAGCCATATTTGTTCATATTTATTATTATGTCCATTCAATGTTAAGTGCACGTTTGGCCCGCTTTCAGTGTGATTTCGTAGTTTTTGTACTTTTGCCCTACTTGGTGTTTTTCAGTGTATGGAGAATGTGGTACGCCTGTCTTGGTGGCTCTATTGTTTTTTCTGCAGGTACAAAGGTGGTGAGCATGTTCCGGATTGTTTTGGAAAGTTTTCCGCCTAAGGACCACTGGTCGTGCACTTTTACATGTGCATGGTCAGTGGACTCCTTAGCGCATGACCACTACTCGTGCGAGGTTTGTTCATCAAATTCCCAAATAGTACAGGAACACTGCGCACGATCATTGGACCAATAGAACATGACCACTGGTCGTGAGCCACTGATCGTGCCCACTATTCTCCATTTTTCCAAGTTCTGTCTAGGGAAATCGCACGACCTTTGGACATAGTGCGCATGACCACAGGTCGTGCGCCAATGCTCGTGCGTGTTACCCCAATTATTCTTGAGTTTTGTCTTTTCTAATCGTACGATCATAGGATCATGTGTGCACGACCACCGGTCGAGCGCCACTGATCGTGCGCATATATATTATTTTTTTCTTTCTGTTGTAGGTTTCTCTAGAGCAAAACACACGATCATCAACCGTAAGTGTGTACGACCACTGGTCATGTGCCACTGATTGTGCACTCTGATTTTTTGTTGTTGTATTTAAGCCCGTGCTACATGATTTAGGTCAGCGCCTTTCAATTGTCCGCCTCACTGCTGCGTGCAAAGCGTCGTTTTTCACCCCCACAGGTCCTCCACTCATCTCCATCCTCCGGGAAGCTTTCTCTGGTGATCCAAAGCCATCTTCAATAAGAATCTTTCGGTACAACTCATTTGGGCAAACGGGAGAAAAGATTGAAGGAAAGGAAAGAAGATGGAGGAAGACAAGTGGATTGAGAAAACATTTACCTCTGAAAGCAACCACGGTCCGAGTCGTGAAGTGGACTGACATCCTACTACTCTGGCCATGAACCATGGCTAGGCATTCCCCCTACCGGTTTATTCTACCTCTTCTCATAGTGAAGTGTATTCTTAAGATTGTAATGAACTTG
Source organism: Platanthera zijinensis (assembly GCA_039513925.1). Classification (NCBI taxonomy): domain Eukaryota; kingdom Viridiplantae; phylum Streptophyta; class Magnoliopsida; order Asparagales; family Orchidaceae; genus Platanthera; species Platanthera zijinensis. The sequence goes on along the minus strand of CM077096.1, from coordinate 140,151,765 downwards.
AACTTACTTTTGTTTGTCTATGAATGAAGTTTGTTTTGGTAAGTTACATCCTTGTTGTTCGCTGTATTGCACTCGCCTCCATTCACATCCACTCACGCACGCACTAGAACCACTCTAGCAAAGGCTAGTGTTGGTAGTCAAAGAGGTGATTGCGACTGAGAGGACTTAGCACAACCACTGCGCAACCACTCGCACCAAAAGCCCGGACTGATGGAGGATGGCGCCACTAATCTTTATATCAAAGGTCCTCGGGCGGATCCACGGGCAGCCAGTTAAGCCATTACCGCATAGCACCGCAGCGCGGGGGCGATTCTGGACCGCAGCCCCAACAATCCCCCCCCCCTGGAAACGACCTCGGGGTTTCGAACCCGCGACCCCCTCTGATACCACTTGAGAGGACTTAGCGCAACCACTCGCACCAAAAGCCAGGACTGATGGAGGACGGCGCCACTAATCTTTATATCACAGGTCCTCGGGCGGATCCATGGGGCAGCCAGTTAAGCCATTACCGCATAGCACCGCAGCGCGGGGGCAATTCCGGACCGCAGCCCCAACAGCGACCCTCACTTTTCGCACTTGTGCTCATTCTATCCGCTTTCTCTCCATCCATCCGCCTAACGAAGCATGGCATAGTGGTCTGCACTAGTTCCATCCACCATGTGAAGCGGTGCTTACGACCTGCATTAGTTTTCTTTTTGTTTTGTTATCATTAGTAATCAAAAAACTAACCACGCTTGTTGTTTCGTATTACTCTTAGTAACGATCTTTCTACGACGCTATCACGATAACCAACCTGCATTCCTTCGAGATCGACATTCGGGGAAGCTATTCCGAAATTTTATTACTTGACAGCGACCTATGCACTTGCCGACTCATCAAGTTTTTGGCGCCGTTGTCGGGGAATGTAGGCGTATTGTTGATTTGTGTTGTGTATGAGGTCATTGTGTACGAGTAGTCCCTCCCGGGGAGTGTAACCGTTGTGTGCATTTTTCTTTTGAAAAAGTTTGTAAGTGTTTTGTATTTTTGATAGTTTTTTTTGGTGTTGTATGTCAGATCCTAACCCCAGTGATATAGTTAAAGATTTGGGAGTTGAGCTTGAAATTGCACGAGCGAGGAGAGCTCGAGTGTGTGCTGCTACTGCAGAAGAAAGGATGGAAGATTTAGGCCGTGGTGGAAATGGCCATGGTGAATGGGTTGTTGAGGTCCAAGAGGTGGTCCAACCACACATTAGGACAATGCGTGATTTCACGACCCCTACTGCGGGAAGTGTTTACCCTGGCTTCAGACCGGCCATTTAAAATAACCATTTCGAGATAAAGCCCTCCATTCTGAACATGATCTGAAATAATACGCAATATTTAGGCATGCCGAGTGAGGATCCGTAGCTCCTTCTGGCGGAGTTATCAGAAATTTGTGGCACCTTCCGCAATGCCGGAATTACTGATGACGTAGTAAAGCTGAGCCTGTTCCCGTTTTCGCTAAGGGATAAGGCCAAAACCTGGCTCCAAACCATTGCGCCCGGGACTGCTACTACTTGGGAAGCTCTTCCCTCTAAGTTTTTAGCTAGGTGGATAAAATTGTGAACACCTAGAGGGAAATAGCTACCTTCTAGCAGATGGACCAGGAAACTTTACCTGAAGAATGGGAGAGGTTTGCTGACCTGTAGCGTCGATGCCCCTAGCACAACTGTGAGCCATGGAATTTAATCGAAGTATTCTATTTTGATATTGACCCAAATTACAGGGCTATGATCGATGCGACAGCCGATGGAACTATAATTAACCTATCTCCTGACGAGGCGTTAAGGCTCCTTCGTGATACCGCCTCCCATAGCACATACTTGACGGCCGAAAGAAATACCCCTAGAGGGGCGAGAAATCTGTTTGAAGTGAATGCGGTGGTGCAATAAGCTGAGGGGATATATCCTACGATGGATGGAAGTATGATGCTGACTAGATCGACCCCTCCTCCAGCTCGGGTTATGGACATTTCTTGCCAGGGTTGTGGAAACCCCGGCCATCATGCTTATAAGTGCCTTGCTGGAGAAACATTTGTTGATCCGTCAGGTATAACTTCTGACGAGAGAATTAATTTTATAAACAATCAAAACCGCGCCGCTCCCTATAATAATGTGTATAACCGCAACGCGAGAAATCATCCTAATTTCTCGTGGAATCAAAATGCTCCCGGTCAAAGGTGGCAGGGAGGCCAGCATCAATTTGATGCACAAGCCTCTAACAGCTAGCCGCGATCACCACATCTGGGTTATAATCAGAACACCAAGGGATGTGTAAGAGTGTGTTGGAGGAAAGATGAAATGCCCCTCAACAATATTTTAGTTTTTGAGCCTTTTGCAGACTTAATAAAAATATATGCCGCTATTTGCAGACCAATAATTAAATTTTATAACGACTTAATAAAAATAATGACTTAATGAAAAATAAATTTTTTTGGGATTTCTTACTATGAAAATTATGGAGAATTTTCAGAATTTTATTTTTTTGAATTTTGAGAAAAACTGTAAATTTTAGGCCGCTATTTGCAGACCAAAAATTAAAAAAAATTATTTATATGTTGTGCAATGAAACGGGCAAGTTTGTGTCGGTGCTCAATGAAAATGGGGGAGGGGGCCAATTAGGAAATTGACGTGAACCTCCCTCTGATACCAAATTGATGTAGGCTCACACATTGACACCGAATAGATCTACGGATAAACACGTATGCCTCTCTTCGATCCAATTATACACTCACACAATCGTTCAACGCAGCACCATGGTGACTAATTTAAAGAATTATATGCTAGCATACGGGTAGCCAAACCGAATAGGATCGAACAAAGGCTATAGGCCAATTATTCTTTCCGGCTAAAAGGACCCACCAAGTCCGATCGAGCGATGGTTGTACCAAAAGAGATCTATCAAAAGTAACGATTCAGAAACGGTAGATCTCTCCCAACAAAAGAAAACGAGGCTCACCAAATCCTCTTAAACTTAAATGAAACTTAAGATGACTACACAATCAATCGAAAGAAATCCACGAAAATTCAAGGCTATCAAATCTAACACCAAAGTAAATCCACCACACAAATTAATCAAGAGGGAAAATCACATAAAGTAGAAATATTTTCGTTACCCAATCGGAATGGATGATTCCGATTTTCTCTACTTGGATCGCTCTTCAACGGCTCTGCCGGAGTCACGCTGATTAGATAGAACCTTGTCTGCCTTCTTCTCTTCATGCCTTGGGCGAGATCCACATAAGGATGGTGAGGGCTAATTGGTGTGGCAAGGAGGAGGGTGGCCAGTTTTTGTTTTAATGGAGGGTAGTCGGCTCTTGGTGTTGGAGAGAGGGCCGGGCTATGGTGAGATAGTGGTAACGGTTTTTGGTGTTGAAGGGGGTGGTCGAATCTCCTTAGTGAGGGAAGGCTCAGGTTGGAGAGGAGGAAATAGGGAGGAGGCTAGGAGAAGATAGTCGATTGCTTGAGAGAGGGGAGGAAGGAGAGTTGGCGGCTAGGGTAGAGGAAGGCTTGCTTTGGCTGAAATTTTGAAGAGGAGGAAAAGAGGAGGGAATTCTCAAGAGGGGAAAATTAGGGTTCAATTCAATTTCATTCTTCACTAAAGCATTATGATACAATACATGCCTATATATAGCCTTACATCATGATAGTTGGCTACATGCAACCCAAATAGAAAAAATAACAAACCATAGTTTTAAACATTACATGAAAATTAAAATGGTCACAAACTAGCAAATAAATTCAAATAATTATTAATTTATTTGCTTGTGCTGAGGGCAGTTATTATGGCGTTGCTCCACATGGTCACCACGGTGTCGCAAGTATTTATTTGAAAGCGGAGAAAAATCTTCTGTAAACATGTCGTCAACGTCTTCAACATGTTGAGGGATGTCGTCTCCATCAGGTTTACTATTGCAAATGTTGTTGTAGTCCATAGTTTGTCTTTACTTCCTTTGCTTGCTTTGGGTTATTTCTTGGTGATACGCCGCACTAACGTGTGTTAGGGGCTGTCTTGGCAAGGAGGTGTTTTCGACCCTCAACGGTTACGACCACACGCCCTAATACGCATCAGAGTATTCCCCCATTGCAAAGCAGTGAAGGTGACCCGCATAATTAATTTTAGTTGTTCTAAAACAAAAACTCAACTCCCAAACCTTTGTTGCGTTTGCAATCACTTTCCAACGAGGAATATCCTACTCCCAATCTACACTCCTCGAGAGATTCGATATTCGGAGGATAACTCCCCCAGTTTATTACTTGATGACGATCGGTGCACTTGTCGAGATTGCATCAGTGACCTCAATGGTTGAGTTTCTAGAGGCATGGGGTTGACATGCACGATATGATGGATGTGAATAAAGAGTTATTCACCAGTCATGCAAGAATTACATAGTGATGCAATTGGAAAGCATTGCCTACCTAAATAGCTGTATTGTGAGAGAAAAGCCAAAGCTGACTCTTAGTGTTAGTGAAATATGGATCATGTCTACTAAGTTAGTTACTCGCATAAACTCTTCGAATTGATATCGAGGTCTATCAGTTTGATAAAAATAGTGGGAGTTATTTTGATTAAAGTCCAAATCGAAAGAATAAAGTATATTTTGAAATGTAGTACTAATTTGCTTTGCTTGTATCCTTGTAGAATTTCCATGGCAAGTGGATCACACTCCACCCTGTCCCTCTGAGCCATCCTTGAGAAGGAAAAGCTGAGCGGGACTAATTATTTGGACTGGTACAGAAACCTGAGAATTGTTCTCAAGCAAGAGCACAAGCTCTATGTTTTGGAAGAGGTATCCCCTAATGAGCCTACCGGGAATGCGTCCCGTGCTGATAAAGATGCTTACAAGAAGTATCTTGATGACTCCTTAGATGTCGAATGTCTCATGCTTGCGACCATAAACTTTAAGCTCCAAAAGCAACACGAGAGCATGGGTTAAAAGGAAATTGACGAGCATCTCAAGAAAATGTTTCAAGGGAAAGCTTGTCAATAGAGATTAAATGTCACTAAGGCATTGTTCCAGTGCAAGATGGGAGCTCGGGACCTAGTAGAGACTCACGTACTCAAGATGATTGGATATATTGAGAATCTTGAAAGACTAGGGTTCCCTCTAGGACAAGAGTTGTCCACAGGCCTGATCCTGCAATCGTTGTCGGACAATTATGAGTAGTTCGTCTTAAACTATAACATGAATGAAATAGACAAGACACTTCCTGAGCTCCTAGGTATGTTGCGAACTTCCGAGATAAACATGAAGAAGTCCAAGCCTACTAGCCCCATATTGATGGTGCATAAAGGCAAGGGCAAGGCTATAGGCATCAAAAAGATGAAGGTAGGACCTAAGTCTGGACTAGATCCCAAGTATTTTGCACTAAAAAGGAAAGGCTCAGGGAAAGAAGGAAAGTGCCACAACTGTGGCAAGGCTGGTCATTGGAGGAGGAATTGTCCTTCATACATTGAGGGTCTGCAAAAGATGAGGGGAGGTATGACTTCCGCTTCAGGTATATATGTTATAGAGATAAACCTTTCTGCTCCTTTATCCTAGTTATTAGATACCGGATGTGGTTCTCACATTTGTATAAATGTGCAGAAACTGGGAAGGAGAAGATTACTGAGTAAAGGAGAGGTGAAACTGCACGTTGGCAATGGAGCAAGTGTTGCTGCTGTTGTTGTGGGGGTTTATCGTCTTGCTTTGCCCAGTGGGCTTGTAATAGAACTAGATAATTATTATTTTGTTCCTTCCATAACTAGAAACATTATATCCATTTCATTTTTGGATATGGTGGGTTTTTATTTTATTATTAAGAACAATTGTTGTTCAATATTTAAGAATGATGTTTGTTATGGTGTAGCCCAAATGTTTAATAGTCTATATGTTTTGAACTTAGACCATCTGATCTATAATATTGAAAATACTAAAAGACTAAGAATGAATGACTCGAAACCTACATATCTTTGGTATTGTCATTTGGGCCATATAAATGAGAAATGTATATCCAATCTCCATAAAGATGGACTATTGGACTCATATTATTATGAATCATTTGGGAGATGCGAATCTTGTTTGTTAGGCAAGATGACTAAAGTCCCTTTCACTGGCTTCAATGAGAGGGCTGATGATCTCTTAGGTATAGTATATAGTGACGTATGTGGACCCATGAGTTCTATGGCTAGAGGTGGATAATTCTACTTTGTTACATTTACTGATGATTTCAGTAGATACGGATATGTGTATCTTAAGAAGTACAAATTCGAGACCTTTGAAAAGTTCAAAGAGTTTAAGAATGAAGTAGAGAACCAATTGGGTAAGAAGGTTAAAGCACTCCGATCTGATCGAGGTGGCAAATACCTAAGTCGTGAGTTCCATGATCATCTGAAAGAGTGTGGTATTGTATCACAGCTCACTCCACCTAGAACACCACAGCATAATGGTGTGTCTGAGTGGAGGAATTGAACCTTATTATACATAGTGCAATCGATGATGAGTCATGCAGATCTGTCTGTTTCCTTTTGGGGTTTTGCACTAGAAACTGCTGCTTTCACATTAAATCGTTCTCCAATGAAAGCAGTTCTAACAAAACAATATGAGATATGGACTGGGAAGCATCCCAGTATGTCATTCATTATGGTTTGGGGCTATGAGGCATACGTGAGACGTCAAATGCCTGATAAGCTGGAACTCAAATCAGATAAGTGTTATCTTATGGGGTATCATAGGGAAACCAAAGGGTACTACTTCTTCCAACCGTCTGAGGTCAAAGTGTTTGTCGCGAAGACTTGTGTCTTTCTTGAGAAAGAGTTCTTAAGTAGAAAGACTGCTAAGGTAGAAATTGAAGAAGTTCGAGAACCACAAACAGTGAATGAACAGGAATTTGAACATGAGTCAGGACTACAAATTATTGTAGCTGGAGAGCCTGCTCAAGAAACACAAGTTCCACATAGATCTGGTAGACCAAGGTTTGAGCCTGAGAGATATGGATTTCTCGTGTCTCAAATAGGTAATGTGTTGCTTATGGATCATAGTGATGAGCCTGCAACCTACCAAGAATCTATGTGTGGACCAGACTCCGAGAAGTGGCTTGAGGCCATGAAATCTGAAATGGACTATATGTATGAAAACCAAGTATAGACTTAGGTGGAACCACCTAAAGGGGTAAGACCCATAGGGTGCAAGTGGGTCTTCAAGAAGAAGACCGACATGGATGGGAATGTACAGACATTTAAAGGGTGACTGGTGGATAAGGGTTTTAAGCAAATTCATCATATTGACTATGATGAGACCTTTTCCCCTATTTCCATGGTTAAGTCCATCAGAATTCTAATTGCTATTGCTATGTATTATGACTACGAGATCTGGCAGATGGATGTCAAAATGGCTTTCCTTAATGGGAACCTCCTTGAGGAAGTGTACATGACACAACCCGAGGGTTTTGTATCTCCTGGTGAAGCCACTAAAATATGCAAGCTGCAAAGTTCCATTTATGGGTTAAAACAAGCTTCTCAAAGTTGGAATCTTCATTTTGATGAAAAGATCAAAGAGTTTGGTTTTATCAAAAACGAGGATGAACTGTGTGTTTATAAACGAATTAGTGGGAGCATGGTTGTCTTCCTGATTTTATATGTTGATGACATACTGTTTATCGGGAATGATAAAACAAACTTGCAAGTTGTTAAAACAACCTAGGGGACTACTTTTCGATGAAGGACTTAGGGGGAAGCAACTTATATACTTGGTATTAAGATCTATAGAGATAGATCGAAGAAGTTGCTTGGTTTAACCCAAAGTATGTACATTGACAAGGTGTTAACACAGTTCAGCATGCTTGAGTCCATGAAAGGATTCTTGCCCATGTCTCATGGAATGAGTCTCTCTAAGGACCAGTGTCCTAAGTCTTGTGAAGATAAGGACCGTATGAAGTTTATTCCAAATGCTTTGGCATATCGGTCAATCATTTATGTAATTATATGTACTAGACCTGATGTCTCTTATGCTTTGAGGATGACTAGTAGGTATCAGTCTGATCCCGGTGAAGGTCACTGAATAGCTGTCAAGAAAATCTTCAAGCACTTGAGAAGGACTAAGGATACATTCCTGGTATTTGGCAGAGAGGAAGAGCTCATTGTAAGTGGCTACACGAATACTAGCTTTTAAACTGATAGGGACGATTCAAAGTCTCAGTCAGGGTTTATGTTTTGCCTAAATGGAGGAGCTGTTAGCTGGAAAAGTTCCAAGCAGCTTACAGTTGCCAATTCTACAACTAAGGCCGAGTATATCGCCAGTGCAAATGCAGCGAAGGAGGCTGTATGGATTTGGAAATTCATCGATGAGTTAGATGTAGTTCCAAGAATTGTTCGTCCCGTAGTTCTCTGCTGTGACAACAACGGTGCAATTGCACTTCCTTCAGAACTTAGATCCCATCAGTACTCTAAGCACGTACTCTAGCGGTTCCATCTAATTCGAGAGATTGTCGATCGAGTATATGTGAGCATATGCAGAGTACCGACTGTAGAAAACATTGCGTATCCACTGACAAAGCCTCTCGCACAGAAAAAGCATGATGATCATGTTAGATTAATGGGTATACGATACCTAAATGATTAACTCTAGTTTGAGTCTTGTGGATTGTGTGTTTGTTGGCTGTAATTTTTCATTTGATGAATAAAAGTACTATATGCATTTCTTTTATACATTTTTGCAAGTTCTTTTGTTGTGTTATTATTTCTATTGTGATAGAATAGTTAACCAAGATTGTTGGGTACATTGGAAAATGTGTACCTGATTTGAAGAAGCCTAACTTAGCATAATGATATACATCAAGGTGTATTTGATGTTGTTTAAGTTGAGTGTGTGCAGGTTAAAAGTATGGAAAAATTTCTAAGTCCATGTGTCGACACTAGAAGAAGATGTTTCGACACTTCAGGAAGATTGTGTCGACACTTGAAGAAGGCTGTGTCGACACAGAGATAATGAGTCGACATCAATTGTGTTGACACCAGGAGGCTGTGTCGACACACAGAGGCAGAGTCAACAATATTTGTGTCGACACCAGAAGACTGAGTCGACACATATAGGCAGAGTTGACAAAAGCTGTGTCGACACCTGAAGGAAGTGTCGACACATACTATGTTCTGAATCTACATCAACTGTGTCGACACACAGGACTTGTGTCGACACATTGCCAAGTCTAGACCAAGTCATTTGCTGAAGAATGATGAAGTGTTTGAGTCAACACAAATACTCAGTGTCGACTCATTCTCAAGTTGTAGTATGCAGAAGCTGAGTCGACTTAAAGGCAAACTTGTCAACTTCACCAGAGGCAGTGTCGACACCAAAGTTACTTGTGTCGACACATATAGACAGATGGTCTCGACACTTTCTGACAGACAGTCTCGACGCTTTGTTGTCCAAGACAAAGGCACAAGATCTGTTTGAAGACTTGACAGCTGTGGGTTACAACAGGTTAACTGAAGCTGTCAGACTTGTCAGAAGATAGTTAGAAACCTGATCAGCCGGTCACCAAAAAGAAGGTCTATAAATAGACAGATTCAGAAGTAGAAGAAGAAGTTTTTTATTCATTATTGAGAAGCAACATACATAAAAACTGATTAAGGAATCAAATCAAGAAAGTGCAATGCACTGAAGAAGATCTTCATCAGAAGATCTAAGAAGACATTCTGAAGGGTTCAATCTCTCAGAATCAGTCTAAGGAGAATTCGTCCTAGAATTCTGAAGAATTTTCAAAGGGATTGGATAGAGAGGGATCCAGCCGTTTGAAGATCAAGAAGGAAGCTGTTACAGGTTTCTCAAGAAGGTATTTGGAAATCAACTCAGCTAGTTCAGATTCAAGAAGCTTTGAAGAAAGCTAAGGTTCAATTGATTTCATCCATCAGCTGATCAAGTGCTTCCTTGTCCTCTCTCTCTCAACAAGGGCAAAATTCTATAAAACTCTTTTCTAAATTTTGTAGGATCTATTAATATAGATCTGAGTTGTAAGCCTATGTTATAAAGGCTGAGTGTAGGAGAGATAATCTCTGAGTGGTAGGTCTTGGATAAAGACTGAGGTAGGGCTGAATTGCCTGAGCTATAGGAGTGTGGTATCACTCTGAATTGTAGGAATCCATTTTGGATTTTGAGCTGTAGGATCTGAGGATCTGAGTTAAGGAAGGGAGTTTGGCTGAATCTAGCACACTGCTAGATAGGCGAAGGGAGAAAGTGGATGTACCCAGATCTTGGGGAACCACTATAAATACTTGTTGCAATCTGTGATGTGTAGTTCTAGATTGTGTGATTGTGATTGCTAAAGTAGCTGCAGAACTCATAGACAATAGTCTTTAATTTTTTAATCATTCTGCCTTAAGTTTGAAAAGAAAATAAGAACCTATTCACCCCCCCCCCTCTAGGTGTCTAGGTAATCTTGAAAGTAAAACTATCAAGTGGTATCAGAGGGAGGTTACTCAAAGTAAGACTTAACAGTCTGAGTTAGATCTAAAGGCAGAATCAAGAATCAAGAAAATGGGTTCAGGTGAGAATCACAAGGAGTTGGGATCTATGAAGCTTCCCATCTGCAGAAAAGAAATCTTTGGAATTTGGAAGGAAAGGGTTAGGCTGTTTATGGAGGCCTCAGACCCAAGAATTTATATCACAATGAAAGAAGGTCCATACATTCCAATGAAGACTTCTGTGTTAGATGCAAATGAGGAAACTCCTAAGGATTTTTTAGAAATGATAAAGGAGGAAATCATCTTAGCCACTATGGACAAGAGAGCTCAAAACATCATAGTAAGTGAAATAGTTGATTCCACCTTCCAAAATCTGATACATTGTAAGACTTCCAAAGAGATGTGGGACACCTTGATTGTCTATATGGAAGGATCTGAAGAAGTAAGACAAGACAGAAAATCAATGCTCAACCAAGAATATGAGAGCTTCAGACAAGGAAAGTCTGATAGCATAACTGAGTGTTATAAGAAATTCTAGAGGATTGTGAATGAACTGATGTCATATGGAAGAGTCTTTAGTATATATGAGCTGAATGACAAGTTTCTCAGATCTTTAACAAAGGATTGGGATACCAAAATATGTGCCATTAGAGAAGTGGCCAAGTTAGCTGATATTTCTCCTCCAACCTTATTTGGAAAATTGCTTTCATATGAAATGCAATTGATGGCTAGGAAGGAGGAAGAAAGAAGTACAAAAGGTGAGCATAGATCTGTGGCTTTCAAAGTTGAAGCCACTAGAAAGAAAGGGAGGATGTCTTCATCTCCTCTCAAGGAAGCTACAAAAGAGATAACAGAAAATTCAGATAGTCATAAATCAGGGAGCAGTGAATCAGATACTGACTTTGATGCCTTTACAAGACAGTTTCAAAAGTTCTTGAAAAAGAAGTAGTGGAAGTCTAGGCCCTCCACATCATAGCCAGTAGATGAGTACTATCAGAAGAGAAAATCCTCAAGAAATGAGAGAAACAGAACTAAGCTCAGCAAAGCCATAACTTCTAAGATTGTTTGTTATTGCTGCAATAAGACTGGACATATGGTAGCTGAATGTCCAGAAAAGAGAAAGGAGTCAGTAGACAGAAAAAAGACTCAACACAAGAGCAAGAAGGAGAAATCTTTTGTTGCAAAGAAGGATAAGAGTCTTTCAGATCAGTCCTCATCAGAGTCAGAATCTGAAGCAGAAGCATACATAGGATTGTATGCAGCCAATGCAGAAGAGGAATTTCTACAACTGATGGATTCCATTCATGATCAAGAAGACAAGGAATGCATGGGTCTGATGGCTGAGTTAGAAGATAACCAATGCCAGGATCAGCCTGGTCCTAGTAAGGTACAAAAGGTTTCTAGTTCTTCTGATTTTAGTACTGGTTCAGAGTCAGATTCATCTACATCAAGTGATGTGAATGGATCTGAATCTGAAGGTGATATTCATCAGTTGATGGATGAATATAGGGTCTTGTTACAGGCTCTTAAGAAAATCAAGAATCTAGTCAAAGTTCAGGCTCAGGAAATTGTTAATCTTAAGGTGGCTGCAACTGAGTTTGAAAAAGTAATGGATCAAAAGTTAAATGAGATTGCCAAACTGAAAAATATAACCTATATTCAGATGGGGACAATCAAATATAACAATGATCAAATTAAGAGTCTGGAGGCCAGACTAAGAATAGAGAAAGATTTAGTGGCTAGTTACTCTAAGCCAAAATTTGTCTTACCTTTAATAGATGAGTTTGTAGCTCAAAAGGGTAAGGTAGGATTAGGCTTCAAAGGTAACCCCAGGGCTGCCCAATTCAAAAGAAAAGGCAAAGCCCCTGTCCAGCCTCTAAACCTTTCAGTCCCAGTTAAGTTTAGAAAGGTGCAAGTGCCTTCTAACAAATATGATCTTGAGAATATTCATGGTCATATTAAGACTAATATTCAGATAAACAAGGGTGTAAATGCCAATAGGTCTACCCATGTTCATAAACCCCATGGTTATAAGAAATCTATGGGTGAAGCTGCAGCAGCACCAGCACTGGACAGAAATTCTTCTGTCAAGGGTGTATCAAGACCTAGATACAACAAGTTTGAATGTTGGTGTTGTGGCAAGAGAGGCCATTTTGCCTTAGACTGCTGGCATAACACAAATGTAAGGAAGAACAATAGTCTACCAGTTAGAAGAGCTGCTGGTAGTCTTAATATGAATGGTGCTAACCTGAACCAAGGACCCAAGACTTACTTGGGTTCTAAGGGAAAGTAATTCTGTATTGCAGGAAAGTCCAAGTTGTCATGCCCCTATATGGTACTTGGACAGTGGATGTTCCAGGCACATGACTGGAACAAAGGGGCTGCTGAAGGAGTACACATCTGTCAAAGATGGACCTAAAGTAATCTTTGGTGGATCTGAAAGATGAATCATCAAAGGGTTTGGTAACATTTCTTCAAACCAAATTACCATCACCCAAGTGGCTTGTGTAAAAGGTTTGAAACATAATCTGATTAGCATAAGTCAGCTGAGTGATCTTGGATATGATATTTCATTTGTTAAGGATGGATGTCATATCAAAAGGTTAAGTGATTAAAAGGTCATATTGACTGGGTATAGAAAGAGAAATGTTTATTGTCTTAATTTTGTATGTGAGAACAAGGCTTCTCCCATCTGTCTTGTAGCTGATGATAATGCATCTCATTGTGTCAAGTGGCATAAGAGGTTGGCTGATCTTAACTACAAGACAATTGGCCAACTCTTCAGCAAAGAGTTAGTGAGGAATGGTCCTCAAGTTAAGTGTATAAAGGAAGGGATATGTTCAGCTTGTCAAAAGGGCAAGCAGACAAAATCCTCCTTTCATAGTCTTGAAAACAAGGATTTTGTGAGGTGCTTATACCTCTTACATATGGATCTTTTTGGTCCTATGCCAGTTCATAGTCTAGGTAGGAAGGTCTACACTTTTGTGGTTGTAGATGACTATTCTAGATATACATGGGTGTTCTTTCTGAGACAAAAATCAGAAACCCCAAGTGTCTTACTTAGTTTTGTGAAACAAATTCAGAATGAACTAAATAGTACAGTAGTCAAAATCAAAAGTGTCCATGGCACTGAATTTCAATCTGAAAGTATGGCAAAATTATGTGAAGACTTTGGGGTTTTGCAAGAGTTCTCCTCACCTAGAACACCTCAGCAAAATGGTATTGCTGAAAGAAAGAATAGGACATTGATTGAAGCTGGTAGAACTCTATTGAGTGACACCTCTCTTCCAGAATATTTCTGGGCTGAGGCAGTAAACACTGCATGTCATGTGATCAATAGGGCTTCTATCACCAAGTGCAACAAAAAGACTCCCTATGAAATTATGAAAGGTAGAAAACCAAATCTATCCTACTTTAGGATCTTTGGTTGCAAGTGCTATATACTTAACAATGGCAAGTCATATCTAACTAAGTTTGCTGCCAAATCCCAAGAAGGGATATTTGTTGGGTACAGCATAAGTAGTAAGGCCTATAGAGTCTTCAACTTGACTACTCAAGTTGTAGAAGAATCAGTACATGTTGTGTTTGATGAATCAAGATTAATCAACTATTAGTTGCCTTGTAGTTCATAAAGTCCAATAGGTATAAGCAAAAGGATGGACAAGCTTTCCATTGCAGAAGATACAATAGCAAATGAACAGATGGAAAATGTTGACTACAGTCCAGGGGGAGTACATGATTCTATAGAAGCTGATGACTCCCAGGAAGTGCAGCATAATGAAGGGACTGGAAATAATCAACTAGAAGGAAATCTACCTCCTGCTATCAGACATCTTAAAGACCATCCAGCAAATCAAATAATAGGTGATCCAAGTCAAGGAGTGCTGACTAGAAGCAGAAATCTGAGCACAGTCCTGCACTCAAGTTTCCTATCTTAATTGGAGCCTAAGAAATTTGAAGAAGCCATCCAAGACCAACATTGGATTAATGTTATGCAAGAGGAGCTTAATCAATCCAGAAGGTGCAAAGTCTGGGAGCTTGTTCCTAAACCAAAAGACCACAACATCATTGGAACAAAGTGGATATTTAGGAACAAGTTGGATGAGAGTGGAGTAATAGTAAAGAACAAAGCAAGACTGGTTGCTAAAGGATATAGGCAGGAAGAGGGAATAGATTTTGATCAAACATTTGCCCCAGTAGCAAGACTGGAGGCAATCAGGATGTTTCTTTCCTATGATGTATACCAAGGATTCAAAGTATACCAAATGGATGTGAAATCAGCATTTCTGAATGGGGATCTAAAAGAAGAAGTCTATGTAGAACAGCCATCAGGTTTTGTAGACTCTCTTAAACCTGATTATGTTTTTAGACTTAGGAAAGCTTTATATGGGTTAAAGCAAGCCCAAGGGCTTGGTATGACACCCTGTCTACTTTTCTTATTGAGAACAAATTCTCAAGAGGCAAAATAGACAAGACTCTATTCCTTAGGGAGTTTAAAGGCAAGATAATCTTAGTCCAAATCTATGTGGATGACATAATTTTTGGGTCTACAGAGAACAACCTTTGCAAGAAGTTTGCCAAACTTATGCAAGGGAAGTTTGAAATGAGTAGTATGGGGGAACTTAAGTTCTTCTTGGGACTCCAAGTAAGATAGACTGATGATGGCTTGTCCATATACCAGTCTAAGTTCACCAAAGAGTTGATAAAGAAATATGGTATGGAATCTTCCTCTACCATGAAAACTCCTATGGGAACAAATATTCCTATATGTAAAGATGATACAGGTAAGCCTGTAAATGAGTCTTTGTATAGAGGAATAGTTGGTTCTCTATTATACCTCACAGCTAGTAGACCAGATATTATGTATGCTACATGTGTCTGTGCTAGGTACCAGGCATGCCCTAAAGAATCTCATTACACTGCTGTTAAAAGAATTTTGAGATATTTAAAGGGCACACCAAATCTAGGCCTTTGGTACCCTAGGAATAGAGATTTTCAACTAATAGGTTATTCAGATGCAGATTTTGCAGGCTGTAGAGAGGATAGAAAGAGTACTACAGGTACTTGCCAATTTTTGGGAGGAAGACTGATATCATGGAGCAGTAAGAAGCAGACTAGTGTGGCAATATCCACAGCTGAGTCTGAATATGTTGCTGTTGGAAGTTGTTGTGCACAGCTATTGTGGATTTAGCATCAGTTAAAGGACTATGGTATTCAAGTAAGTAGAACACCTTTATTGTGTGATTCTAAGAGTGCTATTTCAATTGCTAACAATCCTGTTTCTCATAGTTGAACTAAGCATATAGAAATAAAATACCATTTTCTTAGAGAGCATGTAGAAAGAGAAGATATCTCATTGGAATTTGTTAAAACAGATTATCAAATTGCAGATGTATTTACTAAGCCACTGGATGAAACAAAATTCAATAAATTTAAAATTGAATTAGGAATGCTGACCATTGATTAGTATATCAACAAACAGAAATTGGCTAAGTAAAATGGTGTCGACACTTTCAGTGATAAAGTGTCGACTCAGTATAGTTATGTCGACTTGTCAGAGAAATAGTGTCGACACAGAAAATTAGTGTCGACACTTAAGGGTCAAATAGTCGACTAATCCAGAAATGTAGTGTCGACTTCACCAGAATAATGGTGTCGACACTTACAGATTTTGTGTCGACACTTGTACTAAGAGTCGACACAGAATTTCTGATGCTCTACTATGTCTCTCTTGTGTCGACATATCCTCAATTGGTGTTGACGCACAGTAAACAACATTGATGTCGAGACAGTAAAAGTGTGTGTCGACACATTTCATCTATGTCGACACATTTAGTCTGTTTTTGCCCGACTTTTGACCTTCTTTCATTAGAGGGTATAAATAGGTCAAGAACGTATTCTGTCGACACGCTCACAAGGTTTTTGAGACTAAAACCCTGTGTCGACATTCTCTCTCTTCTCTTCCCTCCATTTTTCTCATCTTTCCAATGGCGCCAAAGGTTGAGGATAACGTCAATGAGGGATATGAGCTGGTTAGGGCTGCATTCGACAATGCCACGCCTGAAATAAAACAGGTGATAACCTATCTTGCTGATAATGGAATGGAATATCTGGTTTCTGAACCCACCAAAATCTGGAAGAAGGAGGTACTTGATTTTTACACTTCGGCATCAGTGGATTCTTCTGGACTCAAGATCAAATCCACAGTTCATGGAACCAAGGTGAAACTTACTCTATGGAGTTTAAGAAAGATTCTTCAATTACCAAGCATTGAGAATGTAGAAGAGGTCCCAGCCTCAAAGACAAGGGAGGCTCTACAATGGTGTGGATTGGATCCAACCGTCAAAATTGGAGCAGCTATCAACAGAAAAGGAATGAATCCACAAGGCAAATTTCTATCTGAAGTGGTTGGGAAGGTGATCTTGTGTAAACCTGGCGGCCATGATAGGATTTCGTCATTAATGTTTAACCTCATGACAAAGATCATCTTCAGGGTTAACACAGACTGGTCAGTAGTTGTGTTTGATAAAATCAAGGAAGGACTTAAGAAGCCAAATCTGGCTAGGATTTTGAGTCTATATCTGGCTGGACTCATCCCAGAGGTCATGCAACAAATTCCTGGGACTAAGATCAATCACATGAGAAAAATGGACATGAGATTATTCTCAAGATGGGATAGAGTTCTGTCCAAAGAGGTGCCTGATGTGGACAGGCAGGACACACCTGAGAAATCCCCAGGTCATGATCAAAGTACTAAACAACTTCCAGGAGATCAAGTGAGAGAGCAGGCTGAAGACCAGCCTGAGTCTACTCAAGTCCAGGATGAATCTTTACCTGCACAGGTACAGGGGGAGCAAGTTTATTCTTCTGCCCAGGACATTCCTAACACTGAACAGGTGTAGGGGGAGCAGATTTCTAAACAAGTGCAAGAGGAAGAACAAATAGATTTATCAAAAGATTTGCACACTGCTGGCCTAGATGACTCATCTTCTACTCAGGCACAAAAGGAATTCACTCTAGATGAGTTATTTCCTGATGTTGGAATTGCTACTGATAGAGTTGAGGAGGAGCAAGAAATTGAGAAGGAGCTCGAAATTGAGGGGGAGCAAGTGATTGTTGACAAAGATCACCATGTCACTGAGACAGATATTCCTCCTTCACCTCCTGAAAGAGTTCAGATTGAAAGCTCTTCAGAATCTGAGTCTGCAGAAGCCAGAGTGGCAAAGAAAAGGAAGCTCATGGTCTTCAAAAGAAGAAGCCATAGCTACAAGCAGGCTATACAGACTTCATCTCACCAATCTCCATCTGATTTTAATTACAACAAGTTCATGGTCGATTTGCAGGTGAAGCTAGATAATCAGATATTAGCCTTGGAGAAATATGTTGATGAAAGTCATAAAAATCTTCAGTTTGATCTGGCTCAAGATATAAAGTCTATAAGATTTGAAGTCAATCAACATAAAAGAGAAATGACTGATTATTTTACAAAAGGGGCACATGCTGTTGTATATCTGGCCCAACAACAAGAGGAAATGAAGAAAGAAATAGATGCTCAATCTATTAATCAAGGATACATTCTTGAAAATCAAAAACGGCTAAATGACAATCTGACAACTGCCAACACAGATATTCTTGCTCAATTTCAAACAACCATGTCTAAATTGACTGAAGCTAGGGCAGCTGAAATGCTAGCATATGACACTAAGTTCCAAACTGCTTTAGACTCAGTTCAGTCAGCCATAACCACTTCCCAGAAGGAAATTACTGCAAAACTTAACAATTTGAAACCCTTCTTCAAAGATGGCATTAATTATCTAGATGGTCAGATCAGGTTTTAGAAGGAAGATCTCAGAGATCATATAGCAAGAGAAGTCCTAAAGGGGGAGAGGGTACTTATTTCTGCTGGCTCAAAACATGCTAAGTGGGTCACTAATAGTGTCGGAGCCACATTGGGATATCCACTCCTTTGTGATGATGATAATATGGCAGAGTCAGGAGTACAGCCAAAAGGTCTACTTGAAGGAAACCAACCAGAAGTTGCTCAAGTCATATACCCCCTTGCAGATTTTGACTTGATTCATCAGATGGTGCAAACTATGTATAGTCCTCCAGAGGAGGTTTCAAATATTATACTTAGAAAAGTAGACATGCCTGAAGCTGCAATCAAGGCTCAGCAAGAGGCTCAACTGTCAAAGAAGAGATTTAGGGAGCAAGCTGAACTAAAACCTGATTTTGAATAGTGGAGCCCTACCTCTAGAAACATCATACTAACTGCCTGGAAAGCTGTAAAAGATCAAGTCCATGAAAGGGGCAAGTGGTTCAATGAACAAGAATGGCAGAAGCATGAAGCCAGACAGGAGGCTATTGTTCAGTATAGAAGGAAAGTTAAGATGGGAAAGCTACCTCCTGATGCTGTGGAGCCTAGCAAATACTTTCCCAAGCCGTATCACTACTTTAAGAGACAAAGACTGAAGACTGAGGCTCAGGAGAAGGCTGATCTTAAAGGCAAAAAGCCCATGGAAGAAACTGAACCTTTTGTGCAGGCACAAGTACAACCTGGATGAGGGATTGTTATAAAGGAGCCTGATCTGTTTTAGTCTAGATATGTCTTAGTCTTAGTTTAAAAAAGTGTAATGTGAAACATTCAGTGTTAAACATTTTGTAAACAATCATTTTGACATAATACACAAAAGCTTGCTCTTTAATTAATTTTTGTGTATATGCTTTTATCTTTGTGATGAATCTATGCAAGTGTTTTGATTGTTAATATTTCCTGCAATATTAAGCTTATATATACATCCTCATCATTTTGTTTATTATTATCATAAGTGGTGTATATCATTAGCTAATATGGGTAATGACTTCTCCAAATAGGGGGAGATTGTTGGGTACATTGGAAAATGTGTACTTGATTTGAAGAAGCCTAACTTAGCATAATGATATACATCAAGGTGTATTTGATGTTGTTTAAGTTGAATGTGTGCAGGTTAAAAGTATGGAAAAATTTCTAAGTCCATGTGTCGACACCAGAAGAAGATGTGTCGACACTTCAGGAAGATTGTGTCGACACTTGAAGAAGGCTGTGTCGACACAGAGATAATGAGTCGACATCAACTGTGTCGACACCAGGAGGCTGTGTCGACACACAGAGGCAGAGTCGACAATATTTGTGTCGACACCAGAAGACTGAGTCGACACATATAGGCAGAGTTGACAAAAGCTGTGTCGACACCTGAAGGAAGTGTCGACACATACTATGTTCTGAATCTACATCAACTGTGTCGACACACAAGACTTGTGTCGACACATTGCCAAGTCTAGACCAAGTCATTTGCTGAAGAATGATGAAGTGTTTGTGTCAACACAAATACTCAGTGTCGACTCATTCTCATGTTGTAGTATGCAGAAGCTGAGTCGACTTAAAGGCAAACTTGTCGACTTCACCAGAGGCAGTGTCGACACCGAAGTTACTTGTGTCGACACATATAGACAGATGGTCTCGACACTTTCTGACAGACAGTCTCGACGCTTTGCTGTCCAAGACAAAGGCACAAGATCTGTTTGAAGACTTAACAGCTGTGGGTTACAACAGGTTAACTGAAGCTGTCAGACTTGTCAGAAGACAGTTAGAAACCTGATCAGCCGGTCACCAAAAAGAAGGTCTATAAATAGACAGATTCAGAAGTAGAAGAAGAAGTTTTTTTATTCATTATTGAGAAGCAATATACATAAAAACTGATTAAGGAATCAAATCAAGAAAGTGCAAGGCACTGAAGAAGATCTTCATCAGAAGATCTAAGAAGAAATTCTGAAGGGTTCAATCTCTCAGGATCAGTCTAAGGAGAATTCGTCCTAGAATTCTGAAGAATTTTCAAAGGGATTGGATAGAGAGGGATCCAGCCGTTTGAAGATCAAGAAGGAAGCTGTTATAGGTTTCTCAAGAAGCTGTTTGGAAATCAACTCAGCTAGTTCAGATTCAAGAAGCTTTGAAGAAAGCTAAGGTTCAGTTGATTTCATCCATCAGCTGATCAGGTGCTGCCTTGTCCTCTCTCTCTCAACAAGTGCAAGATTCTATAAAACTCTTTTCTAAATTTTGTAGGATCTATTAATATAGATCTGAGTTGTAAGCCTATGTTATAAAGGCTGAGTGTAGGAGAGATAATCTCTGAGTGATAGGTCTTGGATAAAGACTGAGGTAGGGCTGAATTGCCTGAGCTGTAGGAGTGTGGTATCACTCTGAGTTGTAGGAATCCATTTTGGATTCTGAGCTGTAGGATCTGAGGATCTGAGTTAAGGAAGGGAGTTTGGCTAAATCTAGCACACTGCTAGATAGGCGAAGGGGGAAAGTGGATGTACCCAGATCTTGGGGAACCACTATAAATACTTATTGCAATCTGTGATGTGTAGTTCTAGATTGTGTGATTGTGATTGCTAAAGTAGCTGCAGAACTCATAGACAATAGTCTTTAATTTTTTAATCATTCTGCCTTAAGTTTGAAAAGAAAATAAGAACCTATTCACCCCCCCCCCCTCCCCCTCTAGGTGTCTAGGTAATCTTGAAAGTAAAACTATCAAAGATAAATGCCCTTAGATGTTTGCTTCCATAGGTCAAGTGGTGACTTGATGTGAGAACCTATGATCCTAGAAGCTTCATTCTTAAAAGTCCCTAGTCATTATATTATCTTAGAAGCTAAGGGCGATGATGATGCCTTTAAGACTAGCATGTATGTTGACTGATGACCCATCCTCACAGGTCATGATATTGTGATATCAAGTCATCACATGGGTACTTGTTATGAACAAGTTGTACTGGATAGACTCACAATGAGAATACTTTGTGGATTGTTATATGAACGTGTCACAAGTATGGCTCAAGTGGCAATGGTGTTTATGGTCCTTTGACTTAAAGTCACAGCACTCACTAGGTGAGGAAGATAGTGCTTTGATGCCATCAAAAGTCCAGTCTTGAGAAATTTGGATGATAAAGGTGGTTATTGGGTATGTTACATATCATTTGGGTATTTGCGTGTGAGCAGAGATGGGATTTGTCCTTCTATATGACAGGAATGGCATCCATGGGCCCCTTGATGGAATGGGACTGAGAAAATGGATGGCCATATTTAGTTGAGTCAATATATGATATTAGGCTCACCAATTTCTGAAAGTCCATTCTAGATAAGGAAATTGGGATGAACAGTTATGAGGGTGACACGGTCTATACCTCTAGTTCTATCCGGATATAAGGGACGAAGGGACATGACGACACTATAACATTGGTCACAATGGCTTATGAGTTTACAAACTCTTATTATTTGGGGAGCAATGATGTATTGCTAGATGCCGCTCATTGTTTGTGAAGCTTTTGTTTGATACTTTCTAGATCAAGTGGGAGACTGTTGGTGCTACCATAGTGATCTGGAAGTGATCAAGCATGTAGCCTAACTGCCAACTCAGTATGAGCGTATCAGGGTTGCACATAAGATTGTGGAGAAATTGGGAGTTTGGATCTGTATGGTATAGCTCATATGATGAGCAAGAGGGACTGAAATATTCTAAGGCTAAAAGCATAGAGTGCGTTGAGACCAGTCAACGCTTTCGTCAAGTTAAGTGTTAACTCGTTGAATGATGGCATTGAGTGTGTTGAGTTGACTCACCGATTCGTCGAGTATTAAGTGTTGATTCGTCGACTATCACACTTAAGTGTTGAAAACTTTGAGTCCACTCAGCGGTTCGTCGAGTAAAGGAGTTTACTTGACGAGTCTGGGTCTTAGGCGTTGAGTGCGTTGAGTGCACTCAACGCCTTTGTCGAGTAAAGTGTTTAATCGACGAATATGACACTTAGGCGTTGAGTGTATTGTATTCACTCAACGCCATTTGACGAATCTGACCTTTGGCACAGAAGTCGTGCACCGTTCGATGAATGAGATCGACGAATGCCATTCGACGAATGAGTTCGAAGAATGTCGTTCGACGAATACAGTTCGATGAAAGTAGTTCGACGAATGAAGTTCGACGAATGTCATTTGAAGAATGCAGTTCGATGAATGTCGTTCGACGAATTCAATTCGACAAATATCGTTCGACGAATCTGGTCTTTGGCATAGAAAGCGTAGAGATCTTTGAGTTCATCGTATATGCTATAAGATACTCAATGATTTGTGGAATATCTGCCTCACGGATCCTAAGCTTATGATAGCCAGAACGAAGATCGATCTTGGAGAACACTGTGCTACCGTGCAACTGATCAAACAAGTCATCGATCCTCGGTAGAGGGTACCTATTCTTAATAGTGACTTTGTTCAACTCCCTGTAGTCGATGCAAAGCCGCATCGACCCATCCTTCTTCTTCACAAATAAAACAGGAGCACCCCAAGGCGACGAACTCTGCCAGATAACCCTTTTGCCAACAACTCATCTAACTAGACTCGAAACTCCTCTAACTCGCGAGGGGCCATCCGGTACGGTGCCTTAGCAATAGGACGGGTACCCGGTTCCAAATCAATCACAAATTCGACATCCCGGTTGGGAGAAAGACAAGGAAGGTCATCAAGAAACACATCGGCAAAACCGCGAACAACGAGAATCTCCTCTAAGCGCGGTATACTAACAGCGGTCCCAATCACCGAGACTAAACCAGAAAAAAAACCAGAAGGAAACAACTTTTGAGCACATACCGCAGAAAAGATAGGAGAATCTTGGCACGGATCAGCATACACGCTTCCCGGCTGACCATTGTCCTTGATGAAGTCCAAGCGCTTCCCTTTTCACTGAATGACCGCATCATACTTAGACAGCCAATCCATGCCAAGAATGACATTGGAGTCCTCCAGTTCAATCATCTTCAAGTCTGCCCTCGCAAGAAAATCCCCTAACAAAACAGGGCAATCTAGAATGCCCAAATCTGATAACACAGATTCACCAGAAGGGAACTTGACGCGGAAGGTACCACGAACTTGATCTAGAGTTAACCGACATTGCACCACAACGGCTCTAGCCACAAATGAGTGGGTAGCGCCGGAGTCAAACAGAACACGCGCCCAGCGGTTCTTCACCTTAAATTTCCCTATAGGAGTATATACAAATAAGGATCTACCAAAACCCAACTGTAACCATTCTAGCAAATAAAACTTCCAAGCTGGAAAAAGAAACAACTAACCTGAGATGACCTGAGTCGAAGCTTGGGCCTCCTCGGAAGAGATCACGTTAAGCTTTCCTTTGCCCTTGTCCACATGCTGGGGCGGAGGTAGTGCCTGAAGTGGAACTGCATGAAGAGCAGGCTAGACCTAAGGACACCTAGACTTGATGTGACCCTTCTACCCACACTGATAGCAGACTTTATCCTTGGACCATCACTGGACAGCATCATGTCCGGGTCGCTTGCAAGCAGAATACGAAACATCCCTCCTAGGAGACCCTGAATAGCATGAACTTGCTCCTTCTTCTGAGATGCTGTCTTCTTGAAACACCTCTCGACAGGGTGGCCCGACCGGCCACAGAAGCTACACACCACCTTACTCTTCTTTCCCAAAGCAGCATCGGGTACCTGGGGTTTCTTCTCCTCGACGGACTTCCTCTTGTCCTTCCTCATTTGCTGGCCTCGACTCTTTGCAGTCTCGATATCCTCCACCTTCAGAGCAGCCTCCACTACCCCTACATAGGTCTCCGATCCATAAGCACTGGTCAACTCTTGCACCTCGCTCCTCAAACCACCAAGAAACTGCTTGACTCGATCAGCCTCAACACTCACCAACCCAGGAGCAAACCGGCTCAACTTGCTGAACTCTATCTCATACTCACCGACCGTGAGTTGCCTTTGCTTCAGGTGGAGGAAGTCGTTCATAAGACGGTCACGCTCGACCGAAGGCAAGAACTTCCTCAACAGCATTTCCTTGAAAACTACCCAAGAGCAACCAGCTACCAAGCTCTCCTTTTCTCTAAGACACCAACTCTTCGCCAAACCCTTGAGCTGATAGGCGGCTATCATCACTCTCTGATCATCTGCAATACCGGAGTACGATAACATCTCCTCCATGGAGATATGCCAATCGTATATGACCATGAAATCTGCCTTCCCATCATAAGTAGGAGGGCTCAGTCTCTAAAACTGCGAGATGAAAGCCATTTCTGCTGGCACCACCACTTGAGGTCTCAGGGGTGCAGGAGGAGGAGAAACAGCTTACCCTCCTGCAGGGCCTTGCACTCCCAGAGTCTTCCCTGCCACAACTGCCACCAGAGACTGGATCTGGGCCTGCATCTCCACAATCTGCCTGCTCAAGGAAATGCTACTCTGCCGCAGGCTCTCGATTACCGCATCATTCTGCGCTCCCGATGACTCACCCTCAGATAGGGGGGGGTCGATCTAGTCGAAGGGCGTCTCGCCATCCTAAAGTCAAAGCAATATTAGACAGATCCTTGTACGACAGCTGCAACTAACTACAAGTGCAGACAATACATACATAAATATGAACTTAAAGCTGCTAAACTTGCTCTGGGAGTTTTTTTTTATAAGAATTGATGTTATGCCTTAACCTAGGATGGTTAACCACCACCATACTAACTCGTGTGCCTAGATCGGGATTGCATGACTTTATATTATTTTTGACTCAAAAATTATGTGCGTACATATGTCATCCTTCTAGTCTTTAGCGTGGCACGCTGTGCTTATGCAATATTATGCTATGCATGTTTGTGCTATGCATTCTAAAAATGCCCTAATGCATGTTATGAGCGGCGTACACATGAAAATGTTATGCATCCCATACTAGATAACATCCTCATGCAACGAAAAAGGAAAACGAGCTAGTCGCAGCCATGTGGTGAGGTTATGCATCCCATACTACATAACCCTCACATGTTTCCCCTATGGTGGATCCATATACGAACACATATTATGCATCCCATACTACATAAAATGCCCCGTATACCTCATGTTATGCTATGAGTGTAGTGTTCGTGCTTTTGCCAAGACGTGATGATGACATATCGGTGTGTGAATGACATGATGTTGAACTACTAATGCAATCAAAAGGGAAGGTTGCTCGACTAGCTTGTCAAGCAACCTCCCTCTGATACCAACTGTCACAACCCGCATTTTCTCCGAAGAAAACGAATTATCAGAGTAGAAGAAAACACGCGTCATGATGCCACGTCGAGCAGGGGATAACTTCCGACGCTCAGGCAACCCACTAACAACTATACTTTATGAAAATTCATAAGTTATGTGATTAGAAAATCAATTATATTTTTAAAGGTCATATCCCTCGGCTCGGTGGATCACCTAGTCCACAATTTAAAAACTATACTTGTACGCTGCGGAAAATACTTTATTCAGGTTTGACATCCTAAAAGAGTGCATAAGTGTCCCCAGAGGACAACTTATACTAAACAAGACCCTACTTTTGATTTATACTATATATATAGGAAAATGACCTTTTTACGTTGTTTGGAAAAAAGTGTTGAGTTTTATAAAACATATTGATCATCAGTAATACTTATAATAGCTTTTTTAGGTTTAAAAGTAACTAGTAACCTAGCATAAATCATCCCAAGAGCAAGTAGACTATCTCCAAAAAAAAGGGTAGCAGCAAAAAGTAACATATCTAGTATCAAGGTAAAAACTACCAGTGGGCGCCAACAAACTGACACGAACCCACTGGCAAATATGTATGTTTGTAAGAAAAATAACACAAAAACTACCTCGCAAAAACAAGGAACTGATCTCTATAGCACCAGAGACCACCAGTAAATACACAGCACTACTAGCCGTCAGAGCGACTACTATCCAGAACCTGAGGCATTCAAAGAAGAAAGAATACCTCAGCAAGTAAAACTAGAAAACTGCTCGAAAGTGTCAATCAGAAGATAAGTAAAAGAGGAAAACAAAGCAGTAACAGTCACAACTACCCAAGGCAAGGCAAAAAAAAGGAAGCACACTAAGTGTGAGGACACAACAGTAACTCTGCCCAAAAGTTGCAGAGTCAACAAGGCTACCATGTGCCCAAATACTGCAATCTACCAAGGAAGAAACGTCTAACACCCTAAGCTGTGAGAGATGGTAGTAGCAAAAACATCATGGATCCGGGTTGGAGGCAAACTCAATCCCCCAACCACTATTTCCAAGAAACCAAGCTCAGGGGTCTAGATGTGAAAGCACTAGGGACCTCCCACCCCCTTGCCCAACCCGTACCTGAAGCAAGATAAAAGAAAAATGGTGGACTTGGATAAATTACACAACACCTCCCCAATTAAGAGCTTCAAACCACCACTACTAACCACGACCCACGATTCGGCCTTTTGGAAAGGAAACATAGCCGACAAGGAACCTAAAAATCAAGAAATTCACTCGGGGGAGAAAATAAAGGTAAGGGAAAAATGTTGAGATGACTCAACACGGCATGGCATTGAGTGAGCCCCACTCACTCAACACCTAACCAAACCTTGGCGTTGAGTGAGTTAGCCTCACTCAGCGCCAGAAACAACCATGGCATAGAGTGAGGTTCACTCACTCACCACAAGAACAGCTCTTGCGTTGAGTGAGCTAACCTCACTCAATGCCAACACAGCTATGGAATTGAGTGAGGTTCACTCACTAAACGCCTCCCGCAAGAAAACTCTGGCGTTGAGGGAGCTAACCTCACTAAACGCCAAAATAGCTATCGCGTTGAGTGAGGTCCACTCCCTAAATGCCTTCAGCAAAAGAGGCAGTGGCGTTTAGTGAGCTAACCTCACTCAATGCCAAAACAGCTACGGCATTGAGTGAGGTCTACTCACTCAACGCCTTAGCACATTATCGCAGGAAAACCCTTAACCAACGCCATCCGGAAGAGGTCGGCGGGAATGCCGACTGATTCTCGCCGAATCGGCGGAAATCCAGATTGATTCTCGCCGAATTGGCAGGAATCCAGATTGATTCTCGCCGAATTGGCGGGATTCCAGATTGATTCTCGCCGAATCGGCGGGAATCACTGACGATACTCGTCAAAATCGGCGAGAATTACTTAGTGATTCCCGTCGATTTTGACTTAGAAGAATCTTCTCACTCAATCGCCTCACTACTTTGCCGCAAAAGAACAGACCAAACTATGGCTTTGAGTGTGTGCACCACACTCAACGCCAAACCCGGGCAGCTTTTGGCTTTGTGTGTGTGCACCACACTCAACACCAAATCTCGAGAGCCTACCAAGACTGGTTCTAACCAGAGCACTACCACCGAAATCTCTCTCTCTCTCTCTCTCGGCTCCACCCGCAAAAGAACCAAACCAAAAATAAAAATCTGGAGTCTAAACGGTGAAAACAACCAACGGGTTGAGCAAAAATAGCACAAGGAGGGGGAAGATCAAAACAGAATTTTAGGGTTAACCTAAAACTACTGCACAGAATTTTAGCAAGCAGAAGAGAAAAACTTGGCTTCTATCCTAGGGCTAACCGGGTAGTTAAGAGGGGGAAAAATCAAAACAGCAAGTGCAAGGACCACTTGCCTCGGTTTTTCAGTGAAGCTTCACTCGAGCCCTTCCTCTCCCTCGGCACTAGCAGAAGCAACACCTTGCCAGCACATCCCGAGCTTTAATGGCGGAAAGAGCAAAAAACGAAAATCCAAACCTCCTAAAAACCCTACAAAAATCTAATCTCTTACCGTAGAAACGAAGATTTGAGCGAGAGCAATCCAGATCCTCTCTCGGAATCGAAATCCGTCCAAAAACGCTCCCGGAATCGCCGTCTGAAGGGGTAGAAGGTCCGGCGGTTTTCCTCTATTTTTCGCGAACAGGAGCAGGCGACGGTTTTCAGGAAGGGGAAGAATGGGCCCGCTAATCTGGATTAATGCTTTTAAATAAATACAATCACGCCTAATCAACCTTAACCGCCTCCTAAGCCGCCGGTTCCAATCACTTAGCCTAATAGTTATAACTTGCATTTATTATTAGCACTCCCAAAACGACGCGAAAACCAAACTACCTCGGAATTCGACGAAATTCGCACCGTAGCTAAATATCCACGCTACAAACACAATGGCGAAGTCAAAATTAACTTTCGACGAATATAACTCGAGTTATACCCACCCGAAGCCAAAACACAAGCATCCCCTGAGAGGCCACACCGGGTCACCCAAAACGACTCGGCTTGCTAGGGAGATCTTGCCAATAGGATACAAAATAGGGCACCCAGTTCTAAGGAGTTAAGACCACACTCCACAGATGGCCCAAGCCAAGAAAATGCGTCGACGTAACGCCAAACGAGAATTAAATAATCGTAGAAAAATCGGGGGCGTTACAGTCACTCCCCCTAAAAGAAAGTTTCGACCCGAAACTTTACGCACAACGCCTCAACTATAGAAGGAAAAGTAACAAGCCAAACATTACAAGAAGAAAACAAACCAACCTAATCAGGGAAACAGTTGAGGGTGAGCCTCCCTTATAGCCGACTCTAACTCCCAAGTGGCGCTTTCCAAACCCTGATTCTTCCATAGAACTTTGACCATCGGGATGGACTTCCTTCGCAGCACCCGATCTTGAGTATCCAATATACAGACCGGCACTTCAATAAAAGTGAGATTAGGCTCCAACTGGGGCACAACATCCAAGACTTGCCCACTACTGCGCACACACTTTCGCAATTGGCTTACGTGAAATACATTATGAACACTTGGGAAGTTTGCTGGCAAATCCAACCTATAAGCTTGTAACGCCCCGATTTTTTCTGCGATTATTTTTATTCTCGTTGGCGTTACGGTGACACGTTTCCGTGGCTTGTGCCATGTGTGGAGTATGGTTTAGCTCCTTAGAACTGAGTGCCCTGTTTGGTAGCCTGTTGGCAAGATCTCCCTAGCAAGCCGAGTCGTTTTGGGTGACCCGGTGTGGCCTCTCGGGGGGATGTTTGTGTTTGGCTTTATTTGGGTATAACTTGAGTTCTGTTCATCGAAAGTTAATTTCGACTTCACCATTGTGTTCGTAGCATGGGTATTTAGCTACGGTGCGAATTTCGTCGAATTCCGAGGAGATTTGGTTTTCGCGTCGTTTTGGTGTGTTAATAGTATGTAATTAATTATTTGATTTGGAGAGATGATCCTGCGGCTGAATTTATTCAGCAGTTATTTCCTTGCTTAGGTGGCAGCCTTGTATTGGCTTGCTTTCTTTAGAATTCTCTTATTTTAAGAGAATATGCGGAAAGTTTTCGATTTTCCCGAAGAGGTGCATCCAGCTTTTATTTAAAAGCTTTGTTTTTGAAGTGGCGGCCCCACTTCCTTACCTTCTTCCCCTTCCCGAAAAGATAGAAACCGTCGCCTGCTTGTTCGGAAAATCAGAGGAGAAAAGCCGCCATTCCTTCTCCCCTTCGGACGGTGATTCCGGGCTTGTTCGTGGATGGATTTCGTTTCCGAAAGTGGCGTTGTCTTGCTCTCTCTTAGATCTTCATTTCGATGGTAAGATATTCGTTTTTCGTAGAGTTTTGTTGAGATTTGGGATTTCGGTTTTGGGGGTTTTTCCGCCATTAATGTTAGGAAGAATGTTTTAGGTGCTGCTGTTGTTAGTGTCGTGTGAAGAGGAGGGAAAGTCGTCCAAATCTTCGTCGGAAATCGAGACAAGTGGTATTCTTGCCCTTGCCAAGTTTCTTTTTGAAATATCTTGCTGTGTTTTAAAATCCCTGTTAGCCCTAGGGTAGAGGCCTTGCTGTTCCTTCATTTGTTGCAAGTTGTAGGGTTTAGTTCTTCCTATTAAGCCCCCCTACTTTGTGTTGTTGACGCCCAAATATGTAGGCGTAATGCCATTTTGTTTTTCCTTACTTCAGATTTCTATCTGCTGTTTTCGGGTATAGCCGAGAGATAGTGTTAGAGGGGGTGCTTGCTGATTTGTTAGAAGTGTTACTTGAGAGGTAGTAAGCAAATTACTCGAGTATTGGAATTGAAATACTCGAGTAGTAGGCATTTTACTTGAGTGTGGTAATGGGATACTCGAGTAGTAGGCAAACTACTCGAATTCTGGAATTCTCTGTTTAGCCTGGCGTCGTTTGACTATCGTCGAACTCTCAATGGAGATAGTCGATCTCCGTTTAGTCTGGCTGTCGTTCGACCATCGTCGAACTCTGAATAGAGATAGTCGATCTCCGTTTAGTTTGGCTGTCGTTCGACCATCGTCGATCTCCAGATTAAGATTGTCGATCTACGATTTGTCTTATCTTCGTTCACCGCTCGACGCTATTCCGGGAAGAATAACGTCGAGCTCAGCTTTTGCTTAGCTTCGAGCTCCGCTCGACGCTTTTCCGGGAGGAAAAGACGTCGAGCTCAGCTTCTGTTTGGCTCTGATCGGCGCTCAACGTTTTTCCCGGAGGGAAAACATCGAGCTCTGCTCGACGCTTTTTCGGGAGGAGAAACGTCGAGCTCAGTTAGCGTCTAGCTCCGTTCGACGCTCGACGTTTTCTGGAATGAAAAAAAATGTCGAGCTTCGTTCTGTCCTAGCACCGTTCGACGCTCGACGATTTCCGGGAGGAGAATGTCGAGCTCAGCTTTGCCTTGAGCCGTTCGACGCTCGACGCTTTTCCGAGAGGGTAAACGTCGAGCTTAGCTTTTGCCTTATCTCCGATCGACGCTCGATGATTTCCTGGAGGATGATCGTCGAGCTTAGCTCTCCTTTAGCCTTCGACAATCGTCGACCTCAGTGATGATGATCGTCGGGCTTGTTTTGGCCTTATGCCGATCGACGATCGTCGACCTCCAGTTTACAATCGTCGAGCTCCGTGTTGAATCATTTCAACACTCTTCCTTTACCTTGTTTTCGTTCCCGAGTGGATTTCTTGTTGTATTTGTTTTTTTTGGGTTTTCCTTGTCGGCCATTTTCTTTACTTTCCTAAAGGCCGAATCGTGGGTCGTGGTTAGTAATGATGGTTTGTAGCTCTTTATGGGGGTGGAGTTGTGTAATTTAGCCAAGGCCACTCTTGTTTATCTTGCTCCAGGTACGGGCTGGGCATGTGGGTGGAAGGTCCCTTGTGCTTTCACGTGCAGACCCTCGAGCTTGTTGACTTGGACATGGTGGATGGGGGACTGAGTTTGCCTCTGATCCGGTTCCTCGTTGTTTGTTTTTGCTACTACCACTTCCCACAGTTTAGGGTGTTAGAAGTTTCTTCCTTGGTAGTTGGCAGCACTTTGGGCTCTTGGTAGCCTAGTAGGCCCTGCAGGATATTGTTCCTGGACTAGGTTGATGTTGTTTCCTTGCACGTTGTGCATTTCTTGGAGTCCTGTTTTGGACAGTGGTGACTCTTCTACTGCATATTTTTCAGTTACTTTCCCCTTTGGTTGACTCTTTCATGCAGTTTTTTTTTACCTTGTTTTGCTTGCTGAGGTATTCTATTTTCTTTTGGAATGCCCCAGGTTCTGAGCTGTAGCTAGTTGGGTGGCTAGTTTGCTGTGGTGGTGTTGGTGGTCTCTTGGACTTTGGAGATCCTTTTGCTTTGTTGGAGAGGTAGTTTTTCAGTACTTTCTTACAGACATACATATGTGCCAGTGGGTTCGTGTCAGGTTGTTGGCGCCCACTGGTAGTTTTTACCTTTGTACTGGATATTTTACTTATGCTGCTACCATTTTCTGGAGATAGTCTACTTGCTCTGAGAAGGTTTTATGCTAGGTTGCTAGTTATTTTTAAACTATAAATATTATTATAAATAAAGCTCATGATCAGCATGTTTTATAAAACATAATCACTATTTTCCAAACAACGTATAAAGACCGTTTTCTTATATATTATATAAATTAAATATAGGGTCTTGCATAGCATGAGTGGTTCTCTTGGGACCCTTATGCGCTCTTTAGGACGTCAGACCTGATAAAGTATTTTCCACAGCGTATAAATATAGTTTTTCTTTTGTGGACTAGGTGATCCACTGAGCCGAGGGATACGGTCTCTAAAATATAACTGATTTTCAAATCATTAAACCCATGATTTTCTTTCATTAAGTTTGTAGGTGGTTTTGCCTGAACGTCAGCGGTTATCCCCTGCTTGACGTGGCATCATGACGCGTGTTTTCTCTTACTCTGATAATTCTTAATTCGGAGAAAATGCGGCTGATTATGATGTAGAGATCCAGTACCATCCGGGCAAGGCCAATGTGGTGGCCGACGCCCTGAGCTGAAAGAAGGGAAAAATCTTTAACCTCTCCGCCGATCGGTTAGTGAAGGAGTTCCTCCTTATGGATATTTCAGTGGGATGCTGTGGTTTGCAGAGTAGTTTGTTAGTGGCGGAGCCGTCCTGGATTTCTTTGACTAGACTACACTAGAAGGACGATCCAGATCTTCTGCACCTTTTCACCAGGACAGAGAAGAGAGAGTTGCCAGATTTTGCCATCGATGATGCGGGTACTTTGAAGTACCGCGGCAGGTTTTGCATCCCCGTCGTTGGGGATATTAGGGGTATGATTTGCAGAGAGGCTCATGGATCCAGCGTTGTCTATCATCCAGGATCTACGAAGATGTACCGTGACTTAAGGCAAATTGCCTGGTGGTATGGCATGAAAGGTGACATAGCCCGATTTGTTGCTGAGTGCCACACTTGTAAGCGTGTGAAGGCCGATCATGGAAGGCCTGGTGGCAAGTTGACTCCGCTAGAGATCCCGACTTGGAAGTGGGAAAGTATATCCATGGACTTCATTACGGGCTTACCGAAGTCCCCGAGGGGATTTGATTCTGTTTGGGTTATAGTGGATAGATTGACGAAGTGTGCTCACTTCGTGCCTTATAAGATTGATTACCCGATGAAGAAGATAGCGGAGTTGTACATGAATGAAGTCGTCTGACTCCACGGTGTGCCGGTTAGCATCATTTCTGATCGAGACTCCCGGTTTACTTCTCATTTTTGGCAGAGTCTACAGGAGGGTTTGGGTACGGATCTGAGGTATTCTACTGCGTACCACCCACAGACCAATGGGCAGACGGAGCGGGTGAACCAAATTGTTGAGGATATGATCTGATGTTATATTTTAGACCACGGTGGAGCGTGGGATGAGCGGCTGCGACTTATGGAATTTGCTTACAACAACAGCTATCAGGAAAGTTTGCAGATGGCTCCGTTCGAAGCCTTGTATGGAAGGCGCTGTAGGACTCCGTTGTTTTGGGCCGAGGCTGGTGAGAGGCCGTTGTTGGGTCCTAATGCGCTGGAGGATATGGAAGTTGTCGTGAAGCTTATTCAGGAGAAGCTTCGTATAGCCTAGGAGAGATATGAAAAGAACGCCAATCAGCGTAGGTCTGCCTTGGAGTTTTCTGTAGGGGACCTTGTATTCCTCAAGGTTTCCCCAATGGTGGGTGTAAAGAGGATTGGTAAGAATCGGAAATTGGACCCAAGGTATGTGGGGCCATTCGAGATTTTGGAGCGGATTGGAGTGTCAGCTTATAGATTGGATTTGCCAGCGAACTTCCCAGGTGTTCATAATGTTTTTCATGTTAGCTAATTGCGGAAGTGTGTACGCAGTAGTGGTAAGGTCTTGGACGTTGTGCCCCAGTTAGAGCCCAACCTCTTTTTTTTGAGGTGCCGGTTTGTATTTTGGATACTCAGGAGCGTGTGCTGCGAAAGAAGTCCATACCGATGGTGAAAGTTCTGTGGAAAAATCAGGATTTGGAGAGCGCGACTTAGGAGCTAGAGTCGGCCATGAGCAGGGCTTACCCTCACCTGTTTCACTGATTTGATCAGTATGTTTTCCTTCTTGTAACTCCTATTAGTTGCTTTTCCTTCTTTAGTAGGAGTGTTGTGCGTAAAGTTTCGGGACGAAACTTTCTTTTAGGGAGAGTGATTGTAACGCCCCGATTTTTCTGCGATTATTTTTATTCTCGTTGGAGTTACGGTGACGCGTTTCCGTGGCTTGTGCCATGTGTGGAGTATGGTTTAGCTCCTTAGAACTGAGTGCCCTATTTGGTAGCCTGTTGGCAAGATCTCCCTAGCAAGCCGAGTCGTTTTGGGTGACCCGGTGTGGCCTCTCGGGGGAATGTTTGTGTTTGGCTTTTTTAGGGTATAACTCGAGTTCTGTTCATCGAAAGTTAATTTCGACTTCGCCGTTGTGTTCGTAGCGTGGGTATTTAGCTACGGTGCGAATTTCGTCGAATTCCGAGGAGATTTGGTTTTCGCGTCGTTTTGGTGTGTTAATGGTATGTAATTAATTATTTGATTTGGAGAGATGATCCTGCGGCTGAATTTATTCAGCAGTTATTTCCTTGCTTAGGTGGCAGCCTTGTATTGGCTTGCTTTCTTTAGAATTCTCTTATTTTAAGAGAATAGGCGGAAAGTTTTCGGTTTTCCCGAAGAGGTGCGTCCAGCTTTTATTTAAAAGCTTTGTTTTTGAAGTGGCGGCCCCACTTCCTTACCTTCTTCCCCTTCCCGAAAAGATAGAAACCGTCGCCTGTTTGTTCGAAAAATCAGAGGAGAAAAGCCGTCGTTCCTACTCCCCTTCGGACGGTGATTCCGGGCTTGTTCGTGGACGGATTTGTTAGAAGTGTTACTTGAGAGGTAGTAAGCAAATTACTCGAGTATTGGAATTGAAATACTCGAGTAGTAGGCATTTTACTCGAGTGTGGTAATGGGATACTCGAGTAGTAGGCAAACTACTCGAGTTCTAGAATTCTCTGTTTAGCCTGGCATCGTTCGGCTATCGTCGAACTCTCAATGGAGATAGTCGATCTCCGTTTAGTCTGGCTGTCGTTCGACCATCGTCGATCTCTGAATAGAGATAGTAGATCTCCGTTTAGTCTGGCTGTCGTTCGACCATCGTCGATCTCCAGATTAAGATCGTTGATCTGCGGTTTGTCTTATCTTCGTTCTCCGCTCGACGCTATTCCGGGAAGAATAACGTCGAGCTCAGCTTTTGCTTAGCTTCGAGCTCCGCTCGACGCTTTTCCAGGAAGAAAAACGTCGAGCTCTGTTCGTTCTTAGCATCGTCCTTCGCTCGACGCTTTTCCTGGAGAGAAAACGTCGAGCTCCGCTCGACGCTTTTCCGGGAGGAAAAGACGTCGAGCTCAGCTTCTGTTTGGCTCTGATCGGCGCTCAACGTTTTTCCCGGAGGGAAAACGTCGAGCTCCGCTCGACGCTTTTTCGGGAGGAGAAACGTCGAGCTCAGTTAGCGTCTAGCTCCGTTCGACGCTCGACGTTTTCTGGAATGAAAAAAAACGTCGAGCTTCGTTCTGTCCTAGAGTCGTTCGACGCTCGTCGATTTATGGGAGGAGAACGTCGAGCTCAGCTTTGCCTTGAGCTGTTCGACGCTCGACACTTTTCCGAGAGGGTAAACGTCGAGCTCAGCTTTTGCCTTATCTCCGATCGACGCTCGACGATTTCCTGGAGGATGATCGTCGAGCTTAGCTCGCCTTTAGCCTTCGACGATCGTCGACCTCACTGATGATGATCGTCGGGCTTCTTTTGGCCTTATGCCGATCGACGATCGTCGACCTCCAGTTTACGATCGTCGACCTCCATGTTGAATCATTTCAACACTCTTCCTTTACCTTGTTTTCGTTCCCGAGTGGATTTCTTATTATATTTGTTCTTTTTGGGTTTTCCTTGTCGGCCGTTTTCTTTACTTTCCTAAAGGCCAAATCGTGGGTCGTGGTTAGTAATGGTGGTTTGTAGCTCTTTATGGGGGTGGAGTTGTGTAATTTAGCCAAGGCCACTCTTATTTATCTTACTCCAGGTACGGGTTGGGCATGTGGGTGGAAGGTCCCTTGTGCTTTCACGTGTAGACCCTCGAGCTTGTTGACTTGGACATGGTGGATGGGGGACTGAGTTTGCCTCTGATCTGGTTCCTCGTTGTTTGTTTTTGCTACTACCACTTCCCACAGTTTAGGGTATTAGAAGTTTCTTCCTTGGTAGTTGGCAGCACTTTGGGCTCTTGGTAGCCTAGTAGGCCCTGCAGGATATTGTTCCTGGACTAGGTTGATGTTGTTTCCTTGCACGTTGTGCATTTCTTGGAGTCCTGTTTTGGATCATTTCATCCTGCCAGTCTTTAGCTTGGCACGTTGTGCTTATGCAATATTATGCTATGCATGTTTGTGTTATGCATTCTAAAAAGGCCCTAATGCATGTTATGAGCAGTGTACACATGAAAATGTTATGCATCCCATACTACATAACATCCTCATGCAACGAAAAAGGAAAACGAGCTAGTCGCAGCCATGTAGTGAGGTTATGCATCCCATACTACATAACCCTCACATGTTTCCCCTATGGTGGATCCATATACGAACACATATTATGCATCCTATACTACATAATATGCCCCGTATACCTCATGTTATGCTATGAGTGTAGTGTTCGTGCTTTTGCCAAGACGTGATGATGACATATCGGTGTGTGAATGACATGATGCTGAACTACTAATGCAATCAAAAGGGAAGGTTGCCCGACTAGCTTGTCAAGCAACCTCCTTATGATACCAACTGTCACAACCCGCATTTTCTCCGAAGAAAACGAATTATCAGAGTTGGAGAAAACACGCGTCATGATGCCACGTCGATCAGGGGATAACTTCCGACGCTCAGGCAACCTACTAACAACTATACTTTATGAAAATTCATAAGTTATGTGATTAGAAAATCAGTTATATTTTTAAAGGTCGTATCCCTCGGCTCGGTTGATCACCTAGTCCACAATTTAAAAACTATACTTGTACGCTGCGGAAAATACTTTATTCAGGTTTGACATCCTAAAAGAGTGCATAAGTGTCCCCAGAGGACAACTTATACTATGCAAGACCCTACTTTTTATTTATACTATATATATAGGAAAATGACCTTTTTACGTTGTTTGGAAAATAGTGTTGAGTTTTATAAAACATGCTGATCATGAGTAATACTTATAATAGTGTTTTTAGGTTTAAAAGTAACTAGCAACCTAGCATAAATCATCCCAAGAGGAAGTAGACTATCTCCAAAAAAAAGGGTAGCAGCAAAAAGTAACATATCTAGTATCAAGGTAAAAACTACCAGTGGGTGCCAACAAACTGACACGAACCCACTGGCAAGTATGTATGTCTGTAAGAAAAACAACACCAAAACTACCTCGCAAAAACAAGGAACTGATCTCTATAGAACCAGAGACCACCAGCAACTGCACAGCACCACTAGCCGTCAGAGTGGCTACTATCCAGAACCTCAGGCATTCAAAGAAGAATGAATACCTCAGCAAGCAAAACTAGAAAACTGCTCGAAAGTGTCAATCAGAAGATAAGTAAAAGAGGAAAACAAAACAGTAACAGTCATAACTGCCCAAGGCAAAGCAAAAAAAAAGGAAGCACACTAAGTGCCAGGACACAACAGTAACTCTGCCCAAAAGCTGTAGAGTAACCAAGGCTACCATGAGCCCAAATGTTGCAATCTACCAAGGAAGAAACATCGAACACCCTAAGCTGTGAGAGATGGTAATAGCAAAAACATCGCGGATCCGGGTTGGAGGCAAACTCAGTACCCCAACCACTATTTCCAAGAAACCAAGTTCAGGGGTCTACATGTGAAAGCACTAGGGACCTCCCACACCCTTGCCCAGCCCGTACCTGGAGCAAGATAAAAGAAAAAGGGTTGCATTGGCTAAATTACACAACACCTCCCCAATTAAGAGCTTCAAACCAGCACTACTAACCACGACCCACGATTCGGCATTTTGGAAAAGAAACATAGCCGACAAGGAACCTCAAAATCAAGAAATTCACTCGGGGGAGAAAATCAAGGTAAGGGAAAAATGTTGAGATGACTCAACACGGCATGGCATTGAGTGAGCCCCACTCACTCAATTCCTAACCAGACCTTGGCGTTGAGTGAGTTAGCCTCACTCAGCGCCAAAAACAACCAAGACGTTGAGTGAGGTTCACTCACTCAACGCCCTCTGCAAGAACAGCTCTGGCATTGAGTGAGCTAACCTCACTCAACGCCAACACAGCTATGGCGTTGAGTGAGGTTCACTCACTCAACGCCTCCCGTAAGAAAACTCTTGCGTTGAGTGAGCTAACCTAACTCAACGCCAAAACAGATATGGAGTTTAGTGAGGTCCACTCCCTCAATGCCTTCAGCAAAAGAGGTAGTGGCGTTGAGTGAGCTAACCTCACTCAATGCCAAAATAGCTACGGCATTGAGTGAGGTCTACTCACTAAACGCTTTAGCACATTACCGCAGGAAAACCCTAAACCAACGCCATCCGGAAGAGGTCGGCGGGAATGTCGACTGATTCTGGCCGAATCGGCGGGAATCCAGATTGATTCTCGCCGAATCAGCGGGAATCCAGATTGATTCTTGCCGAATCGGCGGGATTCCAGATTGATTCTCACCGAATCGGCGGGAATCACTAACGATACTCGTCGAAATCGGCGAGAATCACTTAGTGATTCCCGTCGATTTTGACTGAGAAGAATCTTCTCACTCAATCGCCTCATTACTTTGCCACAAAAGAACAGACCAAACTATGGCTTTGAGTGTGTGCACCACACTCAACGCGAAACCCGGGCAGCTTTTGGCTTTGAGTGTGTGCACCACACTCAACACCAAATCCCGAGAGCCTACCAAGACTGGTTCTAACCAGAGCACTACCACAAAAATCTACCTCTCTCTCGGCTCTACCCTCAAAAGCACCAAACCAGAAATAAAAATCTGGAGTCTAAATGGTGAAAACAACCAGCGGGTTGAGCAAAAACAGCACAAGGAGGGGGAAGATCAAAATAGAATTTTAGGGTTAACCTAAAACTACTGCACAGAATTTTAGCAAGCAGAAGAGAAAAACTTGGCTTCTATCTTAGGGCTAACCGGGTAGTTATGAGGGGGAAAAATCAAAACAGCAAGTGCAAGGACTACTTGCCTCGGTTTTTCAGCGAAGCTTCACTAGAGCCCTTCCTCTCCCTCGGCACCAGCAGCAGCAACACCCTGCCAGCACATCCTGAGCTTTAATGGCAGAAAGAGCAAAAACCGAAAATCCAAACCTCCTAAAAACCCTACAAAAATCTAATATCTTACCGTAGAAATGAAGATCTGAGTGATAGCAATCCAGATCCACTCTTAGAATCAAAATATGTCCACAAATGCTCCCGGAATCGTCGTCTGAAGGGGTAGCAGGTCCGGCAGTTTTCCTCTGTTTTCCGCGAATAGGAGCAGGCGACGGTTTTCGGGAAGGGGAAGAATGGGCCTGCTAATCTGGCTTAAGGCTTTTAAATAAATCCAATCACGCCTAATCAGCCTTAACCGCCTCCTAAGCCGCCGGTTCCAATCACTTAGCCTAATAGTTATAACTTGCATTTATTATTAGCACACCCAAAACGACGCGAAAACCAAACTACCTCGGAATTCGACGAAATTCGCACCGTAGCTAAATATACACACTACGAACACAACGGGGAAGTCGAAATTAACTTTCGATGGATAGTACTCGAGTTATACCCACCCGAAGCCAAAAAACACAAGCATCCCCCGAGATGCCACACCGGGTCACCCAAAACGACTCGGCTTGCTCGGGAGATCTTGCCAATAGTCTACAAAATAGGGCACCCAGTTCTAAGGAGTAAAGACCACACTCCACAGATGGCACAAGCCAAGAAAATGCGTCGACGTAACGCCAAACGAGAATTAAATAATAGCAGAAAAATCGGGGGCATTATAGGATACAACCAGTTGTGGATTCAGGAGGAGGACATCCTGAAGACCGCTTTCAGCAGCAGATACGGGCTGTATGAGTTCACCGTAATGCCCTTCGGACTCACGAATGCACCATCTGCGTTCATGAGTCTAATGAACCGGTTATTCGAGGCCTGCCTGGATGTCTTCGTCATAGTTTTTATTGACGACCATCCTCATCTATTCTAGGACCGAGGAGGAGCATGCGCGTCACTTGGCACTAACTCTGGAGAGACTCCGGGAGCACAGTCTATATGCCAAGTTCAGCAAGTTCCAGTTTTGGCAGAAGGAGGTGTCTTTCTTGGGCCATGTTATCAGTGGATCAGTACTGGCAGTGGATCCGGCAAAGGTTCAGGCAGTACGGGATTGGCCACAGCTGAAGACGGCCACTGATGTGAGGAGTTTCTTAGGACTAGCCGGTTACTATCTGAAGTTTGTAGAGGGATTCTCTCGGATTGCTCTCCCGCTCACATCTCTGATAAAGAAGGAGACCCCTTTCATTTGGACACCGTAATGCAAGGCTTCCTTCTAGGAGCTGAAGGGTCGGCTTACCTCGGCTCATATCCTTGCCCTTCCATCTGGGAAGGAATGATTTCAGATTTATACGGATGCGTCGTATCAGGGGTTGGATGTCGTTCTGATGAAAAACGGGCACGTGATAGCTTATGCCTCCCGCCAGCTGAAGAAACATGAGCAAAACTACCCAGTACATGACTTGGAGATGGGAGAAGTTATCTTCACTCTGAAGATCTGGCAGCACTATCTCTACGGTGTCCACTATGATATTTTCTCGGATCACAAGAATTTGAAGTATGTGGACACACAAAAAGAGCTGAACATCTAACAGAGACGCTGGGTAGAGTTCTTGTCAGACTATCAGTACACCATACACTATCATCTCGGGAAGGTAAACGTGGTGGCAGATGCTTTGAGTCGGAGAGTCACCACATCAGTATCAGAGCCCCAATTGATGTCTATGGAGATTGTATAGATGTTGGAAGAAATGTAGATACTTCTGGTATCCGAGGATGATCCAGTGCTATATGAGGAGTACCTGGCGTCGATGAGCACTACCGATGAAATCCGGGATCGCATCAGAGATGAGCAGAGGCTGGATACGAGGATGGAGCCAATTTCTAGGGCCTTGGAGGAAGGCACGGTAGGGGATTGCTCTCTGAGAGATGGGATGCTGTGCTTTAGAGTCCGAGTTTATATACCGACAGGAGGCCGAATTTATGAGGATATCATGATCGAGGCTCACTGTAGCAGATATTCAGTGCACCCAGGGATCACAAAGATGACAGCAGATCTGAAGAGGACTATGTATTGGTCAGGCATAAAGAAGGATATCACATACTTTGTGACACATTTCGAGTCTCTCCAGCTCATGAAGGCGGAGTGTAAGAGTCCGACCGGATTATTGCAGCCACTTCCGGTGCCGGAATGGAAGATTTAGGATATAGCCATGGATTTTATACATGGGCTACCTCGATCTCATACGGGGAACGATTCAATCTGGGTTATCATCGACAGATTGACGAAGGTCTCTAGTTTTATTCCACTTAGAAAGGATGCTCCGGTCGGTGATCTGGTGCGAAGATTTGTGAAGCAGTTTTTCCGCTACCATGGAGTGCTCAGGACGATCGTGTCAGATCGGGTGATGGCGCCAATGGTTCCGATCTGCCAATGTTTGAAGATCTTCGCCGCTTTCGCCACCAATATAACAGGGATTCTATTGATGATGGTTGCCACAATTATTGTCGCTACAACCTTCGATCACGTCCCCATACATCTACTTGACGTTACGATGCGTTTCAGCACATTTAACGTCATGATTAAATTTTATTTATGCAGTTTTTTTGTCTAAATCTGCATTTCCTGCTCTAGTTCCAAACATTTATATGTTTGCTTTAATTTCAATAGCTTGGATAAAGCATCTTAATTGTATGGTTGATATCATGTAATAGAAATTATATATAGGTCTATTTTACTAATGCAAATCAGATTTTTACAACCTTAAAAAAGAGAGCTACTACTCCTCTTTCGCCGAACCGAGACCATCGCCCCCTTTCCTCACTCTCACCGATCGCGGCCCTAGTGTCAGATGGCCGCTCCTCCGCCGGGAAGCTTCTCCGGTGTGACTCCGTATGATTTTTGGTGTGCGTATCTTCCTCTCGATGTGACTTTGGTGGAATCGTGGTGGAGAGATTCTCCACAACTTGTAT
Organism: Platanthera zijinensis; assembly: GCA_039513925.1. Classification (NCBI taxonomy): domain Eukaryota; kingdom Viridiplantae; phylum Streptophyta; class Magnoliopsida; order Asparagales; family Orchidaceae; genus Platanthera; species Platanthera zijinensis. The sequence goes on along the minus strand of CM077096.1, from coordinate 140,109,482 downwards.
CAAGTTTTTTTGTTGGTAACGTTTTCTTCCTCCTCTCCTTGTGTGTTCTTCTCATTCGGATTTTTGGTGTACGAGGCCGGGAGTTGCCTCTGAAATCCTTGTGAACTCTTGGGTTTTAATTTCCAAGCTTTAGTCATTGTACTTTCTTGAGATTTTGATGATCTAAAGGATTGGGTAATCCTACGCTATTTCTTATTTTTTGGGGGGGGAATAATTCCGACCTCTTTCCAAATTGTCGTCTTGGTTGGAATTTTCTCTCTTGTGTAGCTTGTGCTTGTGTTATGAACATTAATAGCATATTGTGTGGCTAGAAGCTCTATTTAGTAACGTAGATCGGAAGGGAGTATCGATGCAATTTTTTGGGTGGCTTGGCTCCGCATGCTTGATGATATATGCATCAATTGAACGACTATGATCATGCAGTTCCTCCATGGGGGTCGGCCATGTGGTCTCAACGATGACGCTGCTCTCCGGTCTCCCTATGCACAATCCAACGGACTACGGACGTCGGCCTATCTGCAGGGTTGTGGCCCCTCTCGGCCATGTTTGATGTGCATTTCCCTTCCACGACCGCAAATTTCTTCCAGACAAGGACCGCAGCAGTCTCGGCGTAGCCGTTTAGTTCTAACAATGGGCGGAAGGATGAACTCGAGCCTTTTGTGTAGGGGATTCAGATGGGGGACCTTAACTATTCGGGTTCGAGCCCATTTTATAGCTCGATTCTTCTAGTATGAGATCGGGCGTTGCCTCTGAAATCCTTGTGAACTCTTGGGTTTTAATTTCCAAGCTTTAGTCATTATACTTTCTTGAGATTTTGATGATCTAAAGGACTGGGTAATCCTACGCTATTTCTTGTTTTTTGGGTGGGAATAATTCCAACCTTTTTCTGAATCGTCGTCTTGGTTGGAATTTTCTCTCCTGTATAGCTTGTGCTTGTGTTGTGAACATTAGTAGCATATTGTGTGGCTAGAAGCTCTATTTAGTAACGTAGATCGGAAGGGAGTTAAGTGAAGCCCCAGCTCATCACCTTGGGGAGCCCCTATTCTATTCGTTAAGAAGAAGGATGGAACCTTATGATTATGCATAGATTATCGGGAGCTCAACCGACTTACGGTACGGAACACCTATCCGCTACCACGGATCGACGAGTTATTCGACCAATTGGTAGGAGCACATTGTTTTTCCAAGTTGGATTTGCGCCCAGGGTATTATCAATTGATTATATAAGAAAAGGACATTCAGAAAATTGCTTTTAGCTCAAGGTACGGTTTGTACGAGTTCACCGTGATGCTGTTTGGGCTCACAAATGCCCCTTTAGCTTTCATGAGTTTGAATAACAAAGTTTTCGAGCCTTATCTAGATATCTTCATCATCATTTTCCTCGATGACATTTTGGTGTACTCTAAGATGGAGGAATAACATGTCGAACATCTAACCTTGGTACTGAGGAAGCTAAAAGAGCACGCCTTGTTTGCCAAGTTCAGCAAGTGCGAATTCTGGCTCCAAGAGGTTGCCTTCTTGGGCCATGTGATTAGTGGGGCTGGGCTAGCTGTGGATCCGGCCAAAGTGCGTGACATGAGGGAGTGATATCCCTTGAAGTCAGCGGCCAATGTGTGGAGCTTCCTTGGATTTGTCAGGTACTATCGCAAGTTTGTAAAAGGATTCTCAAACATTGCCCTTCCTCTTGCTACTCTGACAAAGAAAGGTGTGCCATATGAGTGGACGCCCCTGTGTGAAGCTGTATTCCAGGAACTGAAGGATAGACTTACATCCGCACCCATCATAGCCCTTCCATCAAGGAAGGAAGGATTTAAGATTTACACTGACACGTCGTATCAAGGGATGGGAGCGGTATTGATGCAGTACGAGCATGTGGTTGCATATGCTTCAAGATAGCTGAAGAAGCATGAAATCAACTACCCAGTACATGATCTAGAATTTGGAGCGGTGGTGTTCACCTTGAAGATTTGGAGACACCATCTATACGGCATCCACTGCGAAATCTTTTCAGACCATAAGAATCTAAAGTACATCCATACCCAGAAGGAATTGAATTTGAGACAGCGGCGGTGGTTAGAGTTTTTATGTGATAATGAATTCACCTTGAACTTCCACCCCGGAAAAGCAAATTTCGTACCTGATGCTTTGAGCAGAACGGTACCGGAATCAAACCCTGAGTCCTGATTGATGAGTATGGAGTTAGCTCGGATACTAGAAGAGATGGAGATTACCCTGGTATATAAAGACCAATCAAAAGGGTATACAAAGTACTTAACTGTGATGAGCGTAGTCTGTTATATTCGAGACCGAATCCGGGCAGAGCAAGGAAAGGATGAGTCTCTGGCCCCGACAATCAAGTCAATTGAAGATTGGACTACGATCAAGTAGTCCCTAAAAGACGGCCTCGTCCATATCCGTTATTAGCTTTACATTCCCAAAGGCGGTAAAATTCGGGAAGATATTCTGAGAAAGGCACATTACACTCAGTATTCTGTGCATCCTGGGATTACCAAGATGTACGCCGACTTGCGGAAGACTGTGTGTTGGTCGGGAATGAAGAGGGATGTCAGATATTTTCTTATGTATTGCGAGGCCTGTCAAAGGGTGAGAGAAGAATGTAGGAGCCCCGCTGGATTATTACAGTCATTACCCATCCCCGAGTGAAAGTTTGAGGATGTCTCCATGGACTTCATCCACGGATTGCCTCACTCGCGCTTTGGGAATGATTCGATGTGTGTAATCGTTGACCGCCTGACAAAAGTAGTCAGGTTTATTCCTATGAAGAAAGAAACGTATATGGATGTTTTGGTATGCCTCTTTGTGGAGCAGTTTGTACGGTATCATGGTGTGCAAAGGACAATTATTTCTGACCGGGATGGTCGGTTTACCTCTAAGGAATAGAAGGTCGTACAAGCATCTTTGGGTTCACGCCTTACCTTTAACACAGCATTTCATCCTCAGATGGGCGGGTAGTCTGAGAGGACCATCAGAACATTGGAGGACCAATTAGACTGTGTGTATTAGAAAGAGGAGAACTGTGGGAAAGACTCTTACCCCTCGTGGAATTCTCCTATAACAACAGTCACCATGCCAGCATCGGGATGGCACCCCATGAAGCACTTTAAAGAAGAAGGTGCAGAACCGCCTTATCATGGGTACAAGATGAAGACCCGAAGGTTTTAGGAGTTAAGTACATCGATGATACTGATGCGGTTGTTAGTCTAATACGGGACTGCATGCGTGAGGCTCAAAGTCGACAGGCTAAATATTATAATGTAAAGCATCAGGTGGTTGAATTTCAGGTGGGTGAAAAAGCATTTCTAAAAATCCGGCCGATGCATGGAGTGTCACGGGTACGTGGTATGAAGAAGCTCATCCCAAGATACGTTGGACCTTACACCATATTGGAAAGGATTGGCCCTGTGGCCTACCGGTTGGAGTTACCACCAGAGCTGGAGAACCTTCACGACATGTTCCATGTGTCGTCTCTCTAGAAGGCGTTGTTGCGGCCCGATCAACATATCCCCACCGCTAATGGAGCAGTAGCAACCGATAGATCTGTGCAACTAGAGTCGGTGTGGATAGTAGACAACGAGACATTGATTTTGCATCGTAAGAGTGTTCCTTTGGTAAAGGTGTTGTGGTCTAACCATGGGAAGGAGGAGTATACATGGGAGCCGGTGAACTTGATGCAAAAGCGCTATCCAGAGTTGTTTCATAAAGGTAATTTTTAAAAGCATATTTTTATTTTATTTTATGCTTTTATCTCCCCATAGCCTTAGCCTGATTTCGGAAACGAAATCTTTTATTTTGTTTATAGGATGTGTAACGTCCTGATTCATGTTAGGCCCCTCGTGCGTGTTTTTAAGTCAGGAGAGTTGACTTGGGCTCAGTGAGTGCTGGAAACTAGGCTTACACTTTTGTAAGGGAGGTGAAGTCGATCCATAGCAAGACACAGGTAGTGACACGGGGGTGTCCATACCCGTGTGGTACTCTGGTGCCAGATTTTAAAATTCATGGAATTTTCAGAGAAGTACACGAGTAGTGACACGGGCGTGTCTCTACCCATGTGTATGTGGACGGGTAGTGGCACAGGCGTATCCCTACCCATGTGTGTGACCAACACCATCGACCTTGTTTCCCGAGCAGGACACGAGTAGAGACACGGGTGTGTCCTTATCCATGTGTATGTGTCGAAGCAGCAGTTGAGTCGACGTCCGTGTTTCCCGAGACGGACATGGGTAGAGATATGGGCGTGTCCCTACCCGTGTGTATATGTCCAAGTAGCAGTTGATTCGGCGACCGTGTTTCCCCAGCAGGACACTGGTAGATACACGGGCATGTCTCTACCCGTGTGTATGTGTCTAAGCAGTAGTCGAGTCATCAACCGTGTTTCCCGAGAAGGACACGGGTAGGGACACGGGCATGTCCCTACCCGTATAGTTTCCACATAAAAAGGGGGGAAAAACCCTAGCCATTTTTAAGTCCTCCTTCCATGCCATTTCTTTAAATAAATTGCTGGAGAGGAGGAAGAAGGAGCTGGAGCCAATTTTCATCCCTTGAAGAACCAACACCGCCGAGGAGAGGAAGATGCTGCCAAGAAGGGTGATGAGATCCTTGGCCGAAAATGGTGGAAACGCCGGAAATGAGGTGAGCTTCCACCCCTCTCACTTGGTGCTAGATCTATAGTTATTTCTAGGTGAGATGTCGACTCAAAAGTGTCTTGACTTGCGATATGATGATTTCCTAGGAAGAGGCCATTCTAGGGCTTGTGCTCTACGGATAGTGATGTCTTCAACCTCTCCTCTCTTCTTGAGTAGAAGGTGGACTGATTTCATGAAGAGATGTGGCCTTATGAGGGTGAATAAGGGAGGAGAAGTTCTGGATGTTATTTGGGAAGATCGGTTAGAGGAGGAAGAAGAACCGATGTCGTTCATTCCGCCTTAAGATGCGTGCAGAAATCTGTTTTCTGAGCGCAGCGATCTTCGTGACCATTTTTCAGATATGATAAGGCAAGAACTGGGCTTTCAACTAAACAAGAAAGTCGTAGCCCATAGAAATACCTTTCCAACGAGTTGTTACACGTCTTCATGCAAAGTCGGTATCCACGAGAAAGTCTGATCGAACTTGATGGCTGACAATCTAAACGTGTAGAAACTGTATTTTGAACGTAGCAGTCTTAGAAGCCGATTTCAAGCGTGTTACGGTCTAATCTGGGTGAAGGACCGAATACAAAAGTTATGGTTCTTGGAAATACCTTTCCAACGAATAGTTATACGTCTTCATACGAGTCTCGTGCACTCGGGAATGCCCAATCGAAGTGGTTGTCAAGCAGGTTTCCTGCACATTTTGTTCTCGGGTTTATGTAAATCCAAGTAAGGATTTGATGGAGAGATTTTAGAAAAATAGTGTAAAGGATTGGGGTGAGTGTTGGATAGATCCTTAGTAAATAAATGGCATAGTGAAACGTACTTGAATGAAATGATTTGGTGGAAATTAGTGAACGAATTGGTCGATGAGTTTGGATGGTAACAATGATTCAACTATGTGAATCGATAGGGATGCGCCTCATATTAACAATGTGTTGGATATCATTTGGGAATGAATTATAGGATGCTAATTTATGGCCATGTGAATCGTTGATTAACAGAATTTATTTAGTAGTCCAATGCTTAGAGTGGTGTCTCTCTACGGGTAGCATTGTGAAAGGGTATAAGTGCGGGGTTTGACCGCACAGGTATGGTAATAATGAGAAGAGACGTAAGTGGACGGTTGGGCTTGGTCCTCGGTGTACATTCCCGAGGCTCCTTCCGTGCCATGATGATGTGACCTTGCATGCGGTGTGAGTCGACACGCGTTGTCGTAATCCCGGGTACGGGATAGTGTGGCAGGTCTACGTGCTCGCCAGTCGTAACACCGATGGGAGTTGACGGTTAGACCTTTGGCGGTTGGGCTTGGTCCTCGGTGCTCCTTCCCGGGGCTCCTTCCATGCCAAGTGAACGGTTGGGCTTGGTCGTCGTTCTTTTCTCGAGGCTCCTTCTGGGTTACAACATCGGCCAGTTCGAGGCTTAGTTCTTGGTGCACATTTACCCGAGACTCCCGCTGAGCCGTAGTACGCATGTGAGCTCCGTTGTTGTGTTTTTAGCATTGAGGCATACGGAGGCCTAGGCTTGGTAGTATGGATGCCTGCCTAGTAGTGGAGAATCCCGCTCCACTGTCCCCGCTTGGCCACGACGGTTGACGCCCGAGAGGTTAGCGACCTGCTTGAATAGTGGGAACTGCAAGTCTGTATCGACATGGCAAGTGCATGTGCGTGATAATGGGTGAGTCTTGTATTATATACATATCATTACATTACATTGCATACTCAAGATCCTCATCGTATGAGTTTGTATGGGCACTCTTATACGATGAGTTACTTTACTGTAAAGCCAATCCTTAATTTATAAGTTAGTATGGGCAGTCTTATAAGTTAAGTTACTTTCCTGTTGTAGATTTATATGCTTGGATGAATTGATATAGCTTGTGTAGAATTTCTATAATGAAATATTGTTAATACTATTATACATTACTCTTATTGCTACTCATGACATGTAAACTTACTCCACCTGCTTGTACTTATGTGCTACTTAAATATATTGTACCCTTATTCCTTTCTCCGCCCGATGCCGAGAAGTCGTCGGTGGATCGAATGTCAAAGTCACTTAATCTTTATAACTAACGGTTGCTATGTCTTCCTTTTTAGGAGGAAACCCCGTAGACAGAGCAGCAGTAGGATTTGCAGCAGGACAGCCAGGCCAGGACAATAAGGCCTGAAGGGATGGTGTCGTCGCTACCGTCAGTTACTAATGTGAGTCTTTGAGAGGTTCTTGATGTAGCCCTTTGGACAAATTTTATCCGTACTCTAATATTTTAGAAGCTTGTTGTTGCTTCTTTTATTTGTTGTACTTTTGGAGATTTTACTTATGTGTGGATTTGACTTCTTCTGATTTATATTCTTGGTTGGGTTGGCATTGATTGATATTAGTTATAGCCAGCAGAATAGGAGTCTTGTGGTATAGGTTAGCCCGTGTGCTAGCGCTACCGCAAGGCGGCTATTCTGGGCATAAGACTCCCCTCGTGCTGTATTTTGTGTTCCGGGAGGGGGGTCTTACAAAGGATTCCTCTAACATCGTTATTATGGCTAGGGACACTAAGAATCCCCTAGGGGAGCGCATTCCCGTAGGCAAGATTAATAATGCTAACTCCACTTGTTATGCTTGCGGGATAGCCGGCCATTACGCTATTGAATGCCCAACAAAGACAAAGACCTTGGCCATAGTATAGCCTACTAGTGAAACCCCCGAGTTTATCTATGAGGTTATGGATGAATTGGAACCGGATGGATTTCCTAGTGACATGGAAGATGACCTCAACCTTATGGTAATGCGTTGTATTTTAACAACCCCGCGTGCGATAGATGATTGGCACCGCACCAACATCTTCTCATTGATTTTTAAGAGTGGTGAGAAGTTGTGTAAGTTTATTATCGATAATGGAAGTTGCATGAATGTTATTTCAGATAGAGTCGTCATGCGTATGAAGCTAACTGCAGAGCCCCACTCCCACTCCTACCAAGTACCAATGGTCAACAAAAACGTCCGATCCCGTTATACGGAGATGTCTTGTACCCAGTACCATCAAGTCGTATTCAGAAAATATTTGGTGTTATGTGATCCCTATGGATGCATGCCATGTTTTGCTTGGACGACCTTGGATTTATGATCATGACGTGATGCATTTTGGGAGAGCTAACACGTATGAATTTAAATTTAATGGCAAGAAAGTAGTTCTCAAATCCACCCCTCCAAAGGACCACTCCACCCCTCCAAAGATAGCACCCTTTCGGTAGAAAAGAAAACGTTAAGTTTGATGGGACATAAGGAATTCACTTGCGATTCCTTTATTTGTGGAGTTATGTATGCCCTAGTGTGTCTTCAAGCTAAGGGAGATGCTCCTAATTTGGAAGATTTGCCGCCGGAATTGAAAGCGTTGCTAGAAGAATTTAAGGATGTTTATCCGTATGAGTTGCCACCCACGTTACCTCCACTAAGAGAGATCCAACACGCTATAGATCTCATCCCGGGTTCGTCTCTACCAAATCTCCCACACTATAGGTTGAACCCCGCGGCACACCAAGAACTACAAATGCAAATTTCATAACTTTTACAAAAGGGTTTTATAAGGAATAGCAAGTGCCCTTATGCTATCCCCGCTTTACTTGCCCCCAAAAAAGACGAATCTTGGCGAATGTGCATAGATAGTCATGCAATTAACAAGATTACCATTAAATACCAAATTCTGATTCCCCGCTTAGATGATTTATTGAACATGCTAGCCGGTGCCACGATTTTCTCTAAATTGGATCTTAGGATTGGCTGCCACCAAATTCGGATTCGTGAAGGGGATGAATGGAAAACCGCATTTAAGTCTAAGGATGGGTTATATGAATGGCTTGTCATGCCATTTGGCTTATCTAATGCCCCAAGTACATTTTCCCGCATGATGACACACATGTTCCAACCCTTTATGGGTAGTTCATCATCGTATACTTTGATGACATTTTAGTGTATAGAACTTCTCCGTCGGATCATTACTCTCATTTACAAATTGTTTTCTCTACCTTATGGGAAGAAAAGTTATTTGTGAATCTTAAGAAGTGTACGTTCTTAGTTCACTTCGTAGAGTTCCTTGGCTATATTGTGAGTTTAGATGGTATTAAGGTAGACCCGGGAAAGGTCCAAGTCATTAAGGAATTGCCCGAGCCTAAGTGCATCTGTGACGTAAGAAGCTTTCATGGTTTAGCTACCTTTTATCGCCGTTTCATTAAGGACTTTAGTAGTATCATGGAACCCATTACAGAGTGTATGAAGAAAGGGGATTTTAAGTGGACTTCCTCCGCCACTGTTGCGTTCCAAATGATCAAAACTAAAATGACGGAAGCTCTGATACTTCGCTTACCCGACTTCACTAAGGTTTTTGAATTATCATGTGATGCATCCAGAATCAGTGTTGGTGGTCTGTTAAGCCAATAAGGACATCCCATCGGCTATTTTAGTGAGAAATTAGTGGTCCCAAAATTTAATTATTCCAATTATGATCGGGAATTCTACGCGGTCATCTGTTGTCTGCAATATGGAGGCATTATCTTCTTCCTAAGGAGTTTGTTATCCTTTCCGATTATGAAGCCCATAGGTTCATTAATTCTCAACATAAAATCATCCCCCGTCAGGCTAAATGGGTCTCTTTTCTTCAAGAGTACAAATTTTCCCTCAATCACCTTAAGGGTTCAAAAAATCATGTTGTCGACGCCCTTAGTCGGCTCTCTTTATTATTGACTACTATGCAAGTTAAAGTTATCGGATTCAAGAGAGTTAAGGATTAGTATGTACAATGCCCGGATTTTAGGGACGCTTACTTGAGCGCTCAACATGACTCCCCTAGTAATATTTCTGCTTATTATATCTGCGATGGATATTTATTCAAGCATTCTAAGTTGTGCATCCTGCAAACATCACTACGTCATTTCATTGTTTGGGAGATCCATAGTGGTGGACTAGGTGGACATTTTGGGCGGGATAAAACGATTTCACTCATGGAAGATAAATTTTATTGGTCGGGCTTGAAGAAACTAGTTGGCAAGATAGTTAGTAGTTGTCGGACTTGCCAACTTGCTAAGGGAAATAAAACCAATGTTGGGTTATACACACCGCTCCCCATTTTTTCCATTCCATGGGAAGATGTGAGCATGGACTTTATTTTAGGCCTTCCCCCTTCCATTTGCCGGCATGACTCCATATTAGTGGTTGTAGATCGTTTCTCTAAAATGGCCTATTTTATTGCTTGTAGTAAGACGAGTGATCCCTCCCACATCGTCAAACATTATTTCAAAGAAGTTGTTAGTCACCATGGAGTTCCTAAAACTATTGTTATGGATCGCGACGTAAAATTCTCTAGTTATTTTTGGAAAACATTATGGAAATTAATGGGCACAAAATTGTTGTTTTCCGCCACCTGTCACCCGCAAACTGATGGGCAGATGGAAGTAGTTAATTGAAGCTTAGGGAACCTATTGCGTTGTCTTGTGGGTGATCACAAAGGCACTTGGGACTTGCTTCTTCACCATGCTCAACTTGCCTATAACAATTCTAAGAATCGTTCTACCGGCCTTTTACCGAATGAGATTGTGCATGGCTATAAGGCGCCCGTACCACTTGACTTGGTCTCACTTCCGCCTACTTATAAGTCAAGTCAATTTGCAAAAGATTTCGCTAAACACATTCATGATCTCCATAAATGCATTCACGACCAATTAGCCACTCAATATGCTTCTTATCAATCGCATGCTATTTTACATAGGATAACATCTACTTTTAATGTTAATGATTTGATTATGGTCCGATTAATCCTGGATTGGCTCCCTTCAGGCACCGTCAAGAAATTGGCCAATAGGAGAGTCAGCCCCTTCAATCAACTATAACCCCAAAAGAACCAGATTTTGTATCATTAAAAAAATGAGAGACAACGCTTTTGTTTTGGATTTTCCCAATGAATGGGGTATTTCCCCTATCTTCAACATATCGGATTTAACGCCTTATGTTTCTCCACCTCCAGAATAACTTCCCTCTTCGTTCTCTTCTAGTGAGGCTTCTTCTTCTTTGGGGTTGGGGGGTGAACTTGATCTCGTATCTCTCTTACCTACGGTTTATACTGCGGTTACATCGTTTGGTGATACTAATGCTAATATTTCTACTCATACTAATTCTTTCTTGAGGTTTCCCAAAACCTTTCTTATGCCAGACAAGATTATTGATGACGAAGTGGGCAACTCCACCGGTTGTGGCCTCCACCGCTATCTTGTTCATTGGCGTGATCGCGCTGCTTCGGATAACTCTTGAATTACCAAGGATTAGTTGGAGCGCTTGGATGCTTCCCTCCTCCAGCAGTATCGTCGTGACCACTCACCGGTGATGAGTGCTTTTGACCGGAGGAGGATTGATGGCGCTGACGATTCCAATCTTCTAATGTTTGAAGATCTCCGCCGCTTATACCACCAACATAACAGGGATTCTATTGATGATGGTGGCCGCAATTAGTGCTGCTACAACCTCCGCTCGCGACCCCATGCACCTACTTGACGTTATGATGCGTTTCAACACATTTAACGTCATGATTAAATTTTATGTATGCAGTTTTTTTGTCTAAATCTGCATTTCCTGCTCTAATTCAAAACATTTATATGTTTTGTTTAATTTTAATGGCTTGGATGATGCCTCTTGATTGTATGGTTGAGATCATATAATAGAACTTATATTTAGGTCTATTTTACTAATGCAAATCAGATTTTGACAACCCTAAAAAAAAGAGTTGTTGCTCCTCTTTGGCCGAACCGAGCCGGTCGCCCCCTTTCCCCACACTCGCCGATTCTGGCCCTAGTGCCGGATGGCCGCTCCTCCGCCGGGAAGCATCCCCGGTGTGACTCCGTAGGAGTTTTGGTGTGTGTAACTTCCACTCGGTGTGACTCCGGTGGAACCGTGGTAGAGAGATTCTGTCACGACCCGCATTTTCTCAGAATATAAATACTATCAGAGTGAGAGAAAATATGCGATCGTGATGCCACGCCGTGCATGGGACAACTGCAGACGTTCAGGCAACCCTGACCTAACACTAATTTTTATAAAAAGACTATGAGTTATGCTTTAAAACATTGTTTTATTATTATGAATGCTGACTGTGTCCCTCAGTCTAGTGGATCAACTAGTCCACGGGTTAGAAAGTATAGGTTTACACAGCGAAAAACACCAGATTGATTCATTTACCATCCTATATGAGAATAAAAATTCAGCATAAAATACAATGAACATGAGACTTCTAGATTTACTATAAGTAAGAAAACAGTTTTATAGCCCTTAAAATAGTGATTTGATCTTTTGAAAAGCAAGCTAAAGAGTCATGTAGAAAAATGCAGTTTTATTTTATATTAAAATACCTAACATGTATCCTAACATAAAGCATTTCCAGAGTGCAAGTACTAGGCTAAAAGTAAGTAAAACAGCACGGGTAGTAAGTAGTCTATCACTGAAGTCTAAAACTATGGACGTCAACAGCTGACACGAGCCCATAGAAAGTCTATAAAGTCTAACAAAAGTCTACCTCAAAACCCTGAGGTGGAACTAAAAGCAGTGGCGGCAACCCGCAACACCAGCAACACAACCCTGCCAGCTAACTCTGCTCCTGTCCTGGACCTGGGGTATTCAAAAGAAGAACACCTCAGAAAGCAAGTTACAAGCGGTGCAAGAGTAAAAAGAAAGCTAACAAACCTCGAAACGAGCGAGGTAAAACAAACAGCTGCAAAATGAGTCAGAAATATGGTATAGGAAATCATAACAGGAAATCTAACAAGTCAGAAAACTAGGCTAGGACAGCCTGCTCAAACTATCACATCTACTAACAGAGTTCTACTTTATTCTTTTTCTTCAGTATTTTAAATTGAGACAAATCAGCTCATCGGGACAGAGTGCTGTGCCGGGGGAGTAGGTCCACTACGTGCATAAACCCAGCCTAAAGGCACTATGCCGAGGGAGAAACCCCAACGCACACAGTCCTACAGCTAAGGTAACAAGCCGGGGATGAAAATCCACCACGCGCACAGACTTCGCCCTAAGGCACTGTGTCGTGGGAGAAACCCCAACGCGCACAGACCATTTCAAGCTTTCTCTATTTCATAATTTAGTATTCAATGTTCTTTTATTGAAAGCTCGGACAACTAATTAAATCGGACGGACAAGTGACACGTCGACCGGAACGACACGAAAATTAAAGGCCGCGACTAAACATTTTCGTAGAAATTAACCCTGTCAAAACGGCGAGACGATCTAAACGTCATGACCACTACGACAAGCCCGCAGACCACTATGTTTCCGACGAGTTCACCCGCGACAATTTGCCTATTTACGAGGCGACACTACGAAATTTTGAGGCGACGTTTGCTAACGTAAATCGTGACTCCAAAAATTAAAACTACGCTAGATTCTACGATCGGAGACGAGACGAACGACGGGAAAGAAAGTTGCAAGGATACACCACTTGCCTCAAATGACCAAGAACTTCTTCTGAAATGATCCACACGGCGGATCGGTCCAAATGGAAGCACGGGAAAGCGAGATCTACACGAAAAACGCACAGACGGAATTAGGGTCGAAAACTCCTAACGCAAAAAGTTCACGAAGAGGAGAAATGTTACCGTGCACGCAAAGCTCTCGGCGAGAGCTTCCCGGATCTATGCTCGGATCGCGATTTGGAGCACCGTGGCTCCGGTGGCGGCCGCCGGAAGGATCGCGGAAAGAAAACGTCGCTCTGGTTTTTTTTTGTTTTTCTGCTCGCACAGGACGGTGGGGGCTGCTGGGTTCGGGGAAAGAAAGGGGTCATCTCTTTTTTTTTATAACCTTAATAATAACATTAATAACAGTATTATTATAATTATTAATAATAATAATAATATAAGTATGAGCAAAATAAAAAGAGGGGGGGTAGAATCGGTGAGAATGGTTATTCTCACCGATTCCCTCTTCCTATATATATATTATTTTTATTTTGTTTTTTTTTAAACTCTTTATATATATATAATAATAATATATATATAATAGTAATAGTAATGATATCGTATTATATCATTACGGAGGGCCAAACGCGCGCCGAATCGAACGAAATTCGCACCGTAGGCGAATGACGACGCTACGAATCCAACGGCGAAATCGAAATCGAATTCCGACGCACCGTTTTCGAGATAAAAATCTCTAAAGTTAACGGCGTACGCGAAAACATACAAAACTTCAATCGCGCGTCGAGGCTCCAAAAATGCTCGGAACGCGACGAAATTTGACGAGCAAGTCTAAAATTAGCCAATTTAATTTCCTAACGTAAAATTTTCCACTTCCGGCGCAAATCCCAAAATTTGGCCGGTCAAACCTAACAGACTCAGAACGCGCTAACGGCGACGCGCCGTCAACTCACGGAAACGTAGCGCCCTTACGTCAAAATGACGTCACTGACATGATAAAATAATTTACGAAAACCTGGGGCGTTGCAGTCACCCCTCCAAAAAGGAAGTTTCGTCCCGAAACTTGAGACGTGGAATGAAAACAAAAAGAACAGAGGGAGAGGCAAACTAGAAAAGGAATTCTCAAACAGACTACTAACCTGGAAATCCTAGGCGAAAAGCTGAGGATGAGATTCTCTCATCGAGGATTCCAATTCCCAAGTCGTACTTCTAGCATCCTGATTGCGCCAGAGAACCTTGACCATTGGGATTGTCTTCCTTCTCAGCACCCGATCTTGCGATTCCAGAATCCGAACAGGTTCTTCGACATAACAAAGATTGGGTTGCAACTGAGGCACGGAGTCAAGAATTTGATGATCGCTATGAATACACTTTCGCAACTGGCTAACGTGAAACACGTCGTGAACACTAGGGAAAGAAACAGGCAACTCCAGTCTGTAGGCAGAAACTCCGATGCGCTCTAGAATCAGAAAAGGTCCCACATATCTGGGATCCAGCTTGTGGTTCCTTCCAAATCTCTTAACACCTGTCATCGGCGAGACCTTCAGAAACACCATGTCCCCAACTACAAACTCCAGATCAACTCTATACTGATTTGCATACTTTTCATATCGCTCTTGAGCCAACTTCAGCTTTTCACGTATATGTGTCACTGAAATGCTCATTTCCTCTAAAGCTTCCGGACCCAGCAAAGGCTTCTCACCAACCTCTGCCCAGAAGAGGGGAGTTCTACAACGCCTACCATATAAGGCTTCAAAGGGTGTCATCTGCAAACTCTCTTGATAGCTATTATTGTACGAGAATTCCATCAGTCTGAGGCATTTATCCCAAGGTCCACCATGGTCCAGAATATAACATCTTATCATGTCTTCCAAAATTTATTTCACTCTTTCTGTCTGACCATTTGTCTGAGGATGATAGGCCGTAGAATACTTAAGGTCAGTACCTAGAGCTCCTTGCAAGCTCTGCCAGAAACGAGACATGAATCGGGAATCTCTATCTGACACGATACTCATAGGCACACCATGCAGTCTGATAACTTCGTCCAAGTAAAGCTCTGCTATCTTTTCCATAGAATAATCAATCTTGAAAGGCACAAAGTGGGCACACTTGGTCAGTCTGTCCACAATGACCCATACTGCATCATGCCCTTGAGGCGATCTAGGCAAACCGGTTATAAAATCCATGGATATACTTTCCCATTTCCAACTCGGTATATCTAAAGGCGCTAACTTACCACCCGGCCTTCTATGATCAGCTTTTACACGCTGGCAGGTATAACATTCAGATACAAATCTTGCGATGTCATTCTTCATACCTGACCACCAAACAATCTGCTTCAAATCTCTGTACATTTTCGTGGAACCAGGATGATAAGCAACACTTGATCCATGCGCTTCACTGCATATCATTACTCGAATGCTCTCAACAGCGGGAATACAATTGTACAACCTCGGGCTCGCAGCCCAGCAAGAGGGGTCCAGCGTGGCGAGAGGGGCCCTGGCGAGAGGAGAGGGCCTAGGCGAGTGAAGAGCGTTCGGCCTGGCGAGAGGAGAGGGCCGAGGCGAGTGAAGAGGGTTCGGCCTAGGCGAGTGAAGAGGGTTCGGCCTGGCGAGAGGAGAGGGCCTAGGCGAGTGAAGAGCGTTCGGCCTGGCGAGAGGACCCTAATGAGAGGCGCCTCGAGAGAAGGGCCGTCTTGGCTTCAGGGCCAGTTCAGGTAAGGTCGGGCCCACCTTCTGGGCCCTGGAGGTGGTTTTACTCTTTTACCCTGCATGGGCTGCATTTAGTCTTTTGGGACAGCGGAGTTTAGCTGTTGGCAGACCCAGCCAAGGGTATTCTGGTATTTTCACAGCAGCATAGTTTGCTTATTAGCAGTCCCAGTTCAGAGGCCTATAAATAGACCGGTAAGGTGCCTTAGAAAAGGGATGCTGGACTCCTCTTATCTTCTCTAAGGCACCTAGCTCAGTATTGGCTAGGGAGGGGAAGAGCTCTAGTTCTAGTCTCTTTCGGGTAAGAGGTGGGACCTCCTCACTGAAGCCTCCGGTCTAGTTCTTCGCCTCGAGAGTGATCCCAAGGGAGTAAGCACAAGCTGCCTCAGTAGTTCCGAGCTTTAGGTGGAATCGGCCTTGCTGGTTCCAACATTTTCGGGTAAGAGGTGGGACCTCCTCACTGAAGCCTCCGGTCTAGTTCTTCGCCTCGAGAGTGATCCCAAGGGAGTAAGCACAAGCTGCCTCAGTAGTTCCGAGCTTTAGGTGGAATCGGCCTTGCTGGTTCCAACATTTTATGGTGCGGTGAGCGTGGAGCTGCAGCCTGTGCGGAAGAACGAGGGGTTATCTCATGGCGGGAGATGCGGGAGGAGGAGGCGAGAGGTCCCCCAGCCGGGAGGAGTATGTTGGGAGAACGGAGTTCATGACGTCCATTGGAGGGATCATGGATCTCCTCAAACAACTCGCACAAAGAGGCGAGTGCGAGACCCCCTCTCCTCAAGCGCCAGACCTCGCGCCCAGGGGAGGGGCCGACTCGGCGAGAATAGGGGAAGATGCGCCTGGGAGGCGGCCAGGAAAAGAGGTAATGGCGGAAGGAAGTCGGCGAGAGGTGGAAGGAAGGGAGCTCTTCCCTAGTCCGGCGAGTGCCGCGCCGGTGGACCTCGTGGCGCGAGTGGACCAGGCGAGGTCACTGGCGAGAGGATCTCCTTTTTGCGAGTTGGTCCTCTCGGCATCCGTCCCAGAAGGGTTCCGTGAGCCGGAAATGAACTACTACGTGGGGAAGGATGACCCCCTCCAACACTTGCAGTGGTTTGAAGACGCAGTTTCCATCAGACCCATGACGGACGCCTTCAAGTGCCGCCTCTTCGCCATCACTTTGAAGGACAAGGCTAGGGATTGGTTCCACCAACTCCCAACTGGTTCTATTTATTGCTTCGAGGACCTGAGCAGAAGTTTCCAACTGCGGTTCTCAACCTCCAAAAAGAGGAAGAGGAACCCGGAGTCCATCTTCCTGATCAAGCAGAGGGCAGACGAGTCTTTGGCTCAGTACGTAGACCGCTTCCAGGAGGAGATGTTGGACATTCAGGAGGTGCCTGGCTTCGCCCTCCAGATGGCTTTCACCGTGGGGCTAAGGGAAGGCTTCTTCAAGATGAGCCTCACCAGGAAGGCGCCGTTGTCCTTCGAAGGATTGATGGAGAAGGCCGCGAAAGAAATAGCCATGGAGGCGGCAAACCCGGCATTCGCAAGGAAGTTGGCAAGGTTGACGGAGGTGGAGCAGAGGGAGCCAGGAGGGGGAAGACAGCCGGAAGGAAGGAGGAGAGAGGAATTAAGAGGGCCCGTACACCCGGAGCCGGGGTGGAGACCACCAGGAGGCCCGGTTCAGGGACCTGGGAGAGGTCCTCCGCAGGGGGGAAGAAACTTTTATCAAGGACCAGGAAGGTTTCACCCGCTAGGATGGGGGCATGGTCCGAGGCCACTCCCACCCCCACCTCAGCAGGCTATGGCCATAGGCAGAGGAAGAGGAAGGGGAAGAGATCGCGGAAGAGCGGGAGCAGGGAGGAGGAGGAATCCCCCAGAAGAGAGACGTGAGGAGGGAGTTTTGCCCTATTGTGACTTCCACGAGGAGGAGGGTCACGCGACGGCAACATGTCCCGAGTTCTTGGAGTTGAAGAGAGGAAAAGGAGGAGAAGACCGACAACCGGCAGTGCGGATGGTAGAGGTGCCAGGAGCTGGGGAGGAAGATCGGTGTGTAGACCGGTCAGATACAGGGGATCGAGGGGGGATCGGAGTAATTCATGGGGGGGTGGGAATCGAGGCCACCCGTAAGGCCAGTCTTCACACTATGTATCGTCGGAGCGTCGCCTCGACGTCACAAACCCCGCCCCCGGATGAGAAGATCACGTTTTCCAGAAGAGACCTACCTGACCACGAGGATCCTTTCTGTGACGCGCTCGTGATCAAGACTGCCATCGAGAACTTCACGGTATCTCGCATTCTGGTGGACAATGGGAGTTCCGTTAATGTAATCTTCAAGAAGGCTTTCATCGAGATGAGGGTGGAGTCTCGAAGGGTGTTGGCGGCGGATGGACCGTTGTTTGGCTTTTCAGGAGAAAGGAAGGAGGTTGAGGGAGGAGTAGGACTTCAGGTGACCTTGGGGGGGTTGTCCAGGAATTGTCGTTTCGTGATAGTGGACGCTCCCAGCAGTTACAACGCGATCTTTGGGCGCCCTCTTATCAGTGCCTTTAGATGCGTTCCATCCTCTTTTCATCAGTGCCTGAAGCTCAATTCGGGAGGAACCCAGATCAGGGTGAGAGGGGACCCGAAAGCGGCTCGGGAGTGCTATGTGACGGCGGTCAACACCATCTCGTGGATGGAGGATGCGGAGGAGTTGGGAGCAAGGATGGAGAGAGGGGAGTTGGGAAGAAGGGAAGCAGGAGTGGAGGAAGATCGGGTAGCGAAAGAAGAGATGGCTGGAGGAGAGAAGTTGGAGATGGTAGTGGAGAGGGGCATTGCGGTGGAGCCAGTGATGGCTGGAGAGCAGGTGGCTGGAGGAGAGGAGTTGGAGATGGTAGTGGAGAGGGGCATTGCGGTGGAGCCAGTGATGGCTGGAGAGCAGGTGGCTGGAGGAGAGGAGTTGGAGATGGTAGTGGAGAGGGGCATTGCGGTGGAGCCAGGGATGGCTGGAGAGCAGGTGGCTGGAGGAGCAGGAGGGGAAGGAAGTCTGGTAGTGGAGAAGGAGATGTATGAAGGAGACGGGTTGGAGAAGGGAGAAGGAGGAAAGGCCCAGGAGAGGGTGGCTACTGTGGAAATCTCAGGAGTTGGGTGCGGGTCGAAGGATCTGGAGGAAGAGCTGAGAGAACAGGAGGAGGAAGAACCCTCGAGGTTGAGGGCGGCGGTAGAAGTTCTGGAGGTCGAGATCCTCACCGAAGATGGGAGAAAAGAGAAGATAAAGATCAGCGGTGAGCTCACTCCGCAGGACCAGGAAGAAATTCGGAAGTGTGTAGAAGAGAACATTGATGTCTTCGCCTGGAGCGCAGCAGACATGCCGGGGGTCGACGCGGATGTGGCGTGCCATCGTCTCGACCTCGACCCCGGGGTTCGCCCCATTCAGCAGAAGAAGAGAGCCATCGCCTCCAAGATGGCCGGGCCCATCAGAGAAGAGGTAGAGAAGCTGCTCCGAGCGGGATTCATATCGGCTAACAGGTATCCGGGATGGGTGAGCAACGTTGTAATGGTGAAAAAGGGGGAGGGCAAGTGGAGGATGTGTATCGATTTCTCTCTCTTAAATAAAGCTTGTCCTAAGGATTGTTACCCCCTGCCTCGGATCGACGCGCTGGTTGACTCAGCCGTCGGTTTCTCACTAATGAGTTTTTTAGATGCTTTTTCAGGGTACCACCAGATACGCATGCACCCTCCGGACGTCAAGGATGTCACCTTCGTCACGGAGGATGGTTGCTTCAGCTATAACATGATGCCCTTTGGGCTAAAAAATGCGGGGGCAACCTACCAAAGGATGATGGACCGGATCTTCCGTGAGCAGAAAGGGCGGAACCTCGAAGTCTATGTGGACGACTTGATGGTAAAGAGTCGGGACCTCGGGTCTCATGTCCTAGACCTACAGGAGACCTTTGCAACCATTAGAAAGTATAAGATGAGGCTTAACCCTCTGAAATGTGTGTTCGGGGCCAGCCGAGGGAAGTTCTTGGGACATCTCCTCACCCCTGAAGGGGTGGAGCCCAACCCTGACAAGGTAAGGGCGATACTGGAGCTGGGATCTCCTAGGAATGCCAAAGAAGTCCAACGTCTCACTGGTAAACTAGCCGGTTTGAGCAGGTTCCTCTCCAGAGCGGGAGAGAGGTGCTCTTCTTTCTTTCGAACCCTGAGGGGAGGGAAGGAGTTCGAATGGACCATTGAATGTGAGAAAGCCTTCGCGGCTCTAAAGCAGCAACTCACTCAGACGCCGCTACTTCAGGGGCCGAGGGAGGGGGAGAACTTGCTCCTCTACCTCGGGGTGGGGACGGGGGCGGTCAGCTCAGTCCTCGTCCGCGAAGAAGGGAAGAGGCAGTTCCCAATCTATTATGTAAGCAGAGTCCTCAAGAAGGCAGAGCTGAAGTACCCCATCCTTGAAAAGTTGGTTTTCGCTCTCATTGTGTCGGCCCGGAAGCTCAGACCCTATTTCCAAGCCCACGCCATCCAGGTTGTGACGGATCACCCCCTTCGCCGTATCCTCGAAGGGGTCGAACACTCGGGGAGGTTGGCCAAGTGGTCGATAGAGCTCAGTGAATTCGACCTCTCCTACGTTCCTCGAGAAGCTATTAAAGCACAAGTGGTGGCGGATTTCTTGGCAGACTACGTACTGGAGGCCGAAGAAATGGAGGTACCTCCCGTAGCAGCATGGAAGATGCTGGTGGACGGAGCTTCTGGTAGGAATTCTTTCGGGGGAGGGGTCATCCTGGCGAGTCCTGAGGGGACTAGGATTGAACAAGCTCTGAAAATACACTTCACCCTCACCAATAATCAGGCGGAGTATGAGGCCATCATCGCCGGACTTTGGTTGGCCAGGGAGTTGGGTATACAGGATATCAGGGTCTTCACGGACTCCTTGGTGGTGGCGCGACATATCAGCGGAGAGTTCGAGGTGAGGGAGCCGACTCTCCAGTTGTACCTAGTGAAGATAAAAGGCATAGTTGGACAGTTCCATAGCTTCTCCATTCAGCATGTTCCTCGAGAGGAGAATGCTCGGGCAGACCTGCTCGCGAAGCATGGCCCTCAGGCCGGAGGGACCATGACCGAGCTCTTCAGACCCTCCATAGAAGAGGGGGAGGTGATGGAGATCGACCAGGAGAGGTCTTGGATGGATCCCTTTGTGACTTTCCTGGCGTCGGGACGACTACCCGAGGGGGATCTCGAGAAGAAACGAATCCGATACAAGTCGGCATACTATTTGTTGAAGGAAGGAGTACTTTATCGAAAAACGTTGTCTGGACTGTTAGCCCGATGTGTATCCGAGAAGGAAGCACCAAGGGTGCTGGAAGAGGTCCATTCGGGAGAGTGCGGGAGCCATTCGGGGAGTCGAACCTTGGAAGGGAGAGTGCTAAGGCAGGGCTACTTCTGGCCTACCCTACGAAGAGATGCAGAAGAGCTTGCTAAAAGGTGTAGGAAGTGCCAAGAGTTTGCTCCTTTGCAGCTCCTTCCAGCGCAAAGGCTGCGAACGATCACCTCCCCTTGGCCCTTCGCCATATGGGGATTGGATCTGGTAGGACCGTTTCCTCAAGCCAGTGGTCAGAGGAGGTTCCTACTGGTTATGGTGGATTACTTCTCAAAGTGGTTAGAAGTTAAGGCCCTGGCAAAGGTAACCTCGCAGGTGGTGAGGAATTTCGTATGGGGGGAGATTATTTGCCGGCACGGGCTTCCTTTAGCCATAGTCACCGATAACGGGCCGCAATTTGCTAGCAAAGAGTTTGTGGATTTTTGTGCACAGCTCGGCATAGACCTTCGGTTCGCCTCGGTCCATCATCCACGAAGCAACGGGCAGGTCGAGGCAGCAAACAAGATTATAGTGAACCTCCTGAAGAAGAAAGTAGAGAACTTGAGGGGGAGCTGGGTGGAACAGCTCCCCTCTGTCCTGTGGGCTCTGCGAACTACACCCAACACGGCCACCGGGGAAACGCCCTTCAAACTCTCTCATGGCTCCGAGGCCGTCATACCTGTGGAATTTGAAGTTGAATCGCCTAGGGTCACAGCAGCCAGAGAAGGAGAGGAAGGGTGGCAGTTCGATAATGGAGAGGAGCAGAGACTT
This sequence comes from Platanthera zijinensis, assembly GCA_039513925.1. Lineage (NCBI taxonomy): Eukaryota > Viridiplantae > Streptophyta > Magnoliopsida > Asparagales > Orchidaceae > Platanthera > Platanthera zijinensis. Next base: position 140,087,599 of record CM077096.1, on the reverse strand, counting down.
ACTCTCGACCTCGTGGAAGAGCTCAGAGAACTAGCAACAGTCCGACAGGAGGAGGTCAAGCGCCGGATGTCCCGGTACTTCGATAAGCACATCCGGATCAAGCAGTTTCAAAAGGGGGATTTGGTCCTCAAGAAGGTAGATGCTGCAGGGAGGGGAGCCTCGGTGGGGAAGCTCAACCCCAATTGGGAAGGTCCTTTCATAGTAAAAGAAGTCTTAAAGTCAGGGGGGTATCACCTCCAGGATGTGGACGGGATACCCCTGGACTGCGCCCGCAATGGCGATGATCTAAAACGTTTTTATCCATAATAATAAAAGTCTTTTGAATTTACTTGAGCGTATCGTTAATAATCCTCCCCCTTTTGAATATGCTAATACTATACCGCAGGGCGCCCTCCTTCAGAGGACGAGAGAGCGATGGTTGGAGGAGAAAGAGGAGAGGAGACCCCGAGAAGACCCGCTGTCCAGGCTACCATCGAGCTGGCAGGTCTGTAGGCTCACTCGGTGGTTGGAGGAGAAAGAGGAGAGGAGACCCCGAGAAGACCCGCTGTCCAGGCTACCATCGAGCTGGCAGGTCTGTAGGCTCACTCGGTGGTTGGAGGAGAAAGAGGAGAGGAGACCCCGAGAAGACCCGCTGTCCAGGCTACCATCGAGCTGGCAGGTCTGTAGGCTCACTCGGCGGTTGGAGGAGAAAGAGGAGAGGAGACCCCGAGAAGACCCGCTGTCCAGGCTACCATCGAGCTAGCAGGTCTGTAGGCTCACTCGGTGGTTGGAGGAGAAAGAGGAGAGGAGACCCCGAGAAGACCCGCTGTCCAGGCTACCATCGAGCTGGCAGGTCTGTAGGCTCACTCGGTGGTTGGAGGAGAAAGAGGAGAGGAGACCCCGAGAAGACCCGCTGTCCAGGCTACCATCGAGCTGGCAGGTCTGTAGGCTCACTCGGTGGTTGGAGGAGAAAGAGGAGAGGAGACCCCGAGAAGACCCGCTGTCCAGGCTACCATCGAGCTGGCAGGTCTGTAGGCTCACTCGGCGGTTGGAGGAGAAAGAGGAGAGGAGACCCCGAGAAGACCCGCTGTCCAGGCTACCATCGAGCTGGCAGGTCTGTAGGCTCACTCGGAGGTTGGAGGAGAAAGAGGAGAGGAGACCCCGAGAAGACCCGCTGTCCAGGCTACCATCGAGCTGGCAGGTCTGTAGGCTCACTCGGAGGTTGGAGGAGAAAGAGGAGAGGAGACCCCGAGAAGACCCGCTGTCCAGGCTACCATCGAGCTGGCAGGTCTGTAGGCTCACTCGGCGGTTGGAGGAGAAAGAGGAGAGGAGACCCCGAGAAGACCCGCTGTCCAGGCTACCATCGAGCTGGCAGGTCTGTAGGCTCACTCGGTGGTTGGAGGAGAAAGAGGAGAGGAGACCCCGAGAAGACCCGCTGTCCAGGCTACCATCGAGCTGGCAGGTCTGTAGGCTCACTCGGTGGTTGGAGGAGAAAGAGGAGAGGAGACCCCGAGAAGACCCGCTGTCCAGGCTACCATCGAGCTGGCAGGTCTGTAGGCTCACTCGGTGGTTGGAGGAGAAAGAGGAGAGGAGACCCCGAGAAGACCCGCTGTCCAGGCTACCATCGAGCTGGCAGGTCTGTAGGCTCACTCGGCGGTTGGAGGAGAAAGAGGAGAGGAGACCCCGAGAAGACCCGCTGTCCAGGCTACCATCGAGCTGGCAGGTCTGTAGGCTCACTCGGAGGTTGGAGGAGAAAGAGGAGAGGAGACCCCGAGAAGACCCGCTGTCCAGGCTACCATCGAGCTGGCAGGTCTGTAGGCTCACTCGGAGGTTGGAGGAGAAAGAGGAGAGGAGACCCCGAGAAGACCCGCTGTCCAGGCTACCATCGAGCTGGCAGGTCTGTAGGCTCACTCGGCGGTTGGAGGAGAAAGAGGAGAGGAGACCCCGAGAAGACCCGCTGTCCAGGCTACCATCGAGCTGGCAGGTCTGTAGGCTCACTCGGTGGTTGGAGGAGAAAGAGGAGAGGAGACCCCGAGAAGACCCGCTGTCCAGGCTACCATCGAGCTGGCAGGTCTGTAGGCTCACTCGGTGGTTGGAGGAGAAAGAGGAGAGGAGACCCCGAGAAGACCCGCTGTCCAGGCTACCATCGAGCTGGCAGGTCCGTAGGCTCACTCGGTGGTTGGAGGAGAAAGAGGAGAGGAGACCCCGAGAAGACCCGCTGTCCAGGCTACCATCGAGCTGGCAGGTCCGTAGGCTCACTCGGTGGTTGGAGGAGAAAGAGGAGAGGAGACCCCGAGAAGACCCGCTGTCCAGGCTACCATCGAGCTGGCAGGTCTGTAGGCTCACTCGGTGGTTGGAGGAGAAAGAGGAGAGGAGACCCCGAGAAGACCCGCTGTCCAGGCTACCATCGAGCTAGCAGGTCTGAAGGCTCACTCGGCGGTTGGAGGAGAAAGAGGAGAGGAGACCCCAAGAAGACCCGCTGTCCAGGCTACCATCGAGCTGACAGGTCTGTAGGCTCACTCGGTGGCTGGAATAGATGGGAGAGGAGGGACCCAACGCTCTCGGGTCCTCTGCGAGCGAGGGTTTGGGTTTTCGTGTTAATGTCCGCTAGCAACAACGGAGGTCGGCTAATCGGAAAAATCTATCCCCCCTAGCAAAAAAGGGATGCTTCGGGGGAAGTCACCACATAAAGAAAAAAAAGAGGAAGGAGAAAAAGGGAGAGAGGGAAGATAGCAAGCCCTCCCTGTCCACTCGCACTGAGAGGAGCCGTCCCAAAAGCCGAGGGCGAGTAAATACTCCTCTCGCTCACGGAAAACCAGGGAGGCCCACCCACTCGCCCCAGGAGCCAAGCCCACGGGTAATAACTAGGCGAGAGGAAAGGCTGTTTTTCTCTCGCCTATCGATAATCTCGAGGTTTCCTCGAGCAATCCCGGTATAAAAGAAAGGGCCGGCCCTAAAAAGGCGCGAGCAAGAATATATATACGTATATACATGCACGAGTCATGTCTATATTTTAAGACAACGCATTCGTAAGATAAGAAAGAAGCGAGAGGCGAGCAAAAAGTAAGAATTTAAACATGAGTCATAACAGCGTTCAAACACCCTACGGCTATGAAATAGGAAGTATTACAATCCCAGCAAAAGAAAGGAAAAAGAGGGCCCTAACCCCTCTCACTCGCTGAGGGATCCTCGTCCTCGCCATAGATCTCGGGCACGAGGTCTCGAGCAGTGATGTCTTCGCAGCCGTCTTTTACAACACCTAGCTCCCGCATCATCTTGAGGATGAGCTCGGCGGTCCTTATGTTGGCATCCTTACAAAATTCCTCCACATCATCGTGGGTATAGCGCGCGAGAGGAAGTGGGGGGGCCTGCGAACGGGGAAGGGGAGCTTCCTTGAGCCTGGCGTTCTCCGCCTTTAGCTCTCTTACTTCGGCCTCCAGCCCTTCCACCTGCGAACGTAGCCGATCGGCCGTCTCGGCATCCTGCGAGAGAAAAGGAGAGGTAAAAAAGTGAAAAAGAGAGGGGGTACCGGGGCAAGTGCCCGTAGAACAGTGGCGGGGTGTTGACTTACCACTCCGCCGCTAGCTTTCGCCAGAAGGCTTTCGGACACCTCCAGCCGCTTGGCAAGGTCCCCCGACTTTTCGCGCTCGGTCTCCAGCTCGGTGTGTATCTCCTTCCAGCTTTTGGTGTTGAAAATCAGGCGCCGCGAGAGGCGGTGCGACAGCTCTAAAGTGCGCAACTGCGAGTGTGCCGTCCTCAGGACTAGGTCTCGCGTGGTGGCTGCGTCGAGCGGATCGGGAGTAAGGCCTCCATATAGGCCGAAGCCCAAGGAGAAAGCGTGAGCACTGGGCTCAGCCTGCTCTCTCCAGGAGGGCAGGAGGGTGGAAATGGAGACTCGGTAGGACCCCTTGTCCCAAATCAAAGAGGGGTCATTGTTGCCGTCAGGGACCGCCGGCCCCAGGTCGAAGTTGAGGTGATCGGACGGCGGGGGAATTTGGGAAGTCCCCTCGCGAGAGGGGAATCGAGGAGAAGGGCAGGATGAACTCGCCAGGGGAGCGAAGGGGGCTGCCCCCTCGGGGAGCGAGGTCGTTTTACGTGGAGAAGTTAGAGGAGGCGAGTGGGGAGACCGGGACCCCACAGAAATATGGCTCAGTGATCCCGGCGTCCCCGCGAGATCGGCAGGAGCTTTGCCCTTCCCGGAGGGGAAGGAGACGGTCTTCTTGGTCTTCATCCGCATCTTCTTCGAAGGACTAAGGCGAAGCGGCGCGGAATCCTCGGCCACCCTCTTTTGGGGGGAGGGGCCAGCGATTCTCTGGCCGCCTCGGCCGCCATAGTAGCGAGAGCCACATCGGGGGAAGGCTTAATGGCGCTTCGATAGGGGGGATGCGTTGGCACGACCCTCTCTCCTGAGAAGAAAGGAGAGAACGAACATCAGAAGAGCTCTCGCGAGAGAAAGAGGCGAGAGGTAATGAAAAGAAAAGTTCGAAGTATACCTTCCCCAGGGAGCACGGGGGGTAGAGAGGTGAGCCCTCTCCTCAGATAACGGACTTCAAAGTTCTTCCCTGCAAGGTATTCACAGAGAAGTCTATCCGTTCCGCCTACCTGAGGGAGGTGTAGAAGGTTTCAGCAGGAGACACCGGCGCGAGAGGAACTCCGCCTAGATTCCCGCGGATGAAAACAAAGCGAGTGAGCCAGTGGTGATTCTTGTTAGGGGTCTCGCACACCTTCAGATTCAACCCAGTAAAGAAGGACACTCCGTCCTGATTGGCGTGGTACACGAACATCTTACGGAAGACGGTAAGACTGAACTCTATTCTCTCCCTTCGCATGTAGCAGGCGAATGCAATGATGACGGAGATGGCATTCGGATTCAGTTGAGCGGGTACAACACCGAAGTACTTCAGGACCTGTTTTACCTCTGGCCAAAAGGGAAGTCGAAGCCCAGCTTCAAAGTGGGAGATTGGGAAGGCGAGTTCTCCCGGGTAGAAAGTGTTGATGCTCTCACCGACCCGGGGAGGGCGCGACTCGAAGCCTTCTGACAGGTAGTCGCCCCGAAAGGCCTCGTAATCGTCGGCAGAAAGGCGACCGGGGGGGAAGTCGTGGTCTGTGAATCGTTTCCCGCAGCGGCTGCGCCCCTCACTCCCTTCAGACCTCCTCTTTGCCATCTTGAGCGCAGGGCGAGACTAAAGGGAGGGACTGGCGAATGGGGAACGCGCGAGTGTGCGCGAGAAGCGGGAGAGGCTGGAGAGCGAGTCGAACAGCAAGAAGAAGGGTACTCGCGGGTTGGAGTCTAAGGAAAGCATACCTCTTGTTTTGGCAGGGGGGGGGGGGTATTTATAACCTTCCCCGGTACCTCGGTACGGACAAGGTGGTTGCGTCAGGAGAAGGGAAGAGTCGGCCGACCCTTCGCCCTCCGGGCCTCGGGCAGTGGAACGCCGAGTGAACGGCCTTCTCGAAAAAAGAGCGGTGAAAAGACAGCGGGACAGACAGCTAATGATGAAAGTCAATAATGTGAAATAGAAATCATTTAAAGAAGCAGTAGTGACGATTAAACCGACATTATGAAATTAATTAATCCCGCGCGTAGCGGGCGGCGAGTTCAAAAGGGCGCACAGCAGGCGCTATATCAGTCAATACTATTACAGCTAAGAAGAGAGTTATTTGGCGGAAGGCGGGAAGCGAGAGGCGACTGCAGGAGGAAAGAACGCTCGGGCTCCGTCAGTTCTTGTCCCACCTCCATCGTCCTCCACGACCTATCACGCAGGGGGGGCGATGGGGGAAGTGGAAGGCGCGAGCAGCCGCAACACCGCGCCGGGCGAAACGAAGCTGTTGATCGACATCGTTCAGAATCGCTAGAGGATCAGTCTGGTCCACCTCCGTGTCGACATCAATCTCATTCGACAGGCGAACACATTCCATCTCGAGCCAATCAATTTGGTGGTCCGCGACCTGCTTTCCTTTTTCCAGTGCTTGGATGAGCAACGCGTGCTTCCGCAGCATCTCGGCCACCTTTCGCTTCATCTCTATGGGGTCCGCGGGATCGCCCAGATAATCGTCAATCTCGTCTACTGGCGGAGGAGGCGAGAAGGCTTCTCTCCCAGAATGACCCTCAGTCGGCGAGTCGGCGGCCAGAGTGCTCTCGGCAGGCCTCCCACTCGCACCTGCCAGAAGACCAGTATTGGCTGGGAGTGGCGGAAGGAATAGCAAGGACGGAGCAAGTCAGTGATAAGATCTCTTACCAATTCGGCGAGTGCGGTCCGAAGCGGTGGAAGGGTCATCCCTCTTCGTCACCGGCGTAGAAGGGAGGGAGTCCTGGGGTGAGAGGCGCTGAGAAGGGAATTCGGAGATGTTTATTCGGATGGTCTCGGGGCGCTGAGAGGCCTCCAAAAATCTCTGAGAATAGACAGCAGATAAAGAAGGGGCAGTAGCAAGAAACCCGAAAAGGTTGGAAGAACGTACTTCTTTTCCCTTGAGGCTAGCGGGGGCCGGGGGCGTCGATCCCCTTGGATGGGTGCGAGAGGGTTCCTCAGCCAGAGTATGAGGCTCCAGAATTTTGGTCCTCTTAGGAGGGGAGGCGGATAGCGGTAGCGAGGGAGGAGCACGGGCAGGGATCTTGTTCAGACCCGCCGCCGTCGCCCTATTCCGCTGGCGCACGGCCGCGAGGCGGTCCCGGACGCTTTGGTTGAGAGACATGGTCAAGCGTTAAGGAGAGAGAAAGTAAGGAAGTACCCACTTTAAGGGAATGGAGGTTCTGTATTTATAGGTCAGGCAAGGGGCCCACCAAAAGATTCCCTCAATAAATTGGCTGTACCATCGCGAGCCTCGGTTGGACTATCTTTCCGAGTTTGTGCCAACCTCGAAAAGAGCGGGGATTGTGTACAACCTCGGGCTCGCAGCCCAGCAAGAGGGGTCCAGCGTGGCGAGAGGGGCCCTGGCGAGAGGAGAGGGCCTAGGCGAGTGAAGAGCGTTCGGCCTGGCGAGAGGAGAGGGCCGAGGCGAGTGAAGAGGGTTCGGCCTAGGCGAGTGAAGAGGGTTCGGCCTGGCGAGAGGAGAGGGCCTAGGCGAGTGAAGAGCGTTCGGCCTGGCGAGAGGACCCTAATGAGAGGCGCCTCGAGAGAAGGGCCGTCTTGGCTTCAGGGCCAGTTCAGGTAAGGTCGGGCCCACCTTCTGGGCCCTGGAGGTGGTTTTACTCTTTTACCCTGCATGGGCTGCATTTAGTCTTTTGGGACAGCGGAGTTTAGCTGTTGGCAGACCCAGCCAAGGGTATTCTGGTATTTTCACAGCAGCATAGTTTGCTTATTAGCAGTCCCAGTTCAGAGGCCTATAAATAGACTGGTAAGGTGCCTTAGAAAAGGGATGCTGGACTCCTCTTATCTTCTCTAAGGCACCTAGCTCAGTATTGGCTAGGGAGGGGAAGAGCTCTAGTTCTAGTCTCTTTCGGGTAAGAGGTGGGACCTCCTCACTGAAGCCTCCGTCTAGTTCTTCGCCTCGAGAGTGATCCCAAGGGAGTAAGCACAAGCTGCCTCAGTAGTTCCGAGCTTTAGGTGGAATCGGCCTTGCTGGTTCCAACAACAATATCTGTCGCGGTACTTTAGGGTACCCACGTCATCAATTGAAAAGTCAGGTAATTCCCCTTTCTCAGTTCTACTGTGAAGGTGCTGCAAATCAGGGTCATCTTTCTGATGCAGCCTAGTGAGAGAGATCCACGAAGGCTCTTCCACTTCTAAGCCACTTGGCGAAGCGCTATTCCCTACAGTTATAACCATGAGCAAAAACTCTTCTGCAAGCGATTGCACCGAGAGATTAAAGATATATGCGGGCTTTCGGCTTAAGGCGTCCGCTACTACGTTAGCCTTGTCGGGATGATAAAGGATATCGACTTCGTAGTCCGCAACATATTCTAACCACCTACGCTGGTGCAGATTCAACTCCTGAGTGAATATATACTTCAAACTTTTGTGGTCTGTGTAGATTTTACACGAAACTCCATACAAAAGATGTCTCCACAACTTTAAAGCATAAACGACGGCCGCAAATTCCAAGTCGTGCGTAGGATAATTCCTTTCATGAATTTTCAATTGTCTCGATCCATACGCAATCACTTTGCCATCCTGCATCAACACACAACCGAGTCCAACTCACGAGGCGTCCACATAAACAGCATACTCCACTCCTTCTCTAGGCAAAGTCAATACTGGAGCAGAACACAATCTTCTCTTGAGTTCCTGAAAAGCTTCTTCACAGGCTTCACTCCAAACAAACGCTGCATTCTTCTGCGTGAGTCTGGTCAACGACGAAGAAAGCACAGAAAATCCTTCCACAAATCTTTTGTAATAACCTGCCAACCCTAAGAAGCTCCTTATCTCCTTAGGCGTCGTAGGCCTCTTCCATTCCAAGACTGCAGCTATCTTTGAGGGATCCACTGAGATACCGTCCTTGCTTATAATGTGTCCTAGGAATGACACTTGAGACAACCAGAACTCACACTTGCTAAGCTTTGCATACAGTTTGTGCTCTCTCAGAGTAGCCAAAACCAACCGCAAGTGCAAGGCGTGCTCTTCAGCATTTCTAGAATATACGAGGACATCATCAATGAATTCCACCACGAACTTATCCAGAAAATCTTTGAATACTCTGTTCATCATGTCCATAAAAGCTGACGGTGCATTTGTTAATCCAAATGACATCACCAGAAATTCAAAGTGACCATATCGGGAACGAAAAGCAGTTCGCGGCACGTCCGACTCACGGATTCTCAACTGATGGTAGCCCGAACGAAGGTCAATCTTCGAGAATACGGAACTACCCCGAAGCTGATCGAACAAGTCGTCTATCCTTGGCAATGGATATCTGTTTTGATGGTCACCTTGTTTAGCTCTCTATAATCTATACACAGCCTCATTGATCCATCCTTTTTCTTCACGAAGAGGACTGGTGCACCCCAGGGGGAAGAACTGGGTCTAATAAAACCACACTGAAGCAGTTCATCTAACTGAGAACGCAGCTCCTCTAACTCACGCGGAGCCATGCGGTACGGTGCTTTCGCGATAGGGCGAGTGTCTGGCTCGAGATCTATAACAAACTCCACCTCTCGCTCAGGTGGAAGTCCTGGAAGACTAACTGGAAAGACATCCGGAAACTCGCACACCACAGAAACGTCCTCAACCCGAGGCACAACAGGTGCAGTTTCCAAAACAGAAATAGTGACAAGAAAAGAATCACAGCCCGACTCTAGAAACTTACGAGCACGCACCGCAGAAATGATTGGAGATTCTTGACGTGATATACCATACACACTCATGGGCTGGCCTTTGTCATCTTTGAAATCCAAGCGCTTTTGCTTGCACTGAATGACGGCATCATAGCTGGACAGCCAATCCATGCCTAAAATCACGTCAAAGTCTCCCAAGTCTAACAACTTCAAATCCGCAAAAGCTAGAAAACCACCTAGGAAGATAGGGCATTTTTGGATACCCTGACTTGACATTACCAACTCTCCTGAAGGGAATTTGACATTCAGAGAAGTGTCAAGCTGGTCGAGATCCCATCGATGTCGGTCTACAAAACTTCTCGCTACAAAGGAGTGAGTAGCACCCGAATCGAACAGAACGCGCGCCCACTTATCCTTCACCTTAGATTCACCTAAACACAAAGCGTGCACAACTAAAATACAAGGACTAAGACTACCAAAACAGATTACTAGCTGAGATAGAGACTAACCAGAGATCACTTGAGCCGATGATTGAGCTTCTTCCTTTGTCAGCACATTCAACTTTCCTTTTCCCTTGTCCATGAGTAGAGGGGGTGGCAGTAGAGTCTGCAACGGAACTGCATGCAATGCAGGCTGGACCTGCTGGCAATTAGCCTTAATGTGCCCTTTCTGGCCACAGAGAAAACAAGCTCCAGTCTTCTTATGACAATGAGCCACATCGTGCCCGCTCCTCTGGCAATAGGTACAGACAAGGGTTCCTTTCGGTGCATCTTGAATCGCGTGAACCTGAGACTGCTTCTGCGCATCCCGCCTCTTAAAGCACCTTTCCATCGGGTGTCCAGGCTTGCCACAGAAGCTGCACACTTCTTTTCGATCTTTCTTTACCACAGGGCCAGACGCCCTTGTACCACCACTGTCATCAGACTTTCTCTTATCTTTTCTTGTCATCATTCCTCGATTCTTTGCATTTTCTATTGACTCAACCTTCAAGGCAGCTTCCATCACTTCTGCGAAGGTCTCTGATCTGTACGCACTTGTCAATTGCTGGATGTCAAACCTCAGACCACCCAAGAAGCGTTTTACTCTGCTTTCTTCAGACGCTACTAGCTCAGGGGCTAAACGACTGAGCTTACTGAATTCGATCTCGTACTCGCTGACAGTAAGTTGTCTCTGTTTAAGATACAGGAAATTATTCATCAGACGGTCTTGCTCGACCGATGGAAGAAACTTCTTTCGCAACATACTCTTAAACGAATCCCACGTACATCCTTCTGTAAGGTTCTCCTTCTCTTTGATCCACCAACTCTTCGCAAGTCCTTTGAGTTGATAAGCCCCGATCATTACCTTCTGATTGGCGGAGATGCCAGAATAAGAGAACATCTCCTCGATGGCTATAACCCAATCATCTAACGCCACGAAGTCTGCCCTACCATCATAGGTAGGGGGTCCCAAAAGCTGGAAGTGAGAAATAAAATTCATCGTTGGAGGCAGTACAACTGGGGGTACTAACGCAGTAGGAGTAGAAACAGCTTGATTTACGGCAGGGTCCTGCACTAAAGGCTACTGCCTAGCAGCGACAGCTAATAACGACTGAATCTGTGACTGCATGTCCAACATCTGCCTTGTCAAGGCCTCATTACTTTGACGCAATCCTTCGATCACTGCTTCACTCTGAGCACCGGAAGACTCGCCCTCAGACTGGGGAGTCGATCTTGTCGCAATACGCTTTGGCGGCATTTCTACAGAACAAACATACTACAATTAATACCTATTTTAAGACACCTAAGCTAGAAACTCAGATATCCTAACTCAGATCAGACCGGAATAGACAGATACTTACTCTAGCTATTATCTTGCTCTGGGAATCAATAAATGATGTTATGCTCTCACTGACACTTGTGATAATGATATGAATGCATAAATGATCAATTTTTCCCTTTTTTTAAAAAAAAATTCATGTGTGTACATATGTCATCATGTAGATCTTTAACTTGGCACGTGTGCTTATGCAATGATATGTTATGTATGAAGTGCTATGCATTCTAAAAAGTCCCTAGTGCATGTTATGAGCGGCGTACACATACAATATTATGCATCCCATACTACATAATATTGTATGCAACGAAAAGTAAAACGTGCTAATGGGCATCCATGTAATGGTGGTTATGCATCTCATACTACATAACTGTTACATGTTGCCACCTATGGTGGATCCATATACAAACACATATTATGCATCCCATACTACATAATATGCCCCGTATACTTCTTATTATGCTATGAGTGTAGTGTTCATGCTTCCATCAAGATCTACGGATGACATATCGGTGTGTGTATGCAATGAAAAGAAGCTCAACGCTGGAGGTTTTGCTTAAGGGAAAGTTGTTCGACTATCTTGTCAAACCAACCACCCCTCTTGCAAAACCTCCCTCTGATACCAACTGTCACGACCCGCATTTTCTCAGAATATAAATACTATCAGAGTGAGAGAAAATACGCGATCGTGATGCCACGACGTGCAGGGGACAACTGCAGACGTTCAGGCAACCCTGACCTAACACTAATTTTTATAAAAAGACTATGAGTTATGCTTTAAAACATTGTTTTATTAATATGAATGCTGACCGTGTCCCTCAGTCTAGTGGATCAACTAGTCCACGGGTTAGAAAGTATAGGTTTACACAGCGGAAAACACCAGATTGATTCATTTACCATCCTATATGAGAATAAAAATTCAGCATAAAATACAATGAACATGAGACTTCTAGATTTACTATAAGTAAGAAAATAGTTTTATAGCCCTTTAAATAGTGATTTGATCTTTTGAAAAGCAAGCTAAAGAGTCATGTAGAAAAATGCAGTTTTATTTTATATTAAAATACCTAACATGTATCCTAACATAAAGCATTTCCAGAGAGCAAGTACTAGGCTAAAAGTAAGTAAAACAGCACGGGTAGTAAGTAGTCTATCACAGAAGTCTAAAACTATGGGCGTCAACAGCTGATACGAGCCCATAGAAAGTCTATAAAGTCTAACAAAAGTCTACCTCAAAACCCTGAGGTGGAACTAAAAGCGGTGGCGGCAACCCGCAACACCAGCAACACAACCCTGCCAGCTAACTCTGCTCCTGTCCTGGACCTGGGGTATTCAAAAGAAGAACACCTCAGAAAGCAAGTTACAAGCGGTGCAAGAGTAAAAAGAAAGCTAACAAACCTCGAAATGAGCGAGGTAAAACAAACAGCTGCAAAATGAGTCAGAAATATAGTATAGGAAATCATAACAGGAAATCTAACAAGTCAGAAAACTAGGCTAGGACAGCCTGCTCAAACTATCACATCTACTAACAGAGTTCTACTTTATTCTTTTTCTTCGGTATTTTAAATTGAGACAAATCGGCTCATCGGGACAGAGTGCTGTGTCGGGGGAGTAGGTCCACTACGTGCATAAACCCAGCCTAAAGGCACTATGCCGAGGGAGAAACCCCAACGCACACAGTCCTACAGCTAAGGTAACAAGCCGGGGATGAAAATCCACCACGCGCACAGACTTCGCCCTAAGGCACTGTGCCGTGGGAGAAACCCCAACGCGCACAGACCATTTCAAGATTTCTCTATTTCATAATTTAGTATTCAATGTTCTTTTATTTAAAGCTCGGACAACTAATTAAATCGGACGGACAAGTGACACGTCGACCGGAACGACACGAAAATTAAAGGCCGCGACTAAACATTTTCGTAGAAATTAACCCTGTCAAAACGGCGAGATGATCTAAACGTCATGACCACTACGACACGCCCGCAGACCACTATGTTTCCTACGAGTTCACCCGCGACAATTTGCCTATTTACGAGGCGACACTACGAAATTTTGAGGCGACGTTTGCTAACGTAAATCGTGACTCCAAAAATTAAAACTACGCTAGATTCTACGATCGGAGACGAGACGAACGACGGGAAAGAAAGTTGCAAGGATACACCACTTGCCTCAAACGACCAAGAACTTCTTCTGAAATGATCCACGCGGCGGATCGGTCCAAATGGAAGCACGGGAAAGCGAGATCTACACGAAAAATGCACAGACGGAGTTAGGGTCGAAAAACCCTAACACAAAAAGTTCACGAAAAGGAGAAATGTTACCGTGCACGCGAAGCTCTCGGGGAGAGCTTCCCGGATCTATGCTCGGATCGCGATTTGGAGCACCGTGGCTCCGGTGGCGGCCGCCGGAAGGATCGCGGAAAGAAAACGTCGCTCTGGTTTTTTTTTTTGTTTTTCTGCTCGCACAGGACGGGGGGGGGGGGGGGGGGGGGGGGGGGGGGGCTGCTGGGTTCGGGGAAAGGAAGGAGTCATCTCTTTTTTTTATAACCTTAATAATAACATTAATAATAGTATTATTATAATTAATAATAATAATAATATAAGTATGAGCAAAATAAAAAGAGGGGGGGTAGAATCGGTGAGAATGGTTTACCATTCTCACCGATTCCCTCTTCTATATATATATTATTTTTATTTTGTTTTTTTTAAACTCTTTATATATATATAATAATAATATATATATAATAGTAATAGTAATGCTATCGTATTATATCGTTACGGAGGGCCAAACGCGCGCCGAATCGAACGAAATTCGCACCGTAGGCGAATGACGACGCTACGAATCCAATGGCGAAATCGAAATCGAATTCCGACGCACCGTTTTCGAGATAAAAATCTCTAAAGTTAACGGCGTACGCGAAAACATACAAAACTTCAATCGCGCGCCGAGGCTCCAAAAATGCTCGGAACGCGACGAAATTTGACGAGCAAGTCTAAAATTAGCCAATTTAATTTCCTAACGTAAAATTTTCCACTTCCGGAGCAAATCCCAAAATTTGGTCGGTCAAACCTAACGGACTCAGAACGCGCTAACGGCGACGCGCCGTCAACTCGCGGAAACGTAACGCCCTTACGTCAAAATGACGTCACCGACATGATAAAATAATTTACGAAAACCTGGGGCGTTACAAATTCTCCACAACTTGTCTCAAGTTTTTTGTGGGTAATGATTTCTTCCTCCTCTCCTTATGTGTTCTTCTCATTCGAATTTTTGGTGGACGAGGCAGAGCATTGCCGTCAAAATCCTTGTGAACTCTTGGGTTTTAATTTCCAAGCTTTAGTCATTGTACTTTATTGAGATTTTGGTGATCTAAAGGATTGGGTAATCCTACGCTCTTTCTTGTTTTTTGGGGGGGAATAATCCGACCTCTTTCTGAATCGTTGTCTTGGTTGGAATTTTCTTTACTGTATAGTTTGTGCTTGTGTTGTGAACATTGGTAGCATATTGTGTGGCTAGAAGCTCTATTGCGTAATGTAGATCGGCAGGGAGTTGAGTAAAGCGTCGCCTAAAAGCATTACGGTCATGTCGGCACATAGGCCAACATCATCGGGATGGACGGTTTACGTCCAAGGAGTGGAGGTCAGTCTAGGCTTACTTGGGCTCTCGGTTGATGTTCAGCACAGCCTTCCACCCTCAGACGGATGGGCAGATGGAGCGCACTAACCAGTCACTAGAGGATCTTCTGCACTTATGCATTTTGGACCGCGGAGATTCATGGGAGAGACTGTTGTCGCTGATCTAGTTCTCCTACAACAACAGTCACCAGTCCAGCATAGGCATGGCCCCTTATGAGGCATCATCAGCTGGAGTTCCAGGTAGGAGATCGATTTTTATTGAAGATACAGTCGATGCATGGAGTCTCGTGGTTTTGCGGGAGGAAGAAGCTCAGTCTCAAATACATGGGGTCTTACGGGATCCTGGAGCAGATCGGTCCATTGGCTTACAAACTAGAGCTGCCACCGGAGTTAGCAGTATTACACGACGTCTTCCACATCTCTTCACTTCGGAGGGCTCTACTACAGCCTGAGCAGTTGATTCCCACCACAGATGGCTCGGTGGCTTCTGATCGATCATTTAGCATAGAGTCGGTCAGGATCGATGATACAGTAGTGTGGGTCTTGCAACGCAAGAAGGTTCTGTTGGTCAAGGTCCTATGGAGGAATCATGGGAAGGAGGAGCACACCTGGGAGCCACGGGACCTGATGTAGCAAAGGTACCTGGATCTCTTTAAGTCAGGTGTACCTTCAAATTCCTAGGGATGTTGCATACTTTTATTTTAGTAGAAACCCTGTAGGCCTAACCTTAATTTCGGGGACAAAATTTTATTTTATGTATTGGGATTTGTAACATCCCCCAAACTACTTGACCCCTAAGAGTGGTTTTGTCATGACTAGGTCATGACAAAACCCTAGGAAGCTCAAGAGGTCAAGTGAACAAAGGTATGAAAGTGGAAATCACCTTAGTCTGCCTATAGTACAATCTCATCACCACCCCTAGGGTTTGACTTTAAGGCCTCAACTTGACTCCAAAATCCCACCACAACACCTCCAACCCTTTAAGAGGTCCATAGGGTCACCAAGGACCAATTGGGGTCAATCAAAGTGGTCAAGTTGACCAAAGTAAACCCTAACCCTAAATGAGTCAAACTAACCTACATAGTGTCAATTAACCTTCCCTTAGCCAAATTGACCCCACCTAGACCTTCTTAACCCTCAAGGGAGGTCAATGGTTCACCAAGGACCCATTGGGGTCAACTAAAGATGTCAAGTTTACCAGAGTCAACCCTAGCCCTAAAATGGTCAAAGTGCCCTAATTAAGGGTCAAGTGGCCTCCAAGGTGCCAAACCAACCCTACCTATCACAACCCGCATTTTTTCCCAACAATTTAATTATATCAGAGCAAGGGGAAAATATGCATTGTGATGCCACGCCGTGCAGGGGATAACTGCAGACGTTCAGGCAAGACTCCAAACTCTACAGTTTTAAAAGAAAACATAAATTGTTATGAATGAATTCCAGTTTAGGTTATGATGGTAGTCGTATCCCTCGGCTTAGTGGATCATCTAGTCCACGATTTAAAATATAAATTATACGCTTGCGGAAGATACTTATTTAATTTGACTCTAACAACCCACATGAGTATAAATGTCCCCGAGGAACAACTCATGCTAAATAGACTTTAGATTTATAATAAGTATAGGACAAATCTTGACGCTAAATAGGAAAATAGTGATTTAGTTTTAAAAGAGATGGCATGGATGCCTTACTAATAATAGGTTTTTTTATAAGCTTGAAAATATCTAACATGCAGTCCTAGCAATAAATCATCCCAGAGAGCAAGTAATCTAAACCAAACATAAAACAATCACATCAGCTAGCAAGTGTCAAAATCAACAATCCTGTGGGCATCAACAACCTGACACGAACCAACAGTACAAAGTATGCCTGAAACTAGGCAAAGAAAAAAAACAATAAACTACCTCGCTACGGCGAGGGGAAAAGCCACAGCCAACACTACTGCTTCAAGAACTCCAAACCTAGCTCCACTACTTGCTAACGCTCCGAACCTGAGGCATTCCAAAGATAGAACACCTCAGCAAGAAGGTACAAATGGTGGCAGTAACAGTAAGCAAAAGAATACAAAGGTAAAATGGGGTACCAACCCAGGACCAAGAGTACGGAAGTAAGGTACATAAATAAAACTCAAGAAATAAATCAGAAGAAAAGAACTTACGTGAATCATCACGTACAACAAAACATGTCAGATACCCAAAGCAAGGGGAGAGCATGATTAAATCATAAGAAAGAATACTCCAAAACTTTATTCACCATTTGTAGTCAATTCTACCCATAAATACAGGCAGGGTGGTCACTTCTCTAGATACACCCCTCACAGATGTTAAAATCCGTCTAATCGTGGGGGAGACTTGCACACTCCACCAATCACCGCAGATGCCCAAAACCCAGTAGAATTTCAGGAGGTACTAATAAAGGAAAGAAAGCTTGCGGTCGGTGGATTTGCCCACTAACACGTAATGAAGAAACACCATGAAATAAACCTCAGGACTTGGCGTGTTGGATTCTATATGATATTTCTAGATTAAAGACACTGTTGATAAACCATTTGAAATGATTTATAATCCTATATAGACACTAACACGTCCAACAACGATAGACGAAACAATTTAATTCACCGATAAAACATTCTAAGGACGGTTATACACGCCTAATAAAGATCGAAATTACCATAACCAGATTTTATAATTTTGAGTGATCTTCAAGAAATATTAAACATAACAATAGTTTGAAGAGACAACACAAAAAGCAAGAAAATTAAGGAACAAAGGCATAACGATTACCATCAAACTGTATAAGGAACAACGAAGGAAAACCACCACTTGCCTTGGTTGTACCGGAAAGGTCCCCTGAATCATTCCACGTTGTAGATCGGGGCAAAAGAACACGGGAGGAGTTGAAATCTAAACAAAAATGGCTGAAAAAGGAGGTAGGGCCGAAAAACCCTAATGAGAAAACTCAAAGAATGGGAAAAAATTTACCACGATAGCGTAGCTCTCGGTGAGAGCTTTCCGGATCTATATTCGGATGAAGATTTTGAGCACCGAAGCACCGTCGGCGGCCACCGGAAGATTCACGAAATAAAACTTCTCTCTCGCTCACACCTCTAGTTCGAGAGAAAATTAATATCGGAGAAGAAGAAGTCATGTTCTAAAACCTAAGTCTAAGAATATGTATATATATATATGTAAAAGTACTTATAATTTTTTTGTCTAAATATTGGTTTATTACGAGCAGTATCGGGAAAATCAAAATTAGAGGTCTAAGATTGCTCCAAATCGAAACGTGCCTAAAATGAAAGTTGTAGATCTCGTCAATACGAACAAATTGCATGTTGACAATTTTTTGTACGCCACCGTTTTAACCCTCAAAACGGTGCCCGAACTCTGACTGCATAGGACTACTCGAGAGGAAAGGGTCTACTCAAGAAATAGAGCATTAGTTCTCGAGAAATGGGCTATGGTTCTCGAGAGGAACATTGGTTCTCGAGATGGAGAGGCTAAAGTTCTCGAGAGAAACCTTAGTCCTCGAGAATAAGGCTATAGTTCTCGAGAGAAGCAATCAAACGGGCTACCTATGAGTAGTTTCGGGAAAATCGAAAATAGAGCTCCAAGATGACTCCAAATCAAAAAGTAGTCAACATGAAAGTTGTAGATCTCGTCGAGACGAACAAATTTTATGTTGAACAATTTTCCATACGATTTCATTTTGACCCTCAAATTGCACCCGAACGTAGACTGAAATGAAAATCTAGAGGGCAACGAAGGACTTCTCGAGAGTGAAAATGATTACTCGAGAACAAGCACTCGAGAACTAAGCAACCACTCGAGAAGTCAGACAATTTCTTTGCAAGAATAGTAACTTTTTTACAAATATACCCAAAAATTTAAACTATAGAGATGCATAGTGGATCACATTTTTGAATAGTGCTATAATATTAAAATATTCATATTTCATATTCCACAAAGTAGTCTCAGGTTGGGTCTGTCCAGTACAACTTGTTCATTAACAAGTACCCACGTGATGACTTGATATCACAATATCATGACCTATGAGAACTGGTCATCAGTCAACCCACGTGCTAGTCTTAAGGTATCATCATCACCCTTTGTTTCTATGACGATACAACGACCAGAGACCTTTTAAGAATGAAGCTTCAAATAAATCATAGGCTCTCACATTCAAGTCACGTACTTGATGTCCTATGGAAGCGTACACTCTAAGGGTATTTATTATGTTATAATTTAACTATCACATAGAAAAATCATAAAAAAAGAACTTGCCATTAATTGTAAAAAGAAACATTTGGTACACAATTCATCATATGAATAAACAATAAACAGCCAACAGAATATATGTTTAAATGCAACCCACAAGGCTCCTACTAGAGTTGATTACTTTGGTATCGCATACCCATTGATCTAGTATGACCATCATGCTTTCTCTGTGCGAGAGGCTTTGTCAGTGGATACGCAATATTCTCATCAGTCGGCACTCTACAAATGTTCACATCTCCTCGTTCGACATTCTCACGAATTAGATGGAACCGCCGAAGTATGTGCTTGGAGCGCTGATGGGATCTAGGTTCCTTAGATTGTGCAATTGCACCATTGTTATCACAGTAAAGAACTACGGGACCAACAATGCTAGAAACTACATCAAGCTCGCCGATGAATTTCCTAATCCATACAGCCTCCTTCGCCGTGTTAGCCGCAGCAATATACTCGGCCTCTGTTGTAGAATCAGCAACTGTCTCTTGCTTGGAACTCTTCCAGCTCACAGCTCCTCCATTAAGGCAAAACACAAAACCTGACTGAGACTTTGAGTCGTCCCTATCAGTTTGGAAGCTAGCATCCATGTAACCACTTACAACGAGCTCTTCCTCTCCACCATACATCAAGAACACATCCTTAGTCCTTCTCAAGTACTTCAGGATATTCTTGACTGCAATCCAGTGACATTCACCGGGGTCTGACTGATACCTGCTAGTCATGCTCAAAGCAAAGGAGACATCGGGTCGAGTACATAACATTGCATACATGATTGATCCAATTGCCGAAGCATATGGAATCAACTTTATGCGGTCCTTATCTTCACAAGATTTTGGACACTGGTCCTTAGAGAAATTCACACCATGATACATGGGTAAAAATCATTTCTTGGACTCAAGCATGTTGAACCGCTTCAACACCTTTTCAATATATGTACTCTGGGTCAAACCTAGCAACTTCTTCGATCTATCTCTATAGATCTTAATACCGAGTATGTAAGTCGCATCACCTAAGTCCTTCATAGAAAAGCAGTTCCCTAGGTTGTTCTTAACAACTTTCAGGGTAGGAATGTCATTCCCAATCAAAAGTATGTCATCTACATACAATATCAGGAAGACAACAATGCACCCACTGATTCTCTTGTAAACACAAGGCTCATCTTCATTCTTGATGAAACCAAACTCTTTGATTTTCTCATCAAAACGAAGATTCCAACTTCGAGAGGCATGTTTCAGTCCATAGATGGACTTATTCAGCTTTCATATTTTAGTGGCTTCATTTGGGGATACAAAACCCTCGGGTTGTGTCATGTACACTTCCTCAAGGAGGTTTCCATTAAGGAAAGTCGTTTGGACATCCATCTGCCAGATCTCGTAGTCATAATACACAGCAATAGCAAGCAATATACTTATGGACTTTACCATGGCAATAGGAGAAAAGGTCTCATCATAGTAAATACCATTAATTTGCTTGAAACCCTTAGCCACCAGTCACCCTTTGAATGTCTATACATTCCCATCCATGTCGGTCTTCTTCTTGATGACCCATTTGCACCCAATGGTTCGTACCCCTTCAGGTGGTTCCACCAAGTTCCAAACTTGGTTTGCATACATGGAGTCCATTTCGGATTTCATAGCCTCAAGCCATTTGTCGGAGTCCGGTCCATTCATAGCCTCATGGTAGGTTGCTGGTTCATCATCATGATCCATAAGCAACACATTACCTATTTGAGACATGATAAATCCATATCTCTCAGGCTCAAACCTCGGTCTACCAGATCTACGTAGGACTTGTGTTTCTTGAGCAGGTTCTCTAGCTACAACATCTTGTAGTCCTGTCTCAGAATCCAATTCCGGTTCATTCACTACTTGTGGTTCTTGAACTTCTTCAAGTTCTACCTTTTCAGTCTTTCTTGATAAGAACTCTTTCTCCAAGAAGACGCCAGTCCTTGCGACAAACACTTTGCCCTCGGACGGTAGGTAAAAGTAATACCCTTTCGTTTCCTTAGGATATCCCACCAGATAACATTTATCCGATTTGGGTTCCAGCTTGTCAGGCATTTGACGTCGCACGTATGCCTCATAGCCCCAAATTTTAATGAACGACGTACTAGGACGCTTCCCAGTCCATATCTCATATGGTGTCTTCATAACCATTTTCGTTGGAGCGCGATTCAGTGTCATTGCAGCAGTCTCTAAAGCAAAACCCCAAAAGGAAACAGGCAAGTCTGCATGACTCATCATCGAACGTACCATGTCTAACAAAGTACGATTTCTCCTCTCAGATACACCATTATTCTGTGGTGTTCTAGGTGGAGTGAGCTGTGATACAATACCACACTCTTTCAGATGATCATGGAACCCATGACTCAGGTATTTGCCACCTCGATCAAATCAGAGTGCTTTAACCCTTTTACTCAACTAGTTTTCTACCTCATTCTTGAACTCTTTGAACTTTTCAAAGGTCTCGGATTTGTACTTCATAAGATACACATATCCTTATCTACTGAAATCATCAGTAAATGTAACGAAGTAGAAATACCCACCTCTAGCCATGGAACTCATGGGTCCGCATACATCACTATGTACAACACTCAAGAGATCCTCAGCCCTCTCAGTATAACCAGTGAAAGGGGCTTTAGTCATTTTGCCTAACAAACAAGATTCGCATCGCTCAAATGATTCATAATCAAATGAGTCCAAAAGTCCATCTTTTTGGAGCTTGGATATGCGCTTCTCGTTTATATGGCCCAAACGACAATGCCAGAGATATGTAGGGTTTGAGTCATTTATTCTTAGTCTTTTATTATTTTCTACATTATAGATCTGATGGTCCAAGTTCAAAATATAAAGACCATTAAACAATTGGTCTACAATATAATAAACATCATTCTTAAATATAGAACAACAGTTGTTCTTAATCATAAAATAAAATCCAACCATGTCCAAGCATGAAATGGATATAATGTTTCTAGGTATTGCCAAAACAAAATAACAGTTATCTAGTTCTATTACAAGCCCACTGGGCAAAGAAAGACGGTAAACCCCTATGGCCACAGCAGCAACTCTTGCTCCATTACCGACACGAAGGTCCACCTCCCCTTTACTCAGTAATCTTCTCCTTCCCAGTTCCTGCACATTTATATAAATGTGAGAACCACATCCGGTATCCAATACCCAAGATGAAGGAGAAGAAAGGTTTATCTCTATAACGTAAATACTTGAAGCGGAAGTCATACCTCCCTTCATTTTCTACAGACCCTCAATGTACGAAAGACAGTTCCTCCTCCAATGACCATCCTTGCCACAGTGGTGGCATTTCCCCTCCTTCACCGTGCTCTTCTTCTTCATTAGTGCAGAAGACTTGGGCTCAAGATGTGACTTAGGTCCCACCTTCATCTTCTTGAAGCCCTTGGCCTTGCCCTTTCCCTTATGCACCATCAGTATAGGGCTGGCTGGCTTGGCCTTCTTTATATTGATCTCGGCAGTTCTCAACATACCTAGGAGCTCGGGCAGTGTCTTGTCTATCTCATTCATGTTGTAGTTCAAGACAAACTGCTCGTAACTGTCCGGCAGCGATTACAGGATCAGATCTGTTGCCAACTCTTTACCTAGAGGAAAACTCAGTCTTTCAAGTTTATCTATATACCCAATCATATTGAGTACGTGAGTCCCTACTGAATCTCGAGCTCCCATCTTGCACTGAAATAACGCTTTTGTGACATCGAACCTCTCTTGACGAGCTTGCCCTTGAAACATTTTCTTGAGATGCTCATCAATCTCCTTGCACCCCATGTTCTTATGTTGATTCTGAAGCTCAGAGTTCATGGTGGCAAGCATAAGGCATTCGATGTCTAAGGTGTCATTATTATACTTCTTGTAAGCATCCTTATCAGCACGGGAATTATTCCCGGTCGGCACCTCGGGGGCTTCTTCTTCTAAGATGTAGAGCTTTCGCTCTTGCCTGAGAACAATTCTCAGGTTCCTATACCAGTCCATATAATTAGTCCCACTGAGCTTATCCTTCTCAAGGATGGCTCTCAGAGACAGAGTGGAGTGCGAACCACTTGCCATGGAATTCTACAAGAATTTATGCAGAATAAAATCAGTACAAAAATTTCAAAATATAATTATTTTTCTTAATTTGGACTTCAACTAAAACTCCCACTATTTTATTCAAAATAATAGCCCTCACTATCAATTCGGAGAGTTCATGCGAGCTACTCTCTTAGTGGACAAGATTCGTATTTCACCAACACAATGAGTAAGCTTTGGCTTTCCTATCACAATGTGGTTATTTAGGTAGGCAACGCTTGCCAATTGCATCCTCATGCAATTCTTGTATGGTTGGTGAATAACTCCTTATTCGCATCCATCATATGGTGCATGCCAACCCCATGCCTCTAGGCACTCAACCTTTGAGGTCACCTAGTTAAGTTAGACCCGATGTCGATAGTGGGATATAATAATTATCCGCTCGCACCCTTACCAATATAGATTAATGCACCTTGCTTCGGCAAGCCCACACTTCATCGATCGAGGCAGGAAGAGTGTCATCCATCGGAAGGCATCTGAACACTTAATTTTTGATGAAGGGATTTTTGATAATAGGTTAACAATTAACCATGATCAACATTTGATCAATGTGCACATCCAAAGAAAAACACTTCACTAAAATCCCCATGCATTCTTTATGTGCACAACAGAACACTATCAACATTTGATAGAGGAAAAGGGATAAATCTGAACATCTGGACACTTCCAAATCTTTAGGTTTACATGCATTGGACAAGGGACAAAGGATACTCAACTTAAAGCAGTAGACAAGCTCATCTCTCCTTATTGGATTCAAAATCCAAAACAAAATCGAGGGATAGTTACTGCTAAGGAGACAGTAATTCCTAACGATTAGAAATTACTACAAGATTCCAGACGTTCCCAGCGGGGTGCCAAGATTAAATCTAGACATTTAGAACACTTCTAAATCCCTAGGTTTACACACACTGGAATAACCTAACTTCCAATACAACAAACATGGCCGCAACCTCCCTCTGATACCACTGTTGGGTTTCTCTATGAGGTTGGCACAACACTTGTGCACGCAGCGGAAGTAATAAAATCTAGAACAACCCAAAAGAGATTGGATCGGGCCATGAATGTTGAATCAAGAAGTTAACACAAAACTAGGAAAAAATTACCTTAGCGGCGTTGAGTCACAACTCAATGAAGATGCTTCAAGCTTCGTGTCCTTGTCGGTGGCGAGTTCTACGTGGAATAACGTCCACGTCTCTGCAGAAATCCATACGAGTGGGAGAACCCCGAGCTTCATCGCACGAAGGGTCGGGAAGAAGATCAACAGCACCTTTTGCACTTCCCACAGACTGCTAGGTCTGCGCCAGGGAAAGCAAGATCAGCGACGTTTGCCGGAGAGGAGGTGGTCGGCGGAGCAAACTGCCGGCGGCGGAACGTTTTCGTCCGGCGGAATCGGGATTCGGCGGATCGGGAGATCGGCGGAACTCTTTCTGTCGGCTTTCGTTTGGCTACAAAAATCCTGATGTCTGTCAATTATTTCCCCAAAACCCTAAGTGTCCTATTTATACCAAAGGCATAAACAGTTCATAGGAATCGCTACCCGCAGACCACAGTAAAATAGGGTTTCAGAATCGATCGGCGAGAATCACCTCAATATTCGACGAGAATCAGTCGGCGAGAATCAGTCCGCAGAAACGGCGTTGAGAGCGTTGAGTCATACTCGACGATTCTCGGCGAATCTGCCTTGGCGTTGAGAGCGTTGAGTCATACTTGACGATTCCCGATGACTCTGCCTTGGCGTTGAGAGCGTTGAGTCATACTCAACGATTCTCGATGAATCTGCCTTAGCGTTGAAAGCGTTGAGTCATACTCAACGATTCTCGACGACTCTCGTCGAATTTGCCTTGGCGTTGAGAGCGTTGAGTAATACTCGACGATTCTCGACGACTCTGCCTTGGCGTTGAAAGCATTGAGTCATACTCAACGATTCTCGACGACTCTCGTCGAATTTGCCTTGGACTCTAAGAACCTTCTTTGGCAACGTTTGCCCGACCCCATTCAGAGTGGTGATTGGTAACCCTTACCAACACAGTCGATCTTCAAACTTCTCCACATGCTCTTATGTTCGACCCTGCAGGCTCATATCGCGTTGGCAGTGAGATTACATGTTTGACCACTTCTAGATCACCATGGTAACTCCAACAATAAGACACGGTAGCATAGCAAAAAAATAAGGACTTACACCCCAAACCGTGAGCTGGTATGCCTCCAACCTCTTAGCCATCTCCAGGATCCGGGCCAGGCTTCCATCAGAGATGAATAGGAGTGCCCGCCTTAGGTCGTCCTGAATTCCCTTGGAGAACCTCTTCGCATAGCCGGTATCATCCAGTTGGTATGAATCCGCAAAGCGAGCTAAATGGGTAAACTCTCGGTAGTATTCCAACACTGACCTGCTTCCCTGCCTCAGCTACAGGAAACTATCCTCTAGCTCATCCCTCGCAGTCTGTGGCACAAAAGGATCCAAGAATTCTATCTTGAACTCGTCCCATGAGATGTCTATATCCTCAATTCCTGCATAGGCAGTGTCTAGAATAAACTTCCATCATCTCTTTATGTGGGACTCCAAGCATGAAACTGCTAAGGATATAGCCATATCTATCGGGCCTCGTATCCCAGCCCACATCTTATGGATGATGTACAACCATTCCTCTGTCTGTAAGGCTAACTCCATCCCCAGATATGATGGAGGGGAAATGCCTCAGAAGACACTCAGCCAATTTGACATGGGATTTTGTTGAGGAGCCGGAGTGTGCTGTGTCTTAAGAGCCTCCAAGATGGTTGTTAGTGTCTGTCCCATCTCCATTTGCTGGAACGGAGTAGGGACAGGCGAGGGTGGAACATTATTCTGAACTACCGGTGTTCCCAGATCTAAGGCCATAATTCTTTATAAACTCAAAGAGGAAGGCTCACTTATATAGTGGTTGACTTAAATCAAGTTAAGAATGAACTACTGTATGTGATTCCCTATATCGGCACACCATAGCTTCTGTTACTTAGTTTGTCCCCAAACTAAACTCGAGCGGGGGTGTCCTAGGTTTTGTGGACTTCTTTTTGTGGACTAGGGTTAGGCTTGACCTTGGCTAAGCTGACCCCTTAGGTTGACCCAAAATGGGTTGTATGGCTTTAAAGGGTCCTTATAGGGTTGAAAGTGGTATAGTGGGGTTAGGTAGTCATGTTGGGAGCCATTGGCCAAACCCTACCTTAGGTTTACAAAAAACATTATTTGCAGACCAAGGTGTTTTCACCTATTTACCTACGCATCCAAGGTCCTATTGGTCTTCTTAAAGCTTTGTCATGACCTTATCATGACAAAGAGAACCTCCTAGGGTTCTGATTATTTATGGGATGTTACACGGGCTTTGTATGAGACTACAGGTGAGCGGACTGCTTTTAGGACCTCGCTATGCGATGCAGCAGCAGCTTTTACGAGTGCGAGGACGGCGGGAGCGATCCTGGCACTCTCATATGGAGGGTATAGGGGGAGGTATCACTCACCTGTAGTTATCAGTGGTCAATAAGAACCATAAGTGATGGGAAAGGGAGGCGAGTGCGAGTAGCCTGACCTTCCCCGAGAGGAACGGAAACAAAGGTGTCCACGTTCCTTCGAATGAACACGACCTCAAAGTTCTTCCCCACGAAGAACCCAAAGAGGTCGGCTTTGTGGCCCCCCAGGGTGGGAGGATGGTAGCTCGACTCGCTGAGCTGTACCGGCGAGAAGGGGACATTTTCGAAGTCCCCCTTCATGAAGACAAATTTCCTTAGCAAGTTATAGCTCTTGTTCACCGTCTCCCGCACCTTCACATGGTTGCTGGAGAAGTTGGCAGTGTCATCCTTGTTTGCCCGAAAGGAGAACTGCCTGCGCAAGACCGCAAGGATTAACTCAATCTGCTCCTCTCGCAGGAAGTAGGCGAACGCGACCACCATGCTAACGGAGTTTGGGGTTAGTTGTCCTGGAACCAACCCGAAATATTTCAACACCTATCGCACCTAAGTAAACAGGGGAATTCACAACCCCGCGTTGAAGTGGGTGATAGGGATTGCAAGCTCGGTGTCGAAGAGATAATTAATTTTCTCGGACTCTTCCGGCCATCTCACCTCAAACCCGGGCGAGATGAAATTGGCGACCACCAAGAGGTGCTCGTTCTCAGTGAGGTTGCAGGAATGGAAGGAATAGTCTGAAAAATTCCACGCGCAGTTGCCTCGCCCCCAGCATCACCACCATCACCTCCCATCTCACGAGTTGGTAGGCGGGCAAGATACTGGAGTTCTCGCGAATAGTGGCGAGCTGAGAATCAAAACTCGGGAACGAAGAAGGTGCATAGTGGAGTTAATGTGGTAGGTGGAGGAAAGGGGGGTATTTATAGAAAGAAAAAGGGCAGGAAATTAAAATCCTTTTTGCGGGAGGTGTGCGGATAGAAAAGATGTGGTTCGACGCTTCGATACCTAAGCCCATCCCCCCTAATTCCTTCTACTTACTTGCCGCATTCCTAACGCAATAAAATCTAAACGACAGCGAGCTAAGAGGCGAATAAAAGAAGCTCATACATACATATAAACATAAATAGACCTATCGGTGGGCGAATAGTCTCAAATGTTAACAGTAGAAGATGGAGAGCATCCCGAAGAAGAAAAAGAAGAAAAGAAATGACTAGTTTTCACAACCATGCGACGCAAGCTGAGACCCAAGAGGCGAGCACGGCCTTGTTTCCCAGGCTGGCAGTAAGAGCGTGGCAGATTCAGTACTGAATCCATTTCCACCTACCCCGGCCTCGCGCCCCGGAGCGAGGTGGTAGGCGAGGGTATTTGTACTCATGAACCACCACAAGCTCTTGTTTGGCCAGGCCGACCTACTCCGTGGCTCGCTGTAATTGTTCCTCAGCCTGCGTGAGGTGAACTCTATGCGAGGTCATCCTGTCGCCCTCGTCTTGGCGCCTCCCGTCCAAGGAACCAAAGCACGCCTTTGTCCTAGCCATATCCTCGTCCGCTCTACTAAGGATTTCCCATAGCATCAGTGAATGTTTCTTGAACAGCTCGGCCACTCACGTCTCCATCCCCTCGATATCTCAAGGGTTGCTAGGGTAGTCCACGATCTTGTTCGGAGAAGGGGGAGGTGAGTACTCCTCGCTCATGTCCATGTCGGAGGAGGAGACCCCACGAAAGCCTAAGGAGGAGGAATAAATGTTAGCGGGGTAGGCGGACAACGAGGAACAAGCGAGAATATGAAATCACCTAGGGTCAGCACATCTCCCTCATTGAATTGCAGGAGGGAGGGACTTGGTTGACATTGAAAGGGCTCATTGTCGAGAGCCGTGAAGGTTTTTACCATCCCAGGGTGGGCTGGCAATTGTGGAGCCCGCTCGGTGTCCCCTGGGGTGGAAGCTGCAAAATAAGAGTAATCAGAGATAAAGGGGGACCAGGCAAAATGTAAGGGTGAGAAGCCGAAGACTCACAAGTCCAGAGGAGAGGAATGCTCGAGACTGCAAGACGGGCAGATCTCGTGACTGAGGGGCTGACGGCTTTCTCGAACAAGCATAGAGAAGGATGTCCTGAGCCCAAGCCCCCGCCTCCATCCTCACGAGGTGCCTCCTGTAGAAGGGGATTTTTCAGAATTAGCGCAACATGGCGGAAAAGAGGCCGGCCCGTGTACTTGAGCGATGGACTCAGAACTAGCCACCGGACTGGAGGAGGGGGCTTCACCCTGAGAAGGCTATTTGACCATCCTGGCCTTCTTGGGTCTAAAGGAAGAGCCAGGAGACCTCCGAGCCAGCCAGGGGGCAGTATCAGCGACCTCCGACTGTGTGCCCTCCCTCGCGGCCTCCAAGCGAGCGCTCATCTCCTCCGAGATAGGCATCATGCGCACCGCTATAGTAACGTGTAGAAAGAGGAGGAAGAAGTAAGTGGGTGAATTCCTTTGAGGCCAGTGATATATATAGAGCAAGAAGAACGGACCCACCAAAAAATATTCCCTCTAGCTCAGCAGGCACTAACCGAATGCTTGGGGTTGGATGGCTCTTTTTGAGCTTCGCAAAAGCTCCTAAATAGCTGGGATTGTGTACAACCCTGTGTTCACCGAGTGGACCTAATGAGATAAAGCGGAGCCCTTGGGATGGGCCATGGGATCAAAATCCCTAGGCAAGTTGCGCTAAGCTTGCCCACATCCGCACAAGAGGCGGGAAAGCTAGGGGAGCCGGCCCACATCCGCCCAGGAGGTTGGTGAGCCGGGGTAGCTGTCCCACATCCTCCCTGAAGGCGGGCGAGCTGGGAGGCCAGCCCGCATCTACCCAGGAGGTGGGCGAACTGGTGGAGCCAGCCCATATCCTCTTAGGAGGCGGGCAAGATGGTACAGCTAGCCCGCATCCGCTCTAAAGGCGGGCGAGCTGAGGGGCTCGCCCGCATCTGCCTAACAGGCGGCGAGCTGAGGAAGCTGGCCTGCATCCGCCTAGAAGGCAGTCGAGCCGCGGGTAGACGACCGGCCTCCATTTTGGAGGCGACCGAGCTGCTGGAACCCAGCTCACACTCGCCTAAGAGGCATGCGAATCACGAGAACCAGGCTGCACTCATCCAGGGTACTGGAGAGATAGCTTACGCTCGTGCCTATATGTGGAGTGCTAGTAGCGTGTATTTAATATAATTGGTTCTGCCAGTAGCCACACCAAATAGCGGAGTTTCATTGTTGGCAGACGCACCTTGGGTTGTATATAGTAAAACAAAAAGGCAAAGGTACGCTATTTGTAGGCCAGACTCAGAAATCTATAAATAAACCCAAAGGGGTACCTTATAAGGCAAGTTTTCTTATTTTCTGGTCTTATAGCGCTTTTTGAGGTACCCTTAGCTCAGCTCTGGCTAAGAAGGGAAAGTACTCTAAGATCTTCTGGGTGTGTGGTGGGACCTTCATGCTGTAGCTGTGGGTCATTATCCAATCATAAGTTTCTAGTTGAGCGAGCTCATTTAGATAAGTAGGTGTACAGTCACCCCTTATTAGGGTACGAACTCCATAGAAGCCGGTTTTCGATTTCAACAGTAATGATCTTCCATATTTGATGTATGAAGTCCTTTATTTGGCATAGTTTCATGAAGACCTCCACTAATTGGTGGAGAACAAAGGGATTTCTGATGGGTCAATACAAAGTATCCTCGATAGAAATTGTATATAGAATCTGAAATCGAAGTATGAAATAGGCATGATGTGAGAAGCCCATCTAGACGGGTTGGTCTGGATTGGTGATTGTTATCTTTTGTTTGCATGCTGGAGAAGACTCTATGGTTAAACGTGTAGTTTGCGAAGTCATGGGGTATGCAGGTTGCTGCAGCGGGAGTACTAGAGTGGTCTCTAGGAAAACACCCAAATTTTTGTGGAAGAAATAATGTTTTATCCCCTACCGCACGACAGAAGTACTACCGTTTGCGGTAGCTCCCAGAGAACTATATTTGTGAGGCATATCTCTTGGAGACTAGGGGACAATATATCGAGTTGTGAGCTTTGATTGCCCATCTTTGGTGGTCGTGAGTGTCAGCCTTGAATTATTGGCCTGTGAGCTTAAAGTGCACAGTTATGGTGGTCGTGAGTGTCAGCCTTGAATTATTGAGCTATGATCTTAAAGTGGTCTGCTATGGTGGCCGTGAGTTCTAGCCTTGAAACATAATGCGGTTATGTATTTTATGAATGGGCAAGGGGAGGCTGACCCACGACGTGGTTTGTTGCGCCTGATGATTTGAGCAATTGTCTATGGTTGAATTGTACCCAACCCTATGTCGATCAACTTGGAGTGGGTCACTGAAGAGAATCTTGGAGAATGTCTTTAACTTTGTCATAGACATATGTGAGAGTCTTAGGCTTCGGGCCGAAAAGACTACTAATGCTCAAAAAAATGTTGAACCGTCACTGAGTACGGTGGTGGGCCTGGGAAAATCCTGAACACCAAAAATGTGCCCTGAGTGTACGGGATGTGTGACCGTGCATGCCAATGTCTCTCGTGAATTGTGCTTAAATTGCACGTTTTGATGCCATTATATATATGATTTATATTTATGTTTGATGTGCAGAGAAGAAGAGGGGGGTTGCAAATCGAGATGTAAATGAGGTTGAAAATCTTCTTTGATTCTATATCCGATAAAGGCAAGTGCACCTTATCGTTTATAGTATATGATATTTAAGTTCAATATCAAGATCATATTACCCAGTGTGGATTGATTACTTCTACTTTGAGAAAATTACCATTATCTTATCAAATGATTTCTTTGGGTTTGTTTTACTTAACTAAATTGCACGTTATAAAAAGGGTTAAAACTTATGGATAAAAGAATTAGTACTCAATTTTGAATCACGTCGACATAAGCTAATCAAATTGAAATTACAAAATAAATCTTAATAAAGTAAAAGACAACTTGACCATGGGGGTTCCCTAAGTGTGAAAATGTTCCTCTCGAATAAGTGCCCAATTAAGTTTAGGAATCATCCTGTATTCGAATGCCTAAGCTCGCTTTAAGCGGTGAATCCCACCATTGGATTTGAATTCAATCCAGGAGATTTATGTCATTCTCTCGAGAGAGGTGGGTGCAACTCTCTTTACTCTTGGGTGATCAATTCAAACTATGAGCGTCTCGGCTAGCTGAGAATGAAAAGCTAGGTGGATACAATATATCATAATATAGTTCCACTAAATTTAAATTAAGAGTAAATCGAAGGCTAGTACTTTAAAAAGAGAAAGAAAGCTAAAGCATCATAACTTGATCAACTCATCCTCAAATCATCGTGATCAAGTACTAATGAGGATTTAGTTACTCATGGTGGAAGGGTAAGAGAGAAATAAGGAGTAGGAATTCTTGAAAAACTAAATAAAGAAAGAAAGTGAATGAGAAAAACTTTTATTACTAAAATGGTTGGGTATTGTATCCACGATAACCTAGATTTGTATGAAGTCACCATTGAACTAAGATGAATTAAGTTTTTATTTAATGCACTTTTCAAGTTGAGTGCTTGCAAGTTATAATTTCCAAGTGTAGACCAATACCAGTCTACAATGAGTCACCAAACATAGGACCATACAATGTAATCTCTCATTGTGTGATCCATGTGTTGACTCGTGTGTAGCCTCTCTATTTGGACACACTTCATTTTCAAAGTACTAAAGTAATGGAAGAAAGAATAGTTGTTGTATATCTTGAAGAAAATATTTTTCAGAAAATCAAAATTTCTCAAAGTCCATTACTCGAGAAGGACATCTTGTACTCGAGTAGTGTTGGAAGGATTTCTCGAGTCTGCTCAATGTAGTTCTCAAGTAGTAGAAACTATTATTCGAGAAGGCTTTGTTTGGTACTCGATAAAGTCATGGAGTACTCGAATAAGACTTACCTTCTTCGCGAGTTAGCTCAAAAATCATTTCAGAAATTTTCTAAGTGTTGTACTCGAGTAACCTAAGCCATTACTCAAGAAAGCCAAGCCTTGTCTCGAGAAAGCAAAATACCAGTACTCGAGTAAGAAGAAGTTATGTTTCGAGAAGTCTATTTGTTCTCGAAATGTCAAGTTAGTTCTTGAGAAGTCTTTATCTAGTTCTCGAGAAGTAATGTTAGTTCTCGAGAAGTCTTTGTCTAGTTCTCGAGTAATAGAAGTCTTTTCTCGAGAAGCAAGAAATCATTTCCCGTATTTTCCTTAAGGACTTCTTCTCGAGAACCATACATACTCTTCTCGAGAACAAGCTATTGTTCTCGAGTAATCTTTTTTTCACTCGAGAAATGCAGTTGTTTTTCTGAAATTTTCTCTAAGTCCGGACGGAAATGATTTCAAATTTACCCTCGATTCTTATTGGTCCACGTGTTCAGTCATTTAAGATTATGACCGTTAGGCTTATCCTATAAAAGGTCTTATCAAAATCGACTAACCCTAATAACACACGAAATCAAGAATTCTGAATCGTACTATTCATTCTAAATCGGGAAAGCTATCGCACTTCATCGTCATTCTTGCCGCTGCTCTTCTCTGATCCTAGAGGTTCAGAATAATAAGTGATCAATAGATCAAGGTGTTCAACTTCTACAAATCTCTTTCTTGATCGTGTTGATTTTAAGCTTTTTAGATCCAGAGATTTTGGCACAGTCTTCCTCGATCTATTTCTGACAGAGTTTCAACTTTCAAGAAGGAAGAAATCTGAAGTTCTCAGATCTGAAGTGGAGTTTATTTTATTGTTGTTGTCAAATCTATTTCAACTCTTGTAGGAGACTTTGTATCTGAGTTTTGTAGGAAGTTTTTCTTCCGAGTGTAGATCCCGTTTTGAGGATTGTGTTGTAGGGGCAATGCTCCTAGTTATAGGAATTGTTTTCGATCCAAGATAATAGTGAAGTAGCCGAGTCTAGCCTGTTGCTAGATCGATGAGGTGGAGAGTGGACGTACCCAAGGTTGGGGAACCACTATAAATCTTGTGTTCTCTGTGTCTTATTTGTTTATTTTCTGTGCTCCTCTATTACAAGTTTTTATTCCGCAAAAAGACGCAGACCTCACCTATTCACCCCCCTCTAGGTGATTTAGGTAGACAACTAAAAACATCAATTGGTATCAGAGGGAGGTTGTTCATCAAAAGTTTAATACCTTGAATAGATCTGCTCCTAATTGTCTTCAAAGGATACAAGTATGGACAGAGCCAAGGATTTTTCTAAGCTTCCCTTGTGCACAAAGACTAACTTTGTTATGTGGAAAGAAAGGATAAAATTCTTCATGGAAGCTGTAGATCTAAGGATTTTTATGATAGTGGAAGAAGGACCCTATGATCCTATAACAGCCTCCACCATTGACCTAATAAAGCAAGTTCCAAAGAAGATTATGGATCTTGATAAAGAAGAGATTACACTTGTCTCTTTAGACAAGAAAGTCAAGAATATCATCGCAAGTGCAGTCGATGATTGTATGTTATAGAATCTGATTCAC
Source organism: Platanthera zijinensis (assembly GCA_039513925.1). Taxonomy (NCBI): domain Eukaryota; kingdom Viridiplantae; phylum Streptophyta; class Magnoliopsida; order Asparagales; family Orchidaceae; genus Platanthera; species Platanthera zijinensis. The sequence continues at coordinate 140,053,679 of CM077096.1, read as the reverse complement.
TACCAATTCGCCAAGGAAATGTGGAGGTCTCTTATCGTCTTGATGGAAGGTACCGAAGAGGTAAGGGATGACAGAAGATCCCTCCTAAATCAGAAGTATGAAGCATTTAGACAAGGTCCCAAGGAATCTATTGCTGATACATTTGAAAGTTTCTTCAAGATTTTCAACGGCCTAAGATTCTATGGCATGGTCTTCACTAATAGAGAACTGAATGACAAATTTTTGAGATCCCTGACTAAGGAATGGGACAACAAAGTCTGTGCAATCTCGGAGTTTTGTAAGCTGGCAGAGACTGATCCTCAGAATCACTTTGGAAAGCTTATGTCATATGAACTCCAGATAAACTCAAGAAAAGCAGAAGAAGAGAAAATACAGTCTTCATGCAAGGAGAAGTCTATCGCTCTAAAGGAAGACATCTCAAGGAAGTAAAAAGCTGCATCTCCTGCTCCCGCACAGGAAGAGAGTGAAGAAGAATCTTCAGAGTCAAGTACCTCGGGCTTAGAGTTATCTGAAGAGGAGTTTTCTCTTCTCTCAAGGTAGTTCAAGAAGTTCTTGAACAAGAAGAAATAGTGGAGAGGCAAAGATGCCTCATTCAGAAGATCATGTCATAATGGTGATCGTTACAAGAGAGGCTCAAGTAGCCAAGACAGGTATCACTCTAAACCGAACAAACATATTTCTTCTGACATTGTTTGTTATTGTTGCAATAAACCAGGGCACGTCATAGTTGATTTCCCTTACAATAAGAAGGAGGGTGGAAGAAGAGAGGAGAAGAAGTCTTCTTATAATAAGAAGAAAACTGAAAGAAGCTTGGGAGAAAAGAAGGTCAAGAACCTCAGCGATACAGACCCATCTAAGTCTAGTGATGATGAGGAAACCTACTTTGGGCTCATGTCACATACAGATAAAAAAGAAGAACCCCAGTTCACTGGGAAGGTAAAATCTCATACCTCTCTCTCGGAATCAGATGCTTCTTACCATGATCAAGAGAACTGTTCGTTTGATGATGAATCTGAACTTATAACTCAATACAAAGAGTTGATTAAGGCTTATGACAAATGTCGAAGAGTCACAAGAACTCAAGCTAAGGATATTAAATCTCTTAAGGCTGAGGAGAGCACATTGAGGGAGGAAGTCATGATGATGCACTTACTCAGGAAGGAATTCCATGATGCAATGGAGGAATATAATAAAGCTCTCGAGAACCTAAACCTGAAGGAGAAAATCATTCAAAAGTTAGAAGAACAACTTGCTGCTGAAAAGAAACTTGTTGAATGTTTCTCCAAGCCCAAGAAAGTCCTTCCACTTGTGGCAGAATTCTCTGTTAGGGTAAAAGAGCTGGCTTAGGCCTTGAGTCTACCCCTAGTAAATATTCTAGGATAAATAAAGCCCAAAGGAGAAATAAGGCTGCCAAGAAGGCTCTAGCCAAGGAGAAGGGGAAAGCTCCTCAAGACCAAACTTTGTTTAAAAGGTTATCCTTCCAACAAATGAGTTTGATCTTGATTCATGCTACAGTCACTTTGCCATGCCTACTTATGTAGAGCCCAAGTCTCGTTACCAAGGATGGACTTGTCCCCAGAACTTTGGTGAGAGTGTCTTCAAGGCACCTTATGAGGAGATCACACTTCAGAGCTACGGCCCTTATAGTCATGGTCATAACATCAAGAAAACTCCAAGAGTTAAACCCGTTGTGGAAAAGCCTCTTAAAGGGAAGAAGTCATGTGAGTGCCATCACCATGAAGCTTCTACCTCCAAGTCTGCTACCCCTACTAGACCACACTCTCAAAAGGTCAAGCAGGAGAGCTTTAGGTAAAGATACAACAGGTTTGACTGTGGTGTTGTGGCAAAATTGATCACTTTGCCATAGATTGTTGGTTTAACCCCAGATATTATGAAACTCCTCAAGTTAATTATATGAGAAAGACCGCTCACAATGCTAACACATGTAGGGGGAGTATGCTAACTAGAGACCAAGGACCCAAATAAGTTTGGGTTCCTAAGGCAACTTGATTCTACTTTTGCAGGAATGTCCAAAGACCATCAAAAATCTTATCTGGTATTGGACAGTCGATGCTCTCGGCATATGACCGGGACTAGAAGCCTACTCAAGAATTATTCTCCATTCATGAACAGGCCAAAGGTCATCTTTGGAGGTTCTGACAGAGGGATTATAAAAGGCTATGGTATGATTACTAATGGTAGTGTATCCTTCTCAGATGTGGCTTATGTTGAAAGATTGGAACACAATCTGATAAGCATAAGCCAGCTCTGTGACAAAGGATACATAGTAGAATTTCATGCAGACAAGTGTTTGATAAAATCGGTCGATAACTTAGAAATAATTCTATCAGGCACTCGTAGTAGAAATATATTTTGTTTAAATTTTATTTGCATAGACTCTTTTGCGCCAGTGTGCTTTTTGGCAGAAGATAGTGTGTCTCTTGGTGACCAATGGCATAAGAGATTAACACATATTAATTACAAAAATATTAATAAATTATTTTCCCTTAATTTAGTGCGTAATGTACCCAATGTTAAGTGCATTAAAGATAGACCTTGTCACGCATGTGTAAAAGGCAAGCAAATAAGGTCTATTTTTAAAAGTGTTATTGGTAAAGATTCTAATAGGTGTTTACACCTACTTTATATGGACTTGTTCGGTCCACTGCAAATTAGAAGTTTGGGAGGTAAGGATTATACATTGGTTATTGTTGATGATTACTCTCGCTTTGCGTGGGTGTTCTTTCTAAAACACAAGTCAGATACCTTTGATATATTTACTAATTTTGTAAGGCAAGTTCAGAATGAATACAGCTGCTCCGTTGTCAAAATCAGAAGTGACAATGGAACAGGGTTCAAATCTGGGGCCATGATAGAATTTTGTGAAAGTCTTTGTATCTTTCATGAGTTTTCTTCTCCTCATACTCCTCAATAGAATAGAGTTGCTGAGAGAAGGAATAGAACACTCATAGAGGCTTGCAGAACCATGTTGAGCGATGCCTCACTACCGCAATATTTCTGGGCTGAAGCCGTCAACACTTCATGCCACATGTAAAATCGAGCACTCATAAACAAGAACCATAATAAGACACCTTACGAACTACTAAAGGGCGGGAAACCGACTATTTCATATTGTAAAATCTTTGGTAGTAAATGCTTCGTACTTAACAATGGGAAGTATCACACGACTAAATTCAGTGAAAAGAGCTTTGAAGGTATTTTTGTAGGTTATAGTAGCCATAGTAAGGCATATAGGATTTTTGATAAGAAAACCCTGGTTGTACAGGAATCTATCAATATTGTATTTGATAAGACGATCTTGCTACAAGGTAGCTCTTCTAGTTTGTTGATTGAAGATGAGGGTTTAAGACTGAAGGAATTAAACTTGGATGAGCCGACTGAAGAAAAAGCTCAAAAGTTCATCAAGATCACCACTCCAACCCCAATTGGAGAGGATGATCACCATGATGAAGATATCATCCAAGTTGATGAAGTCACTACAGTGATTTAGGAAACTCCATATGCAACAACTCTAGAGCTCAGACACTTGAAGGATCACCCAATTGATCAAATCATAGGAGATCCCTAGGATGGTGTCAGAACTCGTAGAGGTACAACTAATGAAAATCTATATTTAAGTTTCCTCTCATAAGTTGAACCATAGAGGTTTGAGGAAGCAACCTAAGACGCGTCTTGGATGATGGCAATGGAAGAAGAACTGAATCAATACAAGCATTTTCAAGTCTGGAAGCTTGTTCTAAGACCCAAAGGTAAGAATGTTGTCGGAACAAAGTGGGTCTAAAGAAACAAGATGGACGAAGATGGAACAATTATAAAGAATAAGGTCAGACTCGTCGCTAAGGGATACAGACAAGAAGAAGGAATCAACTTCGATCAGACATATGCTTCAGTGACAAGGCTTGAGGCAATCAGGTTGTTCCTAGCATATGCAGCACTTAAGGGCTTCACTGTCTATCAGATGGATGTGAAGTCGGCCTTCCTTAATGGTTACATAATGGAAAAAGTGTAGGTGGAATAACCTCTAGGTTTTGTTGATTCTAACCATCTTGAGCACGTTTATCTTTTGTTTAAAGCTTTATATGGTTTGAAACAAGCTCTTTGAGCTTGGTATGAGACACTGTCTAGCTTTCTTCTTGAGAATAAGTTCACAAGAGGAAAGATAAATAAGACATTATTTCATAGGGAAATAATAGACAAGATTTTTCTAGTGCAAATCTATGTCGATGACATCATATTTTGCTCTACTAACGACAACCTTTGCAAAAAGTTTTCCAAACTTATGCAAGGGAAGTTTGAAATGTGCAGTATGGGAGAGATGAAGTATTTCTTAGGACTTCAGGTGAAACAATCTGAAGATGGAATTTTCATCTCTCAAACGAAATTCACCAAGGAGTTAATTAAGAAATTCGGAATGGAGAACGCAACCTCTATAAGGACTCCAATGGGTTAAGCTATGTCTTTGGATAAGGATGAGAAAGGAAAACCTTTTGATGAAACCAAGTACAGAAGTATAATTGGATCCTTGCTCTATCTTACTGCTAGTAGACCGAACATATTGTTTTCAACATATGTGTGTGCTAGATTTCAAGTGAACTCTAAGAAATCTCACTATGCTGCTGCAAAGCGGATTTTGAGATACCTTAAAGGTACACCAAATCTTGTTTTATGGTACCCAAGTAGTAATGATAGCAAATTTATAGGTTTTTCAGATGCAGATTTTGCAGGAAGCAAAGATGATAGGAAAAGCACTTCCGAGACTTGTCAATTCCTAGGAAGAAGACTTATCTCCTGGAGCAGCAAGAAGCAGAATTGTGTCGCAATTTCAGTAGCCGAGTCAAAGTATATCTCTGCAGGCAGTTGTTGTACACAACTGCTATGGATAAAGAACCAATTTGAAGACTACAATATGAAGTTCAAGAACATCCCAATATTTTGCAACTCCTCCAATGCAATTGCAATCGCAAACAACCCAGTCTCTCACATCAGGACAAAGCAAATAGAGTTGAAGTACCACTTTATCAGGGAACATGTGGAGCATGGAGATATCAATCTCCAGTATCTTCCAACTGACAAGCAGGTTGCAGATATTTTCACGAAGCCGCTGGACGAGGCTAAGTTCTCGTTCTTCAAAACAAAACTTGACATGCTCAACAAAGAAGATTGAAGAAAAAGGTCTCACAATAGAGTTAAAGGATCGGTCTATACATCAAAAATTACAGAAAATTCTTATCTGGACTTCATTTCTCGAGAAGACATGTATTACTCGAGTACTACAGATTACTACTCGAGAACCCAGCTGAATCCCGAGAAATACTTCTCGAGTACTAGATTGATTCTCGAGAACCTCAAGTCTGCTTCTCGAGAACTTCAGAACTGCTTCTCGAGAAAGTACTTCTCAACTCGAGAACTTTCTTGACTTCTCTCGAGAAATGACCTACCTTTCGAGAAGTTTGCTGCCGATTTTCTGTTTCAAGTTCAATTTTTTTATATTTGCACCCGCACTCTACTACCGCCATATTTTTAGGTATGTTACTATTATTATTTCCTTAATCATCATAAATTAAGACTTATATAAATAGATTAAGTCTGAAAAATCCAAAATTACCCGATCTCTCAAACCCTTTCTCGAGAAAAAGGAAAACTCTTCATCTTCTCTATAGTCATCGCCCACTTTCCACCGCTTCAGTGTGTTCTCTCAGAAAGAGGATTTCAGTTCATCTCTCTCGACCAATGGCCCCTCCGTCGAAGTTTAGAATCAGTAGTGAACTCGTTTCTAATGGAATAGCCGATCTGTCAGATGATTTCTGCAACGTTCTACTATTATTGGAAACCGCTGGACTTACATTTGTTTTGGAACACCCGTGCAAAATTTTACTTCTAGATGTTGAAGAATTTTTTCTAGAATGCCAAATTGATGAGGAATGGGAAGATTCTCAAGTCCAAGGTTCGTGGAATAAGGTTAAGCTAACTAATCCAATAGTCTCTAAGCTACTTCGGTTGCCCATCATTGATGAAGAAGACGGCCTAACTGTTAAATATTATGATCGGGCATGTAGTTTTTGTGGTGTCTTTGCTGGTGTATGCACCATTCGCCGGCCTGGTCTAAATGTAGAGAGCAAGCTCCTTGTAGACATACATGGAAAAACCCTTCTATGTCGCACTAGTTCAATTAGCTTTATTACAAATGACTTCTTTGATATGCTGACAGCAGTGATATGCAGGAAGAATTTCAGTGGGGCCTGATAATTTTTGATAAAATCAAGGATAGCATCAAGGCACCAAATTTTGGCAGGATTGTCTCTCTTCTCCTTCATGAACTCAAGCCAGAAGTTCTTGATTTCTCTAAAGGTACTTCTTTGCATCATATGAAGAAAGTCTCAATTTCCTCCATTTAAAGATGGGAACTCAATCTTCAAAATCCTGCACAAGTTGCCAAATCCCATGATCTCCAAGAGTGTGAGGACAGAAACCAATCTTCCCCTTTACATCAAGTGACTGGCACTTCAGGTGTAGCTGCTGAGGGGGAGCCTACTCCTACAATCCCAAAGGCAAGTCATTCTAATCTTCCTTTAGATGTTGCTCCATCTACTGTTGCTGAGAACATTTCTACCCAACCAGAGGACTTAGGTCCTATAGATGTTGATCTTCTGGATGAAGAAATTCTTACTGATGCACAAGAAGAAGAATAGGTTCTATCTACAGAAGATGATATCTCCAGAATGATTGGGGAACTCACTTCCAAAGAACCTCTTTCCCCTCTAAATGCAGATAAATCTTCTCATCCAGAACCATCTCCATCAGACCATCCTTCTGAACCAGAATCTCCTCACCCTAAGTCTCCTACTGAAGATGTGCATGAAGAAGAGCTAGTTATAATTTTTGATGAAAAAGAATCAACTCCTGAACCAGCTGAAGCTCCCCTTAGAAGCCTAGACTTCTCCCTTCCTACTATTCTTTGTGAGGAAGGAGATGTCATGATTCATACCACTAGAGCCCAGAGCTCAGTTATCATTGAAGAAATACTTCCCTGGACAGCTCCAATAGTACCTCCTCCTCCAGTTCCAACTCCAGAAACTCCTGATAATACCATTCTTGGTAAGATTGAATTCATGCTAAAATAGCAGAGAGAGTATCTTGATCAGTCTCTCAAGGTCATCACATATAAAGTCACTACTCTCAAGAAAGAAATGAGTAGAGGATTTTTTGAGATTCAGAACAACACTGATGAACTAAAACACCTGTTCAAAATAGGTGGTAAAGCTCTAGACCACACCATTACAAGCATTGGTCAGGTGATGGATCAATTAGTAACTCTGGCAAATAATCAGATTGAATTGGAAAATAAGGCTCGAGAGCATAACTTCAAGACCTATGAAGAGGTTGGAAAATTCAAAGAGGAAGCCAAAGCCACCCTATCTATAGAATTCGGAAAGGGGGAAAGTTTAGTCAAGGAATATCTAGAAAAATCTGATAATAACATGAAGACTCTTTGGGAAGAAAAATTGAAAGATATGAATGTAATAGTACATGCCCATATTCATGAGGTAAAACTTCACACATATGATACAGTAGTTTGGATGCATAACAAAATTTTCCCTGATTTTCAAATATATCCAAATGTTGCTCCTCCTCATCTCAATCCCATTACCTAGCATCCTTCTGCCCCAATGCCATCATTCACTCCAAGACCTGAAGGTTCTGATGCTCCTCCTCCAGAAAGTTATGCTCATGTATGGCAATTTGAACAGACTGATGTGCCTTCTCAAGCACCTCTTGATGTGCAAATACCTAAAAGAATAAAGTATGGTGATGGAGCCTTTGCCAGCAGGTCCACTCCTAATCCTGAGGTTGAAAGGAGGAAAGCCCAAGAGTTTGCTGAATTTTGGAGTCCTACTTCCAAGTCAATCATATTGGATACCCTAAAACTTGTTATGGATTTCAGAGAAAATAAGTACAATTACTCTTCTCACTCTGAATGGGAGAAGTATGAGAAGTCTATGACTTTGAGAAGGCTTTATGATAGGAAGTACAATTGTGAAAACCCCTCTGCTCCTCCCATGCCAGCAAAATACTTTCAAAAGCCTTTCATGTATTATCAAAGACAAGAAGAATTGCACCAAAAATAGTAACAACAACAAAGCAAGAAATAATAGAAGAAGATCTAAAGTTTTTCTTTATGAAGATTTTGTGGACTTGGATTTTTTGGAGAAAATCTATAAATATAAATCTTTTAATTTTGATGATCTAATTTTTCATTGCTTAACATCTTTAATTATTATTTTGTTTGCTAGTCATTTTGTTTTGTTTATCTTGATGTAATTCACCTTAGTGTAAAGGTTTCTGACTTCTACAAATAGGGAGAGATTGTTGGGTATTGTATCCACAATAACCTAGATTTGTATGAAGTCACCCATTAACTAAGATGAATTAATTTTGTATTTGATGCTCTTTTAAAGTTGAGTGCTTGCAGGTTATAATTGCTAAGTGTAGACATATCAGTCTACAATGAGTCACCAAACCCAGGACCATATAATGTAATCCCTCATTGTGTGATCCATGGTGTTGACTCATGTGTACCTCTCCATTGGGTCACACTTCATTTTCAAAGTACTAAAGTAATGGAAGAAAAAATAGTTGTTTTATACCTTAAAGAAAACATTTTTCAGAAAGTCAAAATTTCTCTATGTCCATTACTCGAGAAGGACATCTTGTACTCGAGTAGTGTTGGAATGATTTCCTTAGTATGCTCAGTGTAGTTCTCAAGTAGTAAAAACTATTACTCGAGAAGGCTTTGTTTAGTACTCGAGAAAGTAATGGAGTACTCAAATAATACTTACCTTCTTCTCGAGTTAGCTCAAAAATCATTTGAGAAATTTTCTAAGTGTTATACTCGAGTAACCTAAGCCATTACTCGAGAAGGCCAAGCCTTGTCTCGAGAAAGCAGAAGACCAGTACTCAAGTAAGAAGAAGTTAAGTTTCGAGAAGTCTATTTGTTTTTAAGAATTCATCTAGTTCTCGAGAAGTAAAGTTAGTTCTCGAGAAGTCTTTGTCTAGTTCTCGAGTAATAGAAGTCTTTTCTCGAGAAGCCAGAAATCATTTCCGGTATTATCCTTAAGGACTTGTTCTCAAGAACCATACATACTCTTCTCGAGAACAAGCTATTGTTATCGAGTAATCTTTTCTTCACTCGAGAAATGCAGATGTTTTTCCAAAATTTTCTCTAAGTCCAGACAGAAATGATTTCAAATTTAACCTCGATTCTTATTGGTCCACATGTGTAGTCATTTATGATTATGACTGTTAGGCTTGTCCTATAAAAGGTCTTATCAAAATCAATTAACCCAAACAACATACGAAATCAAGAATTCGGATTCATACTATTCATTCTAAATTGGGAAAGCCGCCTCACTTCATCGTTATTCTTATCGCTGCTCTTCTCCGATCCTAGAGGTTCAGAACAACAAGTGATCAACAGATCAAGGCGTTCAACTTCTACAGATCTCTTTCTTGATCATGTTGATCTTAAGCTTTTCAGATCTAGAGATTTCGGCACAGTCTTCCTCGATCTATTTCTGACAGAGTTTCAACTTTCAAGATGGAAGAAATCTGAAGTTCTCAGATCTGAAGTGAAGTTTATTTATTGTTGTTGTAAAATCTATTTCAACTTTTGTAGGACACTTTGTCTCCGAGTTTTGTAGCAATTTTTTCTTCCGAGTGTAGATCCCGTTTTTACGATCGAGTTGTAGGGGCATTGCTCCGAGTTGTAGGATTGTTTTTCAATCCAAGATAATAGTGAAGTAGTCGAGTCTAGTGTGGTGCTAGATCGGTGAGGTGGAGAGTGAACGTACCCAAGTTTGGGGAACCACTATAAATCTTGTGTTCTCTGTGGCTTGTTTTTGTATTTTTTGTGCTCCGCTATTACAAGTTTTTATTCAACAAAAAGATGCAGACCTCACCTATTCACCGCCATCTAGGTGATTTAGGTAGACAACTAAAAACATCAAAAACAAAGGAGTTACAAGTTGAACTAAAAACTACAATTGCATGAAATAAAGACTAGCTTGAAAAATGTTTAAGTTATCTACCTAAATCCACTAGAGGGGGTGAATAGGTGAGTTGTGTGTCTTTTTGTGGAATAAAAATTTTAGCGATCTATGCACAGAAAAATAACCAATCAATCACAGACGACACTAAGAATTATAGTGGTTCCCCAATCTTGGGTACGTCCACTTTCCACTAACCGATCTAGCAATGCACTAGACTCAGCTACTCCATTAATCTCAGATTGAAAATATTCCTACTACTCGGAACAATGTTCCTACAACTCGATCCACAAAATGGATCAACACTCGAAAGATAAAAACTTCCTATAATAAATCGGAGAACAAAGCTCATACACTCGGAGAATAATCTCCTATAAGAATAGATTTTAAATAAGGAATACAAACAGTAAAATCTCTCAGATCTGGAAATTTTTGCCTGTGTCTTCTTTCTTGAATAATGTGGCTCTGTCAGAATATGTTGAAGAAGACTCAGCTAGATACTTGATTTGAAATTTCTGGACTCACAAGATCAAGAAGAGGATGTATAGATTGTAGAAGATCTTGATCTGTAAGTCGACTTCTGTGAATCGTTCTTGATCGAAAGCCCTTGGTGATGAAGAAGATGAGCGGCAGCTTTCGATTTAGGAAAGAGAATTAGGGATTCAGAATTCTTAGAATTTCTTTTTTCACGTGCTTGGTGTTGGTCAGAATGATAAGACCTTTTATAAGATATCCCTAACGGTCATAATTATGATTAATGATGGCCACGTGGACCAATCACATCAAATCATATTTGAAAAACACGACAGTCGGGACTTAGAAAAAATTTCTCAGAAAACAGCAGCAGTTCTCGAGAGGAAGTATTTTACTCGAGAAAAGGACTTATGTTCTCGAGAACAATGATAGAGATCTCGAGAAGAATGACTTAGAAGATTTTCTGAAAAGCAGTATAGCATTTCTCGAGAAGAAAGGTTGTACTTGAGAAAAGGAATTTAGTTCTCGAGAACAATTATGGTGAACTCGAGAAAAGTACTTAGTAAAAAATGTGGAGGTGTAAAACAGCGATCTCGAGAAGGAAAGAAAGTACTCGAGAAAAACAGATATTGTTCTCGCGAAAAAAAGCTGGTACTCGAGAACAAGAAGAATTCTACTCGAGTACGACAATCATTACTCGAGAAATAAACATAGCCATTTCGAGAACTAATCAAAGTCTTTTCGAGAAAAATACTTAGAGAAATTCTGACTAAAGGAAAGTAACCCGAGAAGAAGAGTCATGAAGTACTCGAGTACATAAGTCTTTCTCGAGAACATAAAGATTCTTTCTCGAGAACAACAAGATGCTTTCTCGAGAACAACTTCTGTCACTCGAATATATGATGAGTCTTACTCGAGAACTTACTCTAATTCTTCTCGAGAACAAAGCTTAGTACTCGAGAAAAACATTTAGAATTTCTTTGAGTCCTAAAACAAAATCTCTATAAGAATACAGAGCATCCAAATTTCCATCCATGCCCTTAGTGCTTGAAAAGGAAGTGTATCCCAATAGAGAGGCTACACATGAGTCAACACCAAGGATCACACAATGAGGGATTACATTGTATGATCCTATGTTTAGAGACTCATTGTAGACTTATATTGGTCTTCACTTGGAATATAAGTCCTGCAAACACTCAGCTAAAAAGAGCATCAAATACAAACTTAATTCATCTTAGTTCAAGGGTGACTTCATACAAATCTGGGTTATTGTGGATGTAATACCCAACAATCTCCCCATATTTGTAGAAGCCAGAACCCTTTACACTAAGGTGAATTACATCAAGAGAAAAACAAATAAAGAAACTAATAGCACGATAAGTAGAATAAAAAGCTATTATGAGTAAAGTCAGATCAGCAAAATTAAAAGTTCATATAAATAGAAATTTGTCCAAGATAAATTTAATTCCACAATTTCAAAAGAATGAACTTTCAAAATATCTTCAGCTTCTACTGATCCTATGGAGGTTGTTGTCTTTCAAGTTTCTCATGTTGTCTCTTTTGGTAGCTAAAAGGATTGGGGAAGTATTTTGGAGGTCTAGGAGGAGACTTGGGATTATTTCTTCCATAAACTCTGTCATATATTCTTCTTTTAGTAAGAGACTTCTCATATAATCCCCATTCATCTGAGCTGTAGTGAAGGCTTGTGGATTCATTATAATCGAGGACCAGCTTGAGAGTGTCAAGTATATGGGATTTGGAGGTTGGACTCCACACTTTAGAAAACTCTTGAGTTCTTATCTTTGTATCTTCAGGGTTTGGAGTTGATCTGCTAGCTGAGGTTCCATCCCCATATTTCCTTATTTTGGCTTTCCGAAAATCTGGAGGTTGAGAAGGCATATCTGTTTGATCTGATTCCCAAACTTGTTCATAGACATCAGGAGGAGGTCCTTCAAAGTAGTTTGGAGGTGGTCCTTCAAAATTTCTTGGAGGTGGTCCTTCAAAATTTCTTGGAGGTGGTCCTTCAAAGTGTTCTGGAGGAGGAGAGAAAGTAGGCATGTTAACATCCAAATGTGCAGGAGGGGGTGCAGTAGGATCCATGGGCATCTCAGGAAACAGTTGATTGTGCATCCATACTATTGTGTCAAATATATAAAGCTTTGTACTCTTGACTTCCTTAAGCACAGATGTTTGGATCTCTTTCACTTGATTTTCCCACTGACTTTTCAAGGATTGACCTTATTTTTCCAATTGTTCTTTCACCTTATCCTCCCCCTTTCTAACTTCTAGGGTGAGGTTGTTGATCACATCTTCCTTAAAGGTTCCAACTTCTTCACAAGTTTTGAAGTTTCTCTTTTCGGCATTCTTTTCAAGTTGAATCTGATTATTTGCAAGGGTGACTGATTGTTCTATCACATTACCAATGCTTGTTATAGTCTAAAGCACTTCCTCCAATTTGGAAGAGCCTTTTGAGTTCATCAATATTGGTCTGGATTTCAGCAAATCCACGGCTCATTTATTTCTCTAAGGTAGTCACCTTTTCAGTTACACTTTTCAGAGACTCATCAAAGTATCGTCTCTATGCAGCAAGCATAGCTTCAATTTTATTTAGAAGATGGATTTTAGGGAAGACCTATGTAGGTTTAGCAGATGCAGGAGGCAGAGCATGGGCTTTTTATGGAAGGATCTCTTCAATCACAACTGTTTAGGTAGATGGCAATTTTTTGTGGACAGTGTTGTCCTCATTTTCAGCATCTGAAGGCAGCAAGGAGGGAATGGTGAAGTTAAGACTTGGGAGTCTTAGTTCAGCATCTTCTGGAGGAGTTTCATCTTATGAATCATTAATAGAAACAACTTCATCATCATATAGATGTTCAAGAGATTTCTCTTGTTCAATCTCAAAAGCCTTATCTTGATGAGGAGAAGGAGACTTTGCTGGTAACTTAGCTGGTTGCTCAGGGGACTTGGAGGATGAGGGGTTATCTTCAGTAATAGAGGGTAGAGGATCTTTGGATGTGAGCTCCTCTATCATTCTGGTGATATCTTCATCAATGGAGAGAATGTTCTTTTGCACTTGAGTATTTGATAGTGTCTCATCGGGAGTGGCAGGGTGGAGAGCAGCAACAACAGTCAAATTAGGAATTTTTGTATGTAACAGAGAGATATAGACAACAGCTGATGTGGATGGAATATGTTCTTGTACTTGATGACTTGCAGCAGGTGAAGAGATTTGAGGAGGAGTGGCTGAAGGAGCTGGAGCTTTTTGAGCTAGGACAGATGGGGCAGGCTCCCCCTCAATAACTGAGTCAGTTATCTGGTGAGAAGGAGGAGATGGGGTCCTGTCCACATCTTTTATTTCCTTAGCAGCCTCTTGAGCTTGGACTGGATTTTTCAATTTCAATTCCCATCTTTGAATGGAAGAAACATCATATAATGAAGTGTTGTGCCTTCGGAGAAGTCAAAAACTGCAGGATTCAACTCATGCAAGATAAGAGAAATAATCCTAGCATAGTTCGGAGCCTTGATGCTTTCTATTATCTTGTCGAGAATCATCATGCCAAACTGAAACTTCTTTCTGTAGATAATGGATGTCATCATGTAAAAGAGATCGGTAGAGATGAAGTTATCGAAGTTGTTTTGCATAGAAGAACTTTTCCTAGAATATACACTAGAAGCTTGCCCTCTGCATTGAGGTCTAGTCGACGAATGTTGTTGATAACAATAGAAATTCCACAAAAATTATATGCTTTGTCATAATCTTCTGAAGTTATGTCATCTTCCTCTTCAACCACGGGTAGCCGAAGAAGGGTAGAGACATTGGACTTGGTAAGCTTGATCTTAATTCCGTTAACTTTGGACTTAAGAACTTTAAAGTTCTTTTTCACTTTGTTATTTCGAAAGAACTCTTCTACTTCAGGAAAGAGAATTTTGCAGGGTTACTGTAGAACGAAGGTTAATCCGGCGGTGTCCAGGAGAAGAAGAAGGTTTTGGAAATCGTCGGAAATTTTTGCAATCCCAGCAACAACAAGCTCTCTCCCAATCCCAATCTTTGAAGTCGGTGCCATTTGATGAGGAGGAAATTATTTTGGATGGCTGACGACTGGATAATCTGGCTAGCAACAAACGGCCGAGATGGAGAAGATGAAATTGTTTTCTCGAGTGGAAGGGTTTGAAAATCAAGAATATGATTTTCTTGGACCTAAGTCTATTTATACTAACCTTTAAATTTGATGAAAAATGATATTAATAACATTTAAAATACCTGGAATGAGGCGGTATAAACTTCTAGCTTTGAATATAGAAATTTGAACTGAAGTCGAGAAAATTTCGTCTTATTTCTCGAGTGGAACAGCATTACTCGAGTGAGAGAATGATAGTACTCGAGTGACATCATGGCGCTTCTCGAGAAGAGTCTCATTACTCGAGTGGTATGACTCGAGTAATTTACTAACTTCTCGAGTAGTCCAAGGAAATACTCGAGTAGTTACATTCTTACTCGAGAGATGAGGTCTGGACTTGAGAAATTTTTTACTTTTGATGTGTTCCTTGATCTCTGATCTAAGTTATGAGTCCTCCTTCTCTATTTTTCTTTGTTGAGCATTCCAAGTTCTGTTTTGAAAAAATGAGAACTTCGCCTCGTCCAGCGGCTTTGTGAAAATATCTGCAATTTGCCTGTCAGTTCGGACATATTATAGATTTATGTCCCCATGCTCCACATGCTCCCGGATGAAGTAGTATCGCAACTCTATATGCTTTGTCCGGCTGTGAGAGACTGGATTGTTGGAGGAGTCACAAAACAATGGAATGTCTTTGACTTTCAGGTTGTAATATTCAAGTTGGTGCTTTATCAAAAGTAATTGTGCACAACAACTACCGGCAGAAATGTATTCTGACTCGGCCATCGAAATTACGACACAATTCTTCTTTTTGCTGCTCCAAGAAATGGGTCTTCTTCCAAGGAATTGGCAAGTCCCGGAAGTGCTCTTTCTATCATCTTTACTTCCTGCAAAGTTTGTATCTGAGAAACCAATTAGTTCGTTGTCATTACTTCTTGGGTACCATAAACCAAGATTTGGTGTACCCTTAAGGTATCTCAAAATCTACTTTGCAGTAGCATAGTGAGATTCCTTTGAGTTCATTTGAAATCTAGCACATACACGTGTCGAAAACATTATGTCCAGTCTACTAGTAGTAAGATAGAGCAAGGATCCAATTATGCTTTTGTAGTTAGTTTCATCAAAAGGTTTCCCTTTCTCATCCTTGTCCAAAGACATAGTTGAACCCATTGGAGTCCTCATAGAGATTTAATTCTCCATTCCGAATTTCTTAATTAACTCCCTGGTGAACTTTGTCTGAGAGATGAAAATTCCATCTACAGATTGTTTCACCTGAAGTCTTGCGAAATACTTCAGCTCTCCCATACTGCTCATTTCGAACTTCCCTTGCATAAGTTTAGAAAACTTTTTTGCAGAGGTATCCGTCAGTAGATCCGAAAATGATGTCATCGACATAGATTTGCACTAGCAAAATTTTGCCTTTTATTTCCCTAAGAAATAATATTTTATCTATCTTTCCTCTTATGAACTTGTTCTCAAGAAGAAAATTAGGCAGCATCTCGTACCAAGCTCGAGGAGATTTTTTCAAACCATATATTGCTTTAAATAAAAGATAGACATGATCAGGAAAGTTAGAGTCAACGAAATATGGAGGTTGTTCCACATACACCTCTTCCTTTATATCACCATTAAGGAAGGCAGACTTCACGTCCATCTAATAGATATTGAAGCACTTAAGTGCAGCATATGCTAGTAATAACCTGATTTCCTCCAGCCTTGCCACTGGAGAATACATCTGGTCGAAGTCGATTCCTTCTTCTTGTCTGTATACTTGGGCAACAAGTCTGGCCTTGTTCTTTATGATTTTACCATCCTCGTCCATCTTGTTCTTGTAGACCCACTTTGTCCCGATGAATTTCTTACCTTTGGGCCTTGGAACAAGTTTCCAGACTTGATAACTCTTGAACTGATTCAACACTTCTTCCATAGTCATTATCCATGATGCATCTGAGTTTGCTTCCTCAAACTTCTTCGGTTTAACATGTGAGAGAAAACTCAAATATAAACTCTCATTAGCTGTACCTCTATGAGTTCTAACACCATCCCTGGGATCTCCTATAATTTGGTCCATTGGGTGATCCTTCAGATGTCTGAGCTCTAGAGTCCTTGCATCTGGAGTTTATTCAACCACAGGAGTGACTTCATCAACTTGGATGATTTCTTCATCTTTATCATCAACCTCTTCAATCGGGGCTGGAGTGGTGATCTTGATGAACTTTTCACCTTTTTCTTCAGTCGGCTCACCCAAGTTAAGTTCTTTCATCTTTGAACCTACATCTTCAATGAACATACTAGAAGAGCTGCCTTGCAGCAAGCTCGTCTCATCAAATAAACCATGAATAGATTCTTCGATAACCAGGGTTTTCTTAGTAAATACCTTATATGCCTTATTATGGCTACTATACCCTATGAAAATACCTTCAAAGCTCTTTTCACTAAATTTAGTAGTGTGATATTTTCCATTATTAAGGATGAAGCACTTACAAACAAAGATTCTAAAATATGAAACAGTCAGCTTTCTACCCTTTAGTAGTTCGTAAGGTATCTTATTATGGTTCTTATTTATGAGTGCTCGATTTTGCACGTGGCATGCAGTGTTGACGGCTTCAGCCCAGAAATATTCTGGTAGTGAGGCATCACTCAACATAGTTCTGCAGGCCTCTATAAGTGTTCTATTCCTTCTCTTAGCTACTCTGTTCTGTTGAGGAGTACGAGGAGAGGAAAACTCATGAAAGATACCGAGGCTTTCATAAAAATCTATCATGGCCACAGACTTGAACTCAATTCAATTGTCACTTCTGATTTTGACTACGGAACAGTTGTATTCATTCGGATCTGCCTCAAAAGTTTGTAAAGATGTCAAATGTATCTGACTTGTGTTTTAGAAAGAACACCCACATAAAGAGTGAGTAATCATCAATAATAACCAATGTATAATCCTTACCTCCCAAACTTCTAACTTGCAGTGGACCGAACAAGTCCATATGAAGTAAGTGTAAGCACCTGTTAGATTCTTTTCCAATAATTCTTTTAAAGGTAGCCCTTGTTTGCTTGCCTTTTACACATGCGTAACAAGGTCTATCTTTAGCGCAGTTGACATTTGGAGAATCAAGTACTAAATTAAGAGAAAATAATTTATTAATAGTTTTGAAATTAATATATGCTAATCTCTTGTGTCATTGGTCACCAAGAGACGTACTATCTTTTGCCAAAAGACACACTGGTGTAGAAGAGTTTATACAAATAAAATTCAAACAAAATATATTCCTACTACGAGTGCCTGATAGATTCGTTTCCAGATTATCGACCGATTTTATCAAGCACTTGTCTGCATGAAATTCTATGATGTATCCTTTATCGCAAAGTTGGATTGTGCTTATGAGATTGTGTTCCAATCCTTCAACATAAGCCATATCCGAAAAGGATACACTACCATTTGTAATCATACCGTAGTCTTTATTAATTCCTCTATCAGAACCTCCAAAGATGACCTTTGGCCCATTCATGACTGGTGAGTAATTCTAGAGAAGGCTTCTTGTCCTGGTCATATGCCGAGAGCATCCACTGTCCAAATATTAGATAGGAGTTTTGATGGTCTTTGGACATACCTGCAATCACAAATCATTTTGTCTTAGGAACCCAAACTTGTTTGGGTCCTTGGTCTCTAGTTAGCATACTCCCCCTATATGTATTAATATTATGAGCGATCTTTCTCACATTGTTAACCTGAGGAGTTACATAATTTTTGGAGTTAAACAAGCAATCAATGGCAAAGTGACCAATTTTTCCACAGCACCAATAGTCAAACCTGTTGTATCTTTGCCTAAATTTCTCCTGCTTGACTTCTTGGGAGTGTGGACTAGCAGAGGCAGCAGTCTTTGAGGTAGAAGCTTCATGGAGATGGCATTCACATGGCTTCTTCTCCTTAAGAGGCTTATCCACAACGGGCTTTACTTTTGGTGTCTTCTTGATGTTATGAGCATGATTATAAGGGTCATAGCTCTAAAGAGTAATCTCTTCGTAAGGTTCCTTGAAGACACTTTCGCCAAAGTTTCGAGGACGGGTCCATCCTTAGTAACGAGACTTGGGCTCTACATAAGTAGTCCTAGCAAAGTGATTGTACGATGAATCAAGATCAAACTCGTTGGTTGGAAAGATAACCTTTTTGTATGAAATCTGATCTTGAGAAGCTTTCCCTTTTTCCTTTTCCAGAGTCTTCTAGGCCATCTTATTCTTTCTTTGAGCCTTATTTCTCCTAGAGGATTTACTAGGAGCACCAACATGGCCTATGCCAGCACCTTTGGCCTGAGCTGAGAATTCAGCAACCAAAGGAAAGACGGTCTTGGGCTTGGAGAAACTTTCAACAAGTTTCTTTTCCGCTTCAAGTTGTTCTTCCAGTTCTTTGATGATCTTCTCCTTCATATCTAGGTGCTCAAGAGCCTTTTTATACTCTTGAATAGCAGTATTTAAGTCTTCTCTGAGTGAGTCCATCTTGACGACTTCCTCTCTCAGAGTTCTCTCTTCATCCTTGAGAGATTTAATCTCTTTGGCCTGAGTTTTCACGACTTTTCGACATTTTTCATAAGCCTTGATTAACTCCTTATATTGGGCCATGAGTTCAGACTCATTGTCAGAGGAACTGTCATCATGATCATGATCAAAAACATCTGATTTAGAAAGAGGAGTATGAGAGTTTACCTTCCCAGTGAACTGGGGTTCTTCTTCTTCATCAGTTTGTGTCATTAGCCCAAAGTAGGCTTCCTCTTCTTCACTTGACTCAGATGAGTAAGAGTAGCTGAGAGTCTTGTCCTTTTTGGCTACTAGGCTTCTTTCAGTTCTCTTCTTGTGGTAAGAAGATTTCTTCTCCTCTTTTTTTCCACCCTCCTTCTTGTGAGGGCAATCAGCAATAACGTGACCTGACTTGTTACAATAATAACAAATGATGTCAGCAGAAATATGTTTGTTCTGTTTAGTATGATACCTGTCTTGGCTACTTGAGTCTTTCTTGTGTCGATCACCATCATTACGTGATCCTTTGTATGAGGCATCTTTGCCTCTCCATTATTTCTTCTTGTTCAAGAATTTCTTTAACTATCTTGATAGAAGAGAAAATTCTCCTTCAGATAACTCTGAGCCCGAGGTACTTGGCTCTGAAGTTTCTTCTTCACTATCTTGCTATGCAGGAGCAGGTGATGCAGCTTTGGCTTTCCTTGAGCTATCTGCCTTCAGTGCGATCGACTTCTCCTTGGATGAGAATTGACTCTTCTCTTCTTCAGCTTTTCTTTAATTGATTTGCAGCTCATATGACATTAACTTTTCGAAGAGATTCTGAGGGTCAGTCTCTGCCAGCTTGCCAAAATCCCGGATAGCACAGACTTTGTTGTCCCACTCCTTAGTCAGGGACCTTAAGAATTTATCATTCAGCTCTCCATTAGTGAAGACTCGGCCATATACTCATAGGCCGTTAACAATTTTGAAGAAACTTTCAAATGTATCTGCAATTGAATCCTTGGGTCCCTGTCGGAAAGCTTCATATTTCTGGTTTAGAAGGGATCTCCTGTCATCCCTAACTTCTTAAGTGCCTTCCATCAAGGTGATGAGATACTGCCACATTTCCTTAGCAGATTGGACCTAAATCAGGTTCAGCATAGAATCATTAACTGCACTTGCGATGATATTTTTGGCCTTCTTGTCTAAAGAGACAAGTGCAATCTCATTTTTGTCAAGATTCATCAACTTCTTAGGAACTTTCTTGATAGGATCTATAGTGGAGACGGTCATGGGAACATGAGGACCTTCTTCAACAATCATGAAGATCCTTGGATCCATAGCTTCCATGAAAAACTTAATCCTTTCTTTCCACATGGGAAAGTTGGTCTTTGTACACAAAGGAAGCTTAGCAAAATCCTAGGCCTTGTCCATGCTTGGATAACTCAATAGACAACCTGGGGCAGATCTGATCAAGGTGTTAACCTTTTAATAATCAACCTCCCTCTGATACCAATTGAAAAATATTTAAGTTGCCTACCTAAATCACCTAGAGAGGGGTGAATAGGTGAGTTTTACGTCTTTTTGCGAAATAAAAATTGTAGCTATCTATGCACAGAAAAATAACCAAGCAATAACAAATAACACCAAGAATTATAGTGGTTCCCCAACCTTAGGTATGCCCACTTTCCACACACTAATCTAGCAATGCACTAGACGCAGCTACTCCACTAATCTCGGATTGAAAATAATCCTACTACTCGGAACAACGTTCCTACAACTCGATCCACAAAACGGATCTACACTCGGAAGATAAAAACTTCCTACAATAACTCGGAGAACAAAGCTCCTACACTCGGAGAATAATCTCCTACAAGAATAGATTTTAAATAAGAAATACAAATAGTAAAATCTCTCAGATCTGGAAATTTTTGCCTAGGTCTTCTTTCTTGAACAATGTGACTCTATCAGAATATGTTGAAGAAGACTCGGCTAGATCCTTGATATGAAATTTCTGGACTCACAAGATCAAGAAGAGGATGTGTAGATTGTAGAAGATCTTGATCTGCAAGTCGACTTCTCTGAATCGTTCTTGATCGAAAGCCCTTGGCAATGAAGAAGATGAGCGGCGGCTTCCGATTTAGGAAAGAGAATTAGGGATTCAGAATTCATAGAATTTCTTTTTTCACGTGCTTGTGGTTGGTCGGAATGACAAGACCTTTTATAATATATCCCTAACGGTCATAATTATGATTAATGATGGCCACGTGGACCAATCACATCAAATCATATTTGAAAAACACGACAGTCGGGGCTTAGAAAAAATTTCTCAGAAAACAACAGCAGTTCTCGAGAGAAAGTATTTTACTCGAGAAAAGGACTAGTGTTCTCGAGAACAATGATAGAGATCTCGAGAAAAATGACTTAGAAGATTTTCTGAAAAGCAGTATAGCATTTCTCGAGAAGAAAGGTTGTACTCGAGAAAAGGAATTTAGTTCTCGAGAACAATCATGGTGAACTCGAGAAAAGGACTTGGTAAAAAATGTGGAGGTGGAAAACAGCGATCTCGAGATGGAAAGAAAGTGAAAGTGAAATTTGTTGACCTAAATCACCAAGAGGGGGTGAATAGGTGAATCATGCGTTTGTTTGCGGAATAAAAATTTAGAGATCTAGCGCACGCAATCAAGCAATCACAGAAGGACACAAAAGATTTATAGTGGTTCCCCGTCCTTGGGTACGTCCACTTTACCTCACCGTTCAAGCAAATCACTAGATCCGGCTACTCCACTATCTCGGATTGCAAACCAATCCTACGCCTCGGAACAACATTCCTACAAACTCGATCCACAAGGGATCTACACTCAGAAGATAAAACTTCCTACCACTCGGAGATAAATCTCCTACAAATAAAGTTGTTTGAATAAAAGTTACAAACAAAAATATCTCAGATCTGGATCTTGGTCTTCGTCTTCTTCGTTGAGAACTTTAGGCTTGATCAGGAAAGGTAGAAGAAGGAAGAACTGTTTTCAAGAAACTCAGATCTGAAATCACCACGATCAATGAGAAATCCACAAGTTGTTGAAGCACGATCGGATCGGATGATTGTTCGTGATCATGGATCGATCTAGGTAGCAGCGCTTGAGAGAACGTCGATCAAAAGCATTCTTCCAGAAAACGCTAATGGCGGCGGCGGCCGGATGATCGAGAGATTAGGTTTTCAGGAATTCTTTCTTAATAAGGACGGACCAGATTATCGTATTTCTCTATAATAACTTGTGTAATTAGTCAAATATGAAAGGACCTATTTATAGGCAATCTCTAACGGTCATAATCATAATTAAGGATGACACGTGGACCAATCAGAAAAGATAAATTTGAAATCTCGTCAAAACTGGACTTAGAGAATTTTCAGGAAAAGTAAGTACTTAGTTCTCGAGAGGTCGAAATAGTTCTCGCGAACAATGTATAGACCTTTCGAAAACTATGGCAGGATCTCGATCACTGAACTTCTGGAAATGGCCTTGGATTTCTCGAGAACTTGGAATTATAGTTCTTGAGAACTATGTTGACTTTTCGAGAACTAAAACACTTCTCGAAAACTGATATAGAACTTCTCGAGAACTTAACAGAACTTTTCGAGAGCTTAAAGGAAACTTCTCAAAAAATTGGTTAGCACTTCTCGAGAACTTAGTCAGAACTTTTCGAGAACTTTACTTAGAGTTAATTGCTAAAGAAAAGTTCTGAACTGAAAACTTCTCGAGAACTTTGTTAAGCAGTTCTCGAGAACTCTAACGGCTTCTCGAGAACTTCTAGTCTAGTTCTCGAGAACTTAGCTAAAGTCCATTTCCTGAAGAGAAGGGCAGAACTTTTTGAGAGCTAAGGAGTACTTCTCGAGAACTTCTATAGTAGTTCTCGAGAACTTTGTTAACCTCTCGAAAACTTCTACTTAGAGGAATTCTGGCTGTCAGAGGGGAGGTTGATCGTTAAAAAGGTTAACACCTTGATCAAGTTCCTGTTTCTGAAAGTTGTTACTCAATCTAGCAATGGACAAAGTCAAAGATTTCGCCAAGCTTCCCCTGTGCACAAAGAATAATTTTCCCATGTGGAAAGAAAGAATTAAATTCTTCATGGAAGCTGTGGACCCCCGGATATTCATGATTGTTGAATAAGGTCCCCATATTCCTATGACCGCCTCCACCATAGATCCAACCAAAAAGGTTCCCAAGAAATTGATGGATCTAGACAAGGACGAGATTGCACTTGTCTCTTTGGACAAAAAGGCTAAAAACATCATAGCAAGTGCAGTCGATGACTCAATGCTGCAAAACATGATTCACTGCCAATCGGCTAAAGAGATGTGGCAATCTCTAGTTACTCTTATGGAAGGCACTGAAGAAGTGAGAGATGATAGAAGGTCTCTTCTGAACCAAAAATATGAAGCCTTCAGACAAGGACCAAAGGAGACCATTGCTGACACCTTTGAAAATTTATTCAAGATAGTGAATGGCCTAAGAGGGTTTGGCAGAGTCTTCACAAATGGAGAGCTGAACGATAAATTTCTGAGATCTCTCACCAAGGAATGGGACAACAAAGTTTGTGCCATTCGGGAGTTTGGGATACTAGCAGAGACAGACCCACAAAATCTGTTTGGGAAGCTGATGTCCTATGAACTGTAAATAAACTCCAGGAAAGCTGAAGAAGAGAAAAGTTGCTTCTCGTTGAAAGATAAGCCTACTGCATTAAAGGCTGACAGTTCAAGGAAGGGCAAAGCTACCCAACCAGCACTAGCTCAAGAAGTCAGTGAAGAAGAAAGCTCCGAGCCAAGCTCCTCAGGATCAGAACTATCTGATGGAGAGTTCTCACTACTTTCACGACAGTTCAAGAAATTCTTGAACAAGAAGAAGTAATGGAGAGGTAAGGATGCCTCATACCAAAGATCATGACACGACAATGATCAAAGAAAGAAAGGCTCGGGTAGCCATGACAGGTATAATTCTAAACAGAACAAACAGATTTCTACTAACACCGTTTGCTACTGTTGCAACAAGCCAGGTCACGTCATAGCTGACTGCCCCCACAAAAAGAAAGAAGGTGGCAGAAGAGAGGAAAAGAAATCCTCATACCATAAGAAGAGAACTGAGAAGAGCCTGGTGGCCAAGAAGGGTAAAATTCTCAGTGACTCCAACTCATCCGAGTCAGATGAAGAAGAGGAAGCCTACTTTGGCCTCATGGCCCAATCAGATGATGAACAAGAGCCCCGGTTTACTAGGGAGGTAAATTATCATACTCCTCTCTCTGAATCTGAAAGTTCTAAACATGAACATGAGGATAGCTCTTCATACGATGAGTCTGAACTTATGGCCCAATACAAGGAGTTAATCATAACTTACGACAAGTGTCGTCGAGTTGTGAAAACTCAGGCCAAAGAGATTAAGTCTCTAAAAGCTTCTGAGAGCAGCCTGAGAGAAGAAGTCGCTAAGATTAACACTCTTCAGGAGAACTTCAATCTTGCTATTGAGGAATACAATTAGGCTCTCAAGCACCTCGACCTTAAAGATGAAATCATCAAAGAGTTGGAAAAACAACTCGAAGCTGAGAAGAAACTTGTTGAAAGTTTCTCTAAGCCTAAGACAGTTCTTCCATTCGTTGCTGAATTCTCAGCTAAGGCCAAAGGAGCTGGACTAGGCGATGTTGCCGCTCCTAGTAAATCTTTTAGGAGAAACAAGGCTAAGAGAAAGAATAAGAATGCCAAGAAGGCCTTAGCCGAAGAAAAAGGGAAAGCTCCTTTGGAGCCAGTATCGTTCAAGAAAGTTATCTTTCCTACGAACGAATTCGACTATGAGTCCACCTATGGACACTTCTCTAGGCCGATCCCGGAGAAGTCTAAGTCTCGGTACCAAGGATGGACTTGCCCTTGTAACTTTGGCAAAAGTATCCTTAAGGCACCTATGAAGAAGTGATTCTTTAGGGCTATGGTCCCTATATTCATGGTCACAACTTCTAGAAACCACCAAAAGTAAAACCTATTGTGGAAAAGCCTATGAAGGAGAAGACTTCATGTAGCTGCCATTATCATGAAGCTTCTTCCTCCAACAATACTACCCCGGCTGGACCTCCACCCAATAAGGTCAAGCAGGAGTTTGGAAGGCAAAGATACAACAGATTCTACTGTTGGTGCTGTGGTAGAATTGGTCACTTTGCCACAGATTGTTGGTTTAATCCTAGAAATGCTGCAACTCCTCAAGTTGGTAACATGAGAATGACCACTCATGAGGCTAATATTCGTAGGGGGAGAAATCTAACCCAAGACCAAGGACCCAAATATGTTTGGGTTCCTAAGGCTAAGTAAATATGATTGCAGGTATGTCCAAAGACCACCAAAATGCCAATCTGGTACTTGGAAAGTGTATGCTCTCGGCATATGACCGGGACGAGGAGCCTACTTTAGAATTTTTCACCGGTGTTGAATGGACCAAAGGTCATCTTTGGAGGTTCAGACCGAGGAATTACCAAAGGCTACAGTATGATTACTAACAGTAGCGTATCCTTTTCAGATGTAGCCTATGTTGAAGGATTGGAACACAATCTCATCAGCATAAGCCAACTATGCGACAAAGGATACGTAGTTGAATTCCACGCTGACAAGTGCTTGATAAAATCTGTTGACAATATGGAAACAATTCTATCAGGCACTCGAAGCAGGAATGTGTTTTGCTTAAATTTTATTTGTATAGATTCTTCCACACCAGTGTGTCTTTTGGCTAAAGATAGTGTGTCTCTTGTTGACCAATGGCACAAGAGACTAGCACATATTAATTTTAAAACTATTAATAAATTATTCTCCCAGAACTTAGTGCGTGATGCCCCGAATGTCAAGCATGGCAAAGAGAGACTTTGTCATGCATGCATAAAAGGCAAGCAAACAAGGGCTACTTCAAAAGTACTATAGGCAAAAACTCTAACAGGTGTTTACACCTGCTACATATGGACTTGTTCGGTCCACTGCAAGTTAGAAGCTTAGGAGGTAAGGATTATACATTGGTTATTGTTGATGACTACTCGCGTTTTGCGTGGGTGTTCTTTCTGAAACACAAGTCAGATACCTTCGATATCTTTACTAATTTTGTTAGGCAAATCCAGAATGAATACAACTGTTCCGTAGTCAAAATCAGAAGTGACAATGGAACGGAGTTCAAATCTGGAGCCATGACAGAATTCTATGAAAGCCTAGGTATCTTTCATGAGTTTTCCTCTCCCCATACTCCACAGCAAAATGGAGTAGCTGAGAGAAGGAACAGAACACTCATAGAGGCATGTAGGACCATGTTAAGTGATGCTTCACTACTAGAGTACTTCTGGGCTGAAGCGGTCAACACTGCATGCCACATGCAAAACCGAGCCCTCATAAACAAGAACCATGATAAGACACCTTATGAACTTCTAAAAGGCAGGAAACCAACAGTTTCATATTTTTGATTTTTTGGCTGTAAATGCTTCGTGCTTAACAACGGCAAGTATCATACTACCAAGTTCAGTGAGAAAAGTTTTGAAGGTATTTTTGTAGAATATAGCAGCCATAGTAAGTCATATAGGATTTTTAATAAAAAAAACTCTGGTGGTAGAAGAATCGATACATGTTGTATTTGATGAGACGAGCTTGCTGCAAAGCGAATCGTCTAGTGTGTGTGTTGAAGCTGCAGGTACAAGAATTAAGGAAATCAACTTGGATTAATCCACCAAAGATAGAAAT
The DNA here is from genome assembly GCA_039513925.1 of Platanthera zijinensis. NCBI lineage: Eukaryota > Viridiplantae > Streptophyta > Magnoliopsida > Asparagales > Orchidaceae > Platanthera > Platanthera zijinensis. The sequence goes on along the minus strand of CM077096.1, from coordinate 140,026,788 downwards.
GAACAGTTCATCAAGATCACCTCTCCAAACCCCATTAAAGAGGCAGGCTATCAAGATGAGGAGATTGTCCAAGATGATGAAGTCACACCAATGGCTGAAGAACTTCCAGATACCAGAGATCTTGAGCTCAGACACCTGAAGGATCATCCTATGGACCAAATCATAGGAGACCCCCGAGTCAGTGTCAGAACTCGTCGAGGTAAAGCTAACGAGATTCTTTATCTAAGCTTCCTCTCGCAGGTTGAACCAAAGAAGTTTGAAGAAGCAAACGTAGACGCATCATGGATCTTGGCCATGGAAGAAGAACTGAATCAGTTCTAGCACTGCAAGGTCTGGACACTTGTTCCCAGACCCAAAGATAAAAACGTCATCAGAATAAAATGGGTCTATAGGAACAAGATGGACGAGGATGGGACGATCATAAAGAACAAGGCCATACTCATTGCTAAAGGATATCGTCAAGAAGAAGGGATCGATTTTGACCAGACCTACGCTCCAGTGGCAAGGCTGGAGGCCATCAGACTGTTTATAGCATACGCTGCACTGAAGGGCTTCACCGTCTACCAAATGGACGTGAAGTCCGCCTTCCTGAATGGTAACATAAAGGAAGAAGTGTATGTAAAACAGCCCCCAGGTTTCGTTGATCCTAACCATCCTGATTATGTTTATTTATTATCGAAGGCACTGTACGGTTTGAAACAAGCCCCTCGGGCTTGGTACGAAATGCTGTCTAGCTTTCTCCTCGAGAATAAATTCATGAGGGGAAAGATAGACAAGACATTGTTTCTCAGGGAAATTAAAGGCAAGATTTTGCTAGTGCAAATCTATGTCGATGTCATCATATTTGGCTCTACTGACGACAACCTCTGCAAAAAGTTTTCCAAACTTATACATGGGAAGTTCGAAATGAGCAATATGGGAGAGCTGAAGTATTTCTTAGGACTTCAGGTGAAACAATCTGAAGATGGGATCTTCATCTCTCAGACCAAGTTCACCAAGGAGTTACTTAAGAAATTCGGAATGGAGAGTGCAACCTCTATGAGGACTCCAATGGCCTTAGCTATGTCTCTGGACAAGGATGAGAAAGGGAAACCTTTCGATGAAACCAAGTATAGAAGCATAGTTGGATACTTGCTCTACCTTACTGCTAGCAGACCAGATATAATGTTCTCCACATGTGTCTGTGCTAGATTCCAAGTGAACTGTAAGGAATCTCATTATGCTGCTGTAAAGAGGATCTTGAGATACCTTAAAGGTATACCAAATGTTGGCTTATGGTACCCAAGAAGCAATGACAGTGAACTAATTGGTTTTTCAGATGCTGACTTTGCAGGAAGCAAAGATGACAGGAAAAGCACATCAGGGACGTGTCAGTTCCTAGGAAGAAGACTCATTTCATGGAGCAGCAAGAAGCAAAACTGTGTCGCAATCTCAACGGTCGAGTCAGAATACATTTCTGCTGGTAGTTATTGTGCACAGTTGCTTTGGCTGAAGCACCAGTTGGAGGATTACAATATGAAGATCAAGGACATTCCTTTGTTCTGTGACTCCTCCAGCGCCATCGCAATCGCAAATAACCCAGTCTCACACAGCCGTACTAAACACATCGAGCTGCAATACCACTTCATCTGGGAGCATGTGAAGCAAGGGGATGTAGATCTGAGGTATGTGCCTACAGACCAGCAGGTTGCAGATATCTTAACCAAGCTGCTGGACGAGACCAAGTTCAATTTCTTCAAAACTGAACTTGGGTTGCTAAACAAGGAGGATTAAGCCAAAGTTGTCAGCTCAAAAGCTCAATAATTAAGGATTCACCTTATAGGTCAGATTTTACTAAGTAAACGGGAGTTCTCGAAAACTTACTTAAACTTCTCGAAAAGTTGAAGTCACTTCTCGAAAAACTAAGTCAACTTCTCGAGAGGCAAGAAAATTGCTCTCGAAAAGTGTCTTAAGTTCTCGAAAAGTCCTTTAACTTCTCGAAAAGTTCACTATAGGTTCTCGAGAACTAGTTCTCGAGAAGTCCATCAGTCTTTCGAAAACTCTGGAGGCCAGTCTTCAAAAAGTCAATTTCTGTCTCGAAAACACTGGACCCCAGTTCTCGAAAACCTTCGAAAACTTCTCGAAAACTTCTCGGCCACTTCCCGAAAAGTTAACCCTACTTCTCGAGAGGTGGACCGACCTTCCGCCAAAATTTTTAAACTCTATAATTTCGTAAACTTCATGATTTCTGCCCTAATTTACAGCTAATTAGACTTATAATTAACCTAATTAGGATACTATATATCTAAATCCCTTTAGAATCGGAAATCAACCATCATTTCAAAATTTCTCCCGCACCTCTTCATCTTCTGCCGACCGAACCCTCCGTCTCTGCCGCTGTCTCTCCGCTCAGTTCGTCATCGTCTTCATCGCAAATGGCTTACAGTTCTAAGATAGGGATTGGGAGTGAACTTGTGGTTGCAGGCATGGCCGACATCTCCGACGACTTCAAGAATTTACTAATACTTCTCGAGATAGCAGGTCTCATGTTCGTTCTAACAGAGCCAGTAAAGATGGTATTTCCAGAGGTAGAGGAGTTCTTCAAAAATGCCAAGATAAGGAGGAATGGGAAGATCTTGAAGACGAAGGTCAAGGGAATCAAGATAAAGATTGACAAGCATAAAGTTTCTCAACTTCTGAAATTACCTATTATGGATGAGGAAGATGACCTCACTCCAAGGGATTATGATAGGGCCTATTCTTTCTGTGGAATTCCATTGGAATACAACTCTCTAAGGATAAATTTGTTAAATGATGTGGGCAAACTCCTAGCTGATATCATTGGGAAAATACTATGGTGCATCAGAGGTTATGTAAGTTTCATCTCACACGATTTGTTTGGAGTTATGATAGCTGTAATCTGCAGGAAGAGTTTTCAGTTTGGAATGATGATCTTTGAAATGATAAGGGATAGCATTCATGAACCAAAGTTTGCAAGGATAATCTCATTGCTGTTGAGTGAGATTGATCAAGTAACTTTCAAAATCTCCAAAGGTACACTGATCCATCATCTGAAGAAAATCTCTGTCACCTCCATCCAAAGATGGGAACTCAAGTTGAAGAACCCTAGACAGCTAGCCAAGGAAGTTGATGCTAATATCATAGAGGTCAGGACTCCATCTCCACCTCAACATCATGTTGCTGAACCATCTAGTGCAGCAACAGAGGGGGAGCATGCACCTTCTACCTCAGTCCTAAGGATACCTACTCCACCAGAGAGCCCCAGGGAGGCTTCTCTATTATCTACCCACTCAGAACTACCAGCTCAAGAGGTACTTAAAGATACAGATGAAGAAATAGACAGAATGATCGAGGAACTCTCTGCTGAAGACCCTCTTCCTCCTCACCCAAAGGATGTCACTACTGATCTACCAAAAGATACTCCATCCCCCCACTCTTCACCTAAAGGTACTCATTCTCCTCCACAATCCCCTGTACAAGTATCCACTCCTCCAGAAACCATTCTGCTATCTGGAGAGGATGAGCCAGCACTTGAGGAGGTAGAACCACCTCTCAGGAAACTAGACTTCAACCTTCCAACATTCATTGATGAGGAGGGTGATCCAGTCTCTCGCTCTGTAAGAGCTAAGAGCTCTTTTGTTTTAAAAGAACTGCCTCCATGGCAAGCCCCTCCACCTCCAGCTTCTCCTACTAGTGCTCAAATTGCTTCCATTCCTCAAGCTACTACTACTGTTGTTGCTGCTATGATGATGAATACAGATATTCTTTCCAAGATCGAAGAAATGCTCTCTGAACAAAGAAAACATTTTGATGAATCTCTTAAGGACATTCAGAAGCAAGTCACTGCCTTGGCACAAGAGATGAGCAGAGGCTTCGCAGAAATTCAGGTAAACACTGATCAGCTTAAAGAACTATTCAGAATAGGAGGAAAGGATCTAGATCATACTATCACAAGTGTTGGACAAGTTATGGACCAGTCAGTTACTCTTACAAACAATCAGATTCAACTGGACAAAAGAGCAGAGGAAAATGTTATGAAGGTATGCAATGAGGTTGGCACCTTCAAAGAGGATGCAATAGCTAAACTAACTGTAGAATTCAGAAAGGGGGAGGATATTGTCAAACAACAAGTTGAAAAGCTTAATGATGAAGCAAAAACTCTGTGGACTGCCAAAATTTCTGAGATCAATAAAGGTGTTCTTGAATAGATCCAGTTTGTAAAATTCCACACTTATGATACAACAGTATGGATGCATAATCAGATCTTCCCATACTTTCAAGAAGATTCAAATGTGATTCCTCACCACCTCAATCCTCTTGTTGAAGGCACTTCTAGCCAAGTGGCTCAACCCCAAATGCCTCAACCTCAGTATCCCACCTTCTCTCCTAGGCCTGAAGATCAGGAACCTCCTCCATCTACATACTCTCATGCCTGGGATGATGTAATACCTGAAGATCTTCCAGAAATTCATATCCCAAAGAAAAGGAAGTATGGGGAGGGACCTTCTACCAGTAAATCAGTTCCTCAACCTGGAGCAGAAAAGAGGAAAGCCCAAGAGTTTGCAGAAGTATGGAGCCCTACATCAAAATCTCTCATTCTTGATACTTTAAAAATTATAATGGATCTGAATGAGGAAAGAAGCATGCACTACAGCTATACAGAATGGGAATTATATGAGAAGTCATTGACTAAGAGGAGACTATATGATAGAGAATGTGGTAAAAACAATCCCAAAGCTCCTCCAAAGCCTTCAAGATACTATCCCAAACCATTCAGCTATCATAGAAGACAACAGGCTAAGCTGGACAAGCAACACGAGACTAGAAATGATTCTTGATGATTATGGTGTTAAGAACTATGAAATGAATGTTGATTAAAACTCTAAAAGATTTTTGATATATATACGATCTCCTAGTTTTGCCTAATTATAAGTTCTAATTTTCTTTCTGTGTTTTACTGCTTTTACTTTACATTATTCTTGCTCCAATTTTGTTATAATAATTCACCTTAGTATAAAGGGTTCTGACTTCTACAAATAGGGGGAGATTGTTGGGTATTGTCTCCACAATAACCCAAATTTGCATGAAGTCACCCTTTGCACTAAGATGAATTAAGGTGTATTTGACATGTGTATTCTAGTTGTGTGTTTGCAGATTCTCAGTTCTAAGTGTAGACCAATGTCAGTCTATAGTGGGTCAGGAACACAGGACCACTCAGTGTAATCCCTTACTGGGTGATCCAAAGTGTTGACTCATGTGTAGCCTCTCAATTGGGATACACTTCATATTCAACCTTTGGAACACAAGATGGAGACAAGACCAGAAGGAGATCTTACATGGAATTCTTAAGAAATTTTTCTAAGTCCATCTCTCGAGAAGTTCCTTCAAAGTTCTCGAGAAGTAGTACATAGTTCTCGAGAGGCTCAGACTTTACTTCTCGAGAAGTCAAGATAGCCAGAATTCCTCTAAGTAGAAGTTTTCGAGAGATTAACAAAGTTCTCGAGAACTACTATAGAAGTTCTCGAGAAGTACTCCTTAGCTCTCGAAAACTTCTACTTAGAGGAATTCTGGCTGTCCTGACTTCTCGAGAAGTAAAGTCTGAGCCTCTCGAGAACTATGTACTACTTCTCGAGAACTTTGAAGGAACTTCTCGAGAGATGGAATTAGAAAAATTTCTTAAGAATTCCATGTAAGATCTCCTTCTGGTCTTGTCTCCATCTTGTGTTCCAAATTTAGAATATGAAGTGTATCCAAATTGAGAGGCTACACATGAGTCAACACTTTGGATCACCCAGTGAGGGATTATACTGAGTGGTCCTGTGTTCCTGACCCACTATAGACTGACATTGGTCTACACTTAGAACTTAGAATCTGCAAACACACAACAAGAATACACATGTAAATTACACCTTAATTCATCTTAGTGCAAAGGGTGACTTCATGCAAATCTGGGTTATTGTGGAGACAATAGCCAACAAAAAGTACTCGAGAAAAAATATATTGTTCTCGAGAAGAAAAGCTGGTACTCGAGAACAAGAAGACTTCTACTCGAGTATGGCAGTCATTACTCGAGAAATAAACATAGCCATCTCGAGAATTAATCAAAGTCTTTTCGAAAAAAAGACTTAGAGAAATTCTGACTGAAGGAAAGTAACCTGAGAAGAAGAGTCATGAAGTACTCGAGTACATAAGTCTTCCTCGAGAACAGCAAGATGCTTTCTCGAGAACAACTTCTGTCACTTGAATATATGATGAGTCTTACTCAAGAACTTACTCTAGTTCTTCTCAAAAACAAAACTTAGTACTCGAGAAAAACAATTAGAATTTCTTTGAGTTTGAAAACATAATTTCTACAAGAATACACAGCATCCAAATTTCCATCTATGCCCTTAGTGCTTGAAAAGAAGGTGTATCCCAATAGAGAGTCTAAACATGAGTCAACACCATGGATCACACAATGAGGGATCACATTGTATGGTCCTGTGTTTGGAGACTCATTGTAGACTAACAATTGTCTACACTTAGCATATGAGTCCTGCAAACACTCAACTAAAAAGAGCATCAAATACAAACTTAATTCATCTTAGTTCAAGGGTGACTTCATACAAATCTGGGTTATTGTAGATGCAATGCCCAACAATGCTACGTACTAATTCCACACTATTAAAAGACATTATAAGTTAATTACAAAAGTTGCATAGGAATAGCCTTAAATGAGAGAGAGAAAATGAGCGAAAATAAGAACATAAAAACAAAGAAAAACAAGAAGCAGCACACAAACTCTCAAATAATCTCAACTAATCTGCTTATAAAATGCTCTCAATCTGCTCTAATCTGGTCAGGAATATTAGGAGCTAGGTGGTATTTATAAAAAAAAATTTGGGAAGTACACGCCCCTTATACGCCCATATAGGTGGCGTGTAAGGTTTATTGACTTCTGCTAATGGAAATCTGGCGGGACGACGACTGGCTTGGGGGTTTGGGTAGATGCCCCAAGTTCATGCCCGTGTAGGGTGGCTTTTAAGGTTTGGCATGACGTGGATCGATGAAAGTCGCACTGCGGCACCGAAAATTGGGACTTGGCGAAACACACACTAGGTAAATGCCCGTGTAAGTGGTACACGGCTGTGTAAGGTTCGGCGGATCAGCAAAAAGTCACGCTACGGAGCATCTTTGAAACTTGGTGGGACACGCCCTAGGTACACGCCTGTGTAGGTAGTATACGGTCGTGAGCTAGGGTGTGTAAGCTAGATTTTTCTGGATCTGGACTTCGGACCGTGGCTTCATTTCGATTGGATTACAAGCGTCGAGTGCACGCCCGTGTAATGGGTACACGACCATGAACTAAGGGTGTGTAAAATGGAAAATGACCAAAAAAGTGTCCAAACCCTGAAAAACAGAAAATAAACTAAGTTAGAATGATTTTTATAAAAGAAACTAATTATAGGCTCAAAATTCATAAATTATATACTTTTAAAAAAGAAAATATATGGATTTATCCAAGTAATTAAGGCTAAAATAAGTATCATCAAATTCCCTCATACTTATGTTTTACTTGTCCCCAAGCAAAGATATAAAAACTAGCCAACATAAAAGTAAATAATCAAAATACTTAACTATGTTACACACGAGTATCCTGCGAAATTCTAAGTAGGAAAAAGATGAAAGATAAACTTAAAGCTTTTACTTAATTATGAAATAACATTTTAAAATCTTTACTAACAGAAATTAAGCATCCAAAGTTTTAACTGCAAGTCATTAAACAAATCAAAGCAATGTAACGAAGGAATAGCACATTGAGTTGTTACCATGTCCTAAGAGACGGATTAAAATCATATCAATCTAAAATCAATAATCTAAATTCATACCAAAAAACTTGGCTAATCTATTCATTTTCTCTACTTAACTAAAACCAAACCTAGGAGCAAGAATCCAAAGGACTTTGTTAGGACCGAGACATGGCTTAGGTATTTGATTTGGAATGGAATTCAACGATAAAACCAGTGGCTAACAATCACACTAAACCAAAGTATGAGTTTTAAAAAGAATTCGATCATGAAGCAAAAAAACAAAATATAAGCAATTTTTTCTTTTTTTCCCCTTTTTTTGATATAACATTTTTTTTCCAAACAAAAGGCCATAAATATTTTTCTTTTGAAATTGGTCAAACACAACCGTTTTTAACTAATACACATATTCCTTGGATAATCTTCTTTTGAGCATATATTCATTCTCTTTGAAGTTCTCCAAATATCTCACAAACCTATCACAATCATGAAATTTAAAAACTCAAAAGGTTGGTGTGATCAAATAGGTTGGAAAAATTGGCTTTGGTTAGATGACAAGTGGAGATAACAAGTAAAACATGGAAAAAGGCCCAAAAGAGGCCAACTAAGGATTTATTTAAAAGGTTGGCATGAAGCCTCAAACGAAAAAATGGCCTAACTCATTTTCATGCTCCTAAATTCATCTAAAGAATAGGGTTTGAAAATTTTCGAAAAAAATAAGTCCTAGATAGCAAATAGAGACTAATGAAATTATCATGAACATAATAATAATAAGCGTCTAGGACATCTACTACATTAGTCCAAAGTTAACATTACAAGATTTTTAAACACCAAAAGGAAAATAGTGGATGAAGAATTTTTAAGAAAGTAAGGAGAATAAAAGAAGAAAAATCATAAAGAAGTGCAAGATTTAGAAAAAAAATTCAAATTAATATGCTACCTAGATTAGAAACACAACATGACCAACAATTTACTCATACAACATAATTAAAAATAGATAATTTTATATAAAAGATTTTGAGAATAACAAAACATAAAGCAAGGGATACTATTAATTCTACTACAATTAGTCTAAACTACTATTGATTCCACCATGATTTTTATAAAAGATTTTTTTTAGCAAATAAAAAAAGTTCTTGGACTTCCCGAGGGCTACCCTGTGAAGGGTTCGCAGTAGTACTAGGTGGTATGATGGGGTGAAATCCCAAACGACCCTTTCCAAGATTAAAATAAAGAGAAAATATTTTTGAGATTTTCAAAGTTATATAAATTTCTTTTAATGGGAGGACAAAAAATAAGGAAAGACTCCCCCATACTTAAAATTAATCATTGTCCCCAATATTTAAAACTAAGTATGAAGAGGAAGAAAATAAAGGATTTGGAGGGGGAAAAGATGACTTCCCTGCTAGCAAATGAGGGGAAAATCGCAACAGAAAATCCTGCACAAAATTGTTAAAATAAGAAAATAAAACAAAGAACTAATAAGGATAACTATGGGGTGCCTCCCACAAGAGCTTTGTTTAAGATCGCGAGCTTGACCCACACAGCAGCAAAAGATTATAAGTTGGGGATTGTCAGGGCCTCAATTTTCCCTTCCCCCGAATCGCCCGTAAGGTAGAGTTTTTAATGATGACCGTTGACTTTAGACGAGCATTTTTCTGGGTGGGAGATAAGAACGATTCCATATGACCAAACCTCTTTGACTTCAAAGGGGTCGGACCATCATGACTTTAACTTACCCGGAAAAAGCCTGAGGAGGGAATTATATAAAATGACAAGATTTTCGGGCGCAAATGTTTTCGGACATTTAATTTTTCGATCGTGATAGAACTTAAAACGTTGCTTATAAAATTTATTACTCTCATAAGCGTTCGCGCGCCATTCATCGAGTTCATTTAGTTGAAATTTCCTACTTTCAGAGGCTAAGTTCGAATCGAGATTTAAAAATTTTAGAACCCAAAAAGCACGGTGCTCTAACTCTACAGGTAGATGGCACGCCTTGTTGTAGACTAATCAATATGTCGCATAAGCGATGGCGGCCTTGTACGTTGTACGATACGCCCAAAGCGCGTCGTCAAGTTTAATGGACTAATCTTTCCTATTTATTGACATAGTTTTTTCTAATATGTGCTTAATCTCTCGATTCACTACCTCAACTCGGCCTCTTGTTTGGGGCTGATAAGCGGTGGAGAGCTTGTGCGTGACTCCATACTTAGATAAGATTTTTATGGACTAAGCATTGCAGAAGTGCGTACCCCTATCACTCACTTTCACGCAAGGCGTGCCGAAGCGAGGAAATAATTTTTTAAGAAAGTTAATTGTTGGGTCCATTGTTCCCAATGTCCCTGATTTGTGAGAATTCAAACAGGTCAATGTCACACACATCAACTGTATTTGATGTGCATTTGAAGTCTTGAGTGCAGGTTGTCCATATCACATTGATTGGAAATGTGGACACAATAAGTGCTTGCTGGACATAGAAAAAAAACGACTAAGTCCACGGGCATTGTGTGGAGCAAGCTCCTCAATGCTAGAGGTATGCATTCAATATTGTCTAGTAGAAATTTGCCTAAGTCCACGGGCATTGAGTGAGGATAGCTCACACAACGCCATATAACATATAGCGTTGAGTATTTCTCAGCCTAACTGGAGGATAGCCAAAAATTTGGTTAAGTACAAAAGAATTGAGTGTAGTCTACTCACTCAACGCCTTACAGCAAAAAGGTTGTGAGTCAGGCTGAGTCAGTCTAAGCCTAGATAAATTGGATGAAAATGTGGTTAACTCCACAGGAGTTGAGGGTAGTCTACTCACTCAATGCTATACAGCTTTTAGCGTTGAGTGTTGTTATGCCAGTCAACTCCACAGAAATGTTGGGCAAAATTTTCACCAAGTTGACAGGCATTGAGTGTAGCTTACTCACTCAATGCTAAATAATAGAAAAATTTTGTTAAGTAGTTTTGTGTTGAGTGGAGCTTACTCACTCAATGCCAAGGTGCAGAAATATTTGCTAATGCAAATAGCGTGGAGTGAGTCAAGATCACTCAACGGTCTCGATGCTCTCAACGCCTTTAAGCAGAAATTTGGCTAAGTCCAAATGTGTGGATTGCTTGGCTTTTGTCGAGCTCAACTTCGTCGAACTAAGCTCAGCATTCGTCAAATTGAGCCTAGAGTTCGTCGAACTGAGTTTAGCCTTTTGTCGAACTAAGTCTACAGTTCGTCGAACTGAACTCGTCGAACTGAGCTTAGCGTTCGTCAAACAGAGCCTACAGTCTATCGAACTGAACTTATGTTTTCTTCGAGCTGAGCTTGACGTTCGTCGAACGGAGCTCAGCATTCGTCGAGCTCAATACCTAGACAGACAAAATTTTGTCTAAGAGTTATGGCATTGAGTGATACCAACTCACTCAACGCCTTTGGTTCTAATGATTGAATTTTATCCAAGTCTAGAGAGATGTTGAGTCATGCTGACGTTAGCAAAGTCAAAAAATCAACAAAAATTTAAACCTTGCAGAAATGCTGCTAGAGACGTTGGCTGCCAGTTGTTATCATCCTCTGTACTTTCCAAGAAATATTTTCATCATAAAGTGTTGGGGCCCACACACAGCAAAGATTCGTTGGATCAAGAGTAAATCCAAGCATGTGCTGGATGGCTAATTCTCAGCCATCAATCCTGATGATGGGACCCACTACTCAATTGGCCTTTAGAGAATAAAAAGAAGCAAATCGGCTAGAGCAATCAATCGATTTCTTGTCTAGGTTTTTTGAAAACGAAAAGTGCGACCGAACTTCATCTTCTTCCTCGCCATTTTTTTCAAGCCTGAAGAAGTTGTTTTATACAGAGAACCTTGCTGGGAAAGAGATAACTAAAGCAATTACCATATGCAATAGCAGGTTCAGAAGCAATTCTAAAGAAGCAGATTAATAAGCTCTACAGAGAAAAGAAAGCTGTTTGAAGAAATATTCTACTACCTACTTCATTGTCTTCAACAGCAATAGCTAGGACTGATATCTGCTCAGTCCAGGAAGAAGAAGACATAGAGTTCTTGCTCGAGTGTCTAACCATACAACCTTTCTTATTCTTTTGTTTAGATTATTTGTGAGTCTGGAGTTGTTTGCCTGAATTATAAAGGCTAAGGTCTTTGTGACCTGTGTTTGACTTTGTGCTGGGTGAAAGGTCTTTGTGACCCGGGTTTGGCTTAGTGCCTAAGTTGTAGGTCTGTGTGACCTGTGTGGTCTTACGGGATCTGTGGTATAAGCTATTAAGTAGCTGATTTCTAGAGGGAGAGCCGAATCTAACACACTGTTAGATAGGCATTGAGGGACAGTGGATGTACCCAAGATTAGGGAACCACTATAAAATTGTTGTGTTGTCTGTGAATGTTCTTGAAAGCTGATAACTAACCTAATCGCGGGCACTGAAATCTGGTAACAAGTTAGAAAATTTAAATAGATACAAAAACCTATTCAACCCCCCCCCCTAGGTGTTTAGCATGCCTTGAAAACAAAACTTTCAAGTGGTATTAAAGGGAGGTTTCTCTTTAAAGGCTTAACCATCTGAGTTGATCTCCAAGGTTAGCTAGAAATCTGTCTCTATGGGTTCAGGAATGACCAATAGGAAGCTGAGTGATGTGAGACTTCCAATTTGTAGTAAGTTGCTGACTCTAGGATGTATTTACAGTTGAAGAAGGACCATTCATCCCAATGAAGGCCTCTACACTGGATGCTAATGTCAAGACCCCCAAGACATATAATGAGATGACCAAGGATGAGTTGGCCCTGGCCTCAATAGATAAGAGGGCAAAGAATATCATTATGAGTGTTGTTGATGACTCTACACTTCAGAATCTGATCCATTGTAAAACAGCAAAAGAAATGTGGGAAACACTAGTGATCTACATGGAGGGGACAGATGAAGTTAAAAATGATAGGAAATCCATGCTCAATCAATAATATGAGGCCTTCAGGCAATCCAAGGGGGACGACATAACCATCTGTTATGAAAAGTTCTTTAGGATTGTGAATGAGCTGAAGACTTATGGAAGAGTATTCAGTCACTATGAACTGAATGACAAGTTCCTTAGATCTCTCTCTAGAGAGTAGGACACTAAAATCTATGCCATCAGAGAAGTGGCAAAGCTAGGTGACACTGCTCCTCATGCCCTCTTTGGGAAACTGCTATCATATGAGATGCAGCTGGCTGCAAGGAAAGAAGAGGAGAACAACAAGTCTCATCTAAGAGACAAGACTGTAGCTTTCAAAGCTGAAGGCTTTAGCAAAGGCCAAAGAAAGTCTCCCTCTCCACCAAGGATAGATGTTTAATCTGATTCTGGAAAATCAAAGAACAACACATCAGACTGCCAATGGTCTGATGAATATTTTGCTGCCTTCACCAGGAAATTTCAGAAGTTCTTAAAGAAGAAGCACTAGAGAGGCAAGCCTTCCACCTCCTCTCATCCCAAGAATGACTACTATAAAGGCAGGAGAAAATTCTCTAAGGAGGATAGGTATGGTTCCAAAACTAGTAAACATGTTTCATCTAACATGACTTGTTATCATTGCAGAAAACCTGGGCATGTGATAGTCGACTGCCTAGTCAAAAGAAAGGAACATAGTGAGAAAAAGGACCACCAGCTAAAGGGCAAGAAGGAGAAATCCCTCATTGCCAAGAAGCAAAAAAGCTGGACTTACACCTCCTCATCATAGTCAGAAGAAGAAAAAGAAGAAGCCTACATTAGGCTGTACTCTACCGAAGAAGGAGCTGTTGAAGCAAACTGCTTCAAAAGGTTGGCTGATTTAGAAGAAGATGATGAGAAGGTTAATCCAGCTATCAGGATTGAAGACAGGGCCCCTCTTTCACCATCTGATGGTAATTCAGATGTGGATTCTAAAGAAGACAGCTGCTGCCTTGGGCTGATGGCAAAGTCAGATGAAGAAATCGGCCAGGATCAGCCTGGTCTAAGCAAGGTAATTTTTGTTACTAGCTCTACCTATTCAGATTATGAATCAATTCTAGATTCTTGTGCTTCTACATCAAGTGATGATGATGGCTCAGAATCTGAGGGAGACATCAATCAATTGATTGATAATTATGGTGCACTTCTGAAGGCTCTAAAGAAAAGCAAGCTCCTTGCCAAACAACAGGCTCAGGAAATTATTTCTTTAAAGCTTGCTACTTCAGAATCAGCAAAATTGCTGAATCTGAAGATTCAAGAAGTTAGCAAACTGAAGAATGTAACAATCATTTAGATGAGCATCATAACCTTCAAGAATAACCATATCAGGAATCTTGAAGGAAAGCTCCAAAAGGAGAGGGAACCAGTGGCTAGCTACTCCAAGCCTAGCACAGTGTGCCCTTGATAGACTCATTCTCCTCCCAAAAGGGAAAGAGAGGGTTGAGATTCAAGGGAAGGACAAGAGATGCTAATACCAAGGGAAAGGGCAAAGCTCAAGTGGATCCAATAGCCTTTAAGCCTTCTATAAAATTTATTAGAGTGCAATTTCCTTCCAATAGCCATGACCATAAGAGTATTTATGGTCAATAGAATCATGTTAGACCATCTTGTGTGAACAAATATGTTCCACCATATGGTGCCAGTTACAACAAAGGTGCAAGTGCCTATGAGAAAATACAAACAGCTCATCCTGGACCATTTGTGTTTGGTGCAGCAGCCCCTTCAGTCAAGGGTAAAGCTGCTGACAGTTCTTCAATTCCTCCAGCCCACTCTAAGACAAAGGGCAAGGTTGTCAGTAGACCAGACCTGGGCATCTCTGAGGCCATCAAGGGTATGCTTTCTGAAAATAAAGCTGTTGCTAGAATGGCTCAAGATATCCATAGTAATTCTACTGCCAGACCCACCACTCGTCAGACTGGAGCTGGAAAACCATGAAACAGGACTGCTTCTACTCCTTCTAGACCCAAAGCTGTTGTTAACACAGCCACTAGACCTGCTCCAAAAAGAAGGTACAACATCCATGAGTGTTGGTGTTGTGGTAAGGTAGGCCAATTTGCTGTCGATTGCTGGCATAATCATAGTATGTAGAGAGCAAATGTCAGCTTGCCTATCAAAAAAGCTACAAGAAGGAAAAATTATTTTCAGCCTAACATGCACCAAGGAACCAATAAAAAATGGGGTCCTAAGGTTAACTGATTTGTATTTTGCAAGTTAGTTCATGTGCTCATACCCCTCCTATATGGTACTTGGACAGTGGATGTTCCAGGCACATGACTGGAATAAAGAGCATGCTGAAGGATTATGCTCCAGTAAAGAATGGACCAAAGGTTATCTTTGGTGGGTCAGAGAAAGGGGTGACTAGAGGTTATGGTAAGATCTCTAATGGCATAGTCATTGTCACTAGAGTAGCCTATGTGGAAGGGTTACAACACAACCTGATAAGCATTAGCCAACTCTGTGATCTTGGCAATGACATAGTATTCCACAAGGATGAGTGCCAAATTAGGAGTTTTAGTGACCAAGAGGTCATCTTAACAGGCACTAGGAGTGGAAATGTGTACTGTTTAGATTTCCTATGCTCTAGCAAAGACTCACCTGTATTCCTTGTTGCAGATGAGAAAGCCTCTTCTTGTGTCCAGTGGCACAAGAGGCTAGCCCATCTAAACTATAGGACCATAGGCAAGCTGTTCAGCAATGAACTGGTTAGGAATAGGCCTAAGTCTATATGCACTAAGGAGGGTATCTACTCTACCATCCAAAAGGGAAACAGATTAAGACCTCCTTCAAGAGCATTGGCACCAATGACTCAGTGAGGTGCTTATATGTAATGACCCCATCCGTTAAATAACATATAATAGAAGGTCTGGTCGGGGCCCCACACAATATGCCACAAATAGGCGGCGAGGTTATAGGTTAATACCAAAACATACTTGCATCCTAACTCGGAGCATACTAGCGGAAGATTTAAAGTTAATATTGAACTCAACAGCCACGAATGTCCATTATATATAAACAACCACATTTATATATAACCCGAAAAAAATATACACAAAATATAGAAAAGTTTGGCCTTAAAGCCTTACAGTTAAACTTCACAGGTGTGGATTACAAACATCGGCATGTAGGTCGGCCACACATGAAAATAATAAAGTTCTTCGCTCAGCCTTCGAGGGCCAGCAGTAGCAGAATCAGCAGGGGCTTCAGCCCGCTATTTCCCGCTCGGCTCTCCAGCACCTGCACAAGGACAGCTCACCATGATAGTGGCAAACAAGTCAACAGTCAGCATTCAACTGAAATATTTATAAGACCCTACCCCTTTCCCGGGGCAGTGGTATTCCTTCCCTGCAGGCATAGCATTTCACAAGAAGATATATCACACAATGTGCACTCATGCACAATCAATATATCACAAACATCGGCCACGCGGCCCGATGCTCCACGTACTCAGGGCACATTCTTGGTGTACCGGAAAACCAGGGTCCCACCACCATTCAAGGGTCCAAAGCCCACTGGTAAAGTTTGAGCATTATGCTCCACAGCCTATAGTCGGAGACTTTAGTCTTAATGGCACGCATGCCTAAGACTCTCATTATGTGAAACTAACGAACACCAATATCCCAGGCACTCATGTAAGATAACCATAACGTGGAAACAGTTTAATCCTTGCACGTTGCTCAAATTGCAAATTCAATGTCTAAACTGATGCGGGTCGGCATCCCCTTATCCGTTTGGCACGAAGCATTTTAAGAGCTCGCAGCTCATAATAGCCATACTGTCCACCAAGGACTGGCTTCACAATCCAAAAGGGGAGCTACTGCCAACATTCCTCGCGATCGCTTGGCGGGTTCAGCAGAAGTTCTCTTTCTTCACCCAAACTCAACCCAAACCCTGCAACATCCTGCAGTGCCAGAAAACTTGTCTTTCCATAGCATACAGCACAAGAATTACGAGGGCATTTTCCTGGAATCCCCATTCTAGTACTTCCTGTTACTCCACTTCACAGGCACAACCCACCGACTCCACAAACTACTCGTTTAAACGCGGAGTCTTCTCCGGTGCGCAAAATAAAACATCACCAATCCAGACTAACCTGTCCATATGGGCTTCACACAGTATGTGTATTCCGTACTACACATTTCCGGATCTATATGCAAGACTTATTGGGGATTTCAAGAATAAACCCAAGGTAAATCCCTCAATAATCCACCTTTTGGTGGGGAAAATCCATGCATATGCCAAAATAAGGACTTCATATGTCCAAGAAGGAAGATCGTTACCCAAGAGGTTCGCTTTGGCGCCACGGAAAACTAGCTGGATGAAAAGCACCACAACGGACTTGCCTCCACGGAGCTGGACTCGGCTCGTGATTCGGGGCTTTGAAGCTCCACCGGCGGCTGAATTCCTCCTCCTCCTCCTTCCTTGCTCTCCCTACTCTCTAACTCTTTAGAAAGAGAAAGACCTAAGAGAAATAAGTGTTTAACCCTCAACTCCCGGCCTTAAAATAGCAGGGAGATTTCTGGACCATTGGATCCTATTTAAAGGGAATGAACGGCAACGAATCACCCTGAAAATCACTTTCCTGGGCCGAACACGGCTTGTGACACTCCCGTGTCACATGCCATATTCCTCAAGCAGCAAAAGAAACTGTCGTGTTCCGACCAGGACACAGCCCTGTGATTTGCCCGTGTCATAGGTTGTGTGCCAGACATGGCTTTGGACACGCCCGTGTCCAGCTCGTGTTCATCAGTCCTCACAGACCGGCCAAACACAGAGAAGGACACGGCCCTTGACACGCCCATGTCATAGGCCGTGTGCCCAATATGGCTTGCCTCCGAGGATCGTCGAATGCATTTTGTCGACCTTACGGAAACACGTCGAACTCATAACAGGACACGGCCATGTACATGCCCATGCCACAGGCCATGTGCCACACTCGACACTGCCCTGCCAACATAGTGCAGGATACGGCTTTGGACACGCCTGTGTCCCCGGCCGTGTTGCTAACACAGAGTAGGACACGGCTTTGGACACGCCCGTGTCCCAGGCCGTGTTGCTCAGCCTACACTGCCCACTCATAATCGAGATTTGGGGCGTTACAATTCTCCCCCCCCCCTAAAAGAATTTCGTCCCGAAATTAGAAAATGGAAAAGTACACAAACTTAAGTGGTACCTGAGTAGAAAAGCTCGGGGTACTCCTCAAGCAAGGTTTGCTCTCGTTCACGAAAGCTCCTCACGACCGCAATTGTCCCATCGGACTTTGACCATCCTTATAGCTTTGTTCCATAATTGCTTGACCTCAGAATCCTCAATCCGAATGTGTTTAACTTTCATTATTAGCCCACTATAGAACGATACTTGATCCGCAACAACCACTTGCGCTGGTTCTTTCACGGCTTTGCGTAGGAACAAGATGTGAAATACATCATGTAAACCACTCAGTTCTACCAAAAGAGCCAACCGATAGGCGGCTTTTCCAACCCGCTCCAAGAACTCAAAAGGCCCAACATACCTCGGACTAAGATTCTTTAAGCGTCGAATCCTTGATACGCCTTTAAACAACTTTATCTTGAGGTATACCCAATCGCCCACCGCAAACTCCACGTTCCGATGCTTGGCGTTGTAGTACTTGTCATGTCTATCTTGGGCTATCAGTAGCCTCTCCCGAATAGAGCGTATCGTCGAATTAGCTTCTTCGACTCCCTTACGCTTATATAATTTAGATTCTCCTACTTCCGCCCAAGCTAATGGTGTACGGCATTTCTGACCATACAAAGCTTCAAACGGTGTCATACTTATGCTCGCTTGGTAACTATTATTGTAGGCAAACTCTACCATATAGAGATGATCTTCCCACCTCTTACAAAAATCCAAGACGCACATTCGGAGCATGTCCTCCATCGTTCTATTGGTCCTCTCAGTCTGGCCATATGTTTGGGGATGAAAGGCCATACTGAACATTAACTTTGTTCACAACAACTGATGGATTAGCCTCCAATCATTCGATGTGAATCGCCTATCATGGTCACTTACGATGCTACGGGGAATATCGTGCAATCGTATGATTTTCTCAACATAAAGTTTCGCCAAGACTTCCACTGAATCGTCCCTCTTGTTCGGAAGGAAGTGAGACACTTTATTCAACCGGTCTACGATCTCCCAAACCGAATCATTACCGCGTTGAGATCTCGGTAAACCGTGCATGAAATCCATCGAAATATCATCAAACTTCCATTCCGGAATAGGTAGAGACTTCAAGAAACCTCCGGGCTTCTGGCATTCTGCTTTCACCAAGGCACATATTTGACATTTATCCACATAACGTGATATGTCTTTCTTTAACCCTGGCCACCAGAACAGCTTTTTCATGTTTTTGTACATCTTTGTGCTCCCTAGGTGAATTGAGTATTTCATAAAGTGAGCCTCATACATTAATTCTTCTCTTAGCTTACCCATACTTGGGACGCACAAATGACCCTCTTTCCGCAAAAGGCCGTCATCCCAGGAGAATTGGTCATTTGACCCATCCATTGCATAGTGTTGTAGATTTTCATCAAGTTCTGTTGCTCGCCGAATTCTGTCTGCAAGGTCATATTGTACCTCCATTAAGTTCAAGCATGCATTTGCTGTGGAATTCTTGTCAACACAAGAAATCTCTAACGCTTCCAACTCCTGGATCAGACGCTCATCATGCATCTGCAACCAATTTGCCCTTGACGGAGTCCTACGACTCAAGGCATCTGCGACCACATTTCCCTTCCCGGGAGTGCAGTGAATATCAAAGGTGTAGTCCCCGAGAAACTCCATCCACCTTCGTTGTCGTATATTGAGATCCTTCTGATCCAATAAATACTTTAGGCTCTTATGGTCTGTAAATATATCCACTTTTACACCATATAGATAGTGACGCCACAATTTAAGTGCAAAAATCACCGCCGCCAACTCCAAGTCATGGACGGGATAATTTCTCTCATGCACTTTCAACTGGCATGAGCCATAATAGATCACCTTTCCAAACTGAAGAAGAACGCAGCCTAAGCCACTCCCTGATGCATCATTATAAATCTCATAGCCGTCTGTACCACATGGCGATGTTAAAACAGGCGTCGTGGTCAAACGGCACTTTAGCTCTTCAAAAAATCGTGCGCACTCCGGCGTCCAAACGAACTTCTGATCCTTCCTCGTTAATGTGGTAAGAGGCAAAGCGATTCATTAGAATTTTTCTACAAAACGTCTGTAGTAACCTGCCAGTCCAAGGAAACTCCTGATTTCGGCCATCGAGGACAACACTGGCCACTCCCGTATGGCTCTTATCTTTGACGGATCCACTACAATGCCCTCTCCACTTACCACATGGCCAAGAAAAGCCACTAACGACAGCCAAAACTCATACTTTGAGAACTTAGCATAAAGATTATTTCTCCGCAGAGTATGCAACACCAACCGTAAATGGTTCACATGGTCATCTTCAGATTGAGAGTACACCAAGATATCATCAATAAAGAAGATCACAAACAGGTGTAAGTACTCTCGAAATGTTCGGTGCATCATATCCATGATCACCGATGGCGCATTACATAGCCCAAATGGCATTACAGTGAACTCATAATGACCATAGCGTGTTTCAAATGTTGTCTTGGGAATGCCACCTTCCCGAATCCTCAACTGGTAATAACAAGATTTTAAGTCCATTTTAGAATAGACGTTTGATCCCACTAGTTGATCGAACAAGTCATCTATCTGCGGAATCAGATACTTGTTTTTCTGTCACCTTATTTAATTCGCGATAATCGATACACAATCGCAGACTACCGTCCTTCTTTTTCACAAAAAGAATTGGTGCACTCCAAGGAGACATACTTGGGCGTATGTATCCCTATTACAGCAACTCTTGCAGTTGAACTTTCAGTTCTGCCATTTCCTTTGGCGCTACCCGATATGGCGAGCGGGCCACAGGTTTTGCACCTGACACCAGCTCAATAGTGAAGTCGATCTCCCGCTGGGGTGGTAACCCAGGAAGATCTTTAGGAAACACATCAGCAAACTCCAGTACAATCAGAACGTCACTCACACTGTCCTTCGGCTCAACAGCCAGAATAAGCGTGAAGAATTACTCCACGCCCTTCTGAACAGCATTGACGACTTGGAGAGCAGACATCAAGATCCCGCTCGCTCCTCGCATAGTAGCGAATTTAGTCTCAAGCTCGATATTATGGCCTAATGTGATCTCCTTTGAATTGCAATCAATAAAGGCACGCTGCTCTGAGAGCCATTCCATACCAAAGATCATATCAAATTCCGATATTGGTAGCACAAATGCGTTCAAGCAGAAATCCCGACTTTTTATTTGTACTTCCATGTAGCAAGTCCTATTCGCACGCATTACACATCTATTTGGTAACAACACCTTCACACTATCTGTCGTCACTTGACTAGTTACTATGATTCTTGCTACGAATTCCTTAGACAGAAATGAATGTGAAGCACCCGTATCAAATAGTGCTCTCGTTGTATTGTTCCAAATCAGGACAAAGCCTGTGACGACGTCACTTTTCTTTATGGCCTCCTACTGGCCAAGATTATATACTCGGGGCTGCGCTAGGGATGCAGAGGACTCCACCATTGCCTTTCCCTTATCAGCATATGACACTCATGTTTTCTTTTCCACCTTTGGCGGACAAACCCAAAAATCACGGGCTAGATGTCCCACTCTACCACATGTATAGCAGGTACGAGACTCTTGCCTCGATGGTTCCCCCGATGCAATAGTAGAAGGAGCTTGTACATAAGACTTGGATCTCTTGCCCCATTTCCTTTGGTTGTTCGATTTTTCAGAACGGGGCGCTTTGAACTCGGACTTTGTCATAGACAAGTCCCTTTTTCCTTACACCCGCTTCATATCCTTCTCCAATGCACAAGCCGTATCCATCAATGCCTGAAACCCCTGGTTCACCGAACTTGAGAGCAGGAATCTCAACTCATCCCGCAACCCTTCGTAGAACCTATTGGTTTTATGTTGTTCATCAGCAAAGATAGATCCTACATAGCGTCCTAATCATGTAAACACATGTAAGTAGGTATCGACACTACTTTCTCCCTGAATTAGATGCTAGAACTCATTTTCCAGTGCGATACGTTGTGTTGCTGGCAGGTGCTTTGCCAAGAATAGATGCGAAAATTTCTCGATCGAGACTTCTGTTAATTGCCTTCCCATTAAGTGGTGCAACTATATATTGTCCTACCATAGTCGAGCCTCTCCTTCCAATAATAAGGTGGCCAAGGTGACCTTCGGATCTTCCTCTGTACTTATCGTCGTCAATATTCGCTTGAAGCGCGACAACCAATCCTACGCCTGCGTTGGTGATCCCACACCCATAAACATAGGAGGATTAAAGCTCATAAACTACTTCAACTATCGTTCAGTTGCTCGAGGATCAACAGCCTCAACAGGTTCTGGCCTTACACCAACTTGTTCTGGCACCAATGTCGGTTGCGCCTGCCAAGTAGTCTGCGTATGAGTCATTGCAAACAGTGCCTCAGCAACTAAGTGTACTGTTTCTACAGAAGGAGGAGGTGTAGGCACCTCAGCTAGTGTCGCACTCTCATCAGAATGCTGGGGCTCAGACTGCCCAACACCACTACGAGTCACCTATAGGTGAACAAGACACACTTTAGCGACCTTGCATAAGCAATAACAATAATATAGGAACGCGCAGGTTCCTCAAATAGGTGTATTTACATTCCTTAGTGGTCATTCCTGAGTTCATTAATGTTAAAGCGGGTTGCGCTTACACGTGCTCACCAACCCACAAAAGAATTTGACCACGAATTCGAAAGAAGAAGACCTAGACAATCTGATACCAAATTATAACGACCCAATCTATTAAATAATATATAATAGAAGGTCCGGTAGGGGCCCCACACTATATGTCATAAACAGGCGGCGAGGTTACAGGTTAATACCAAAACATACTTGCATCCTAACTCAGAGCATACTAGCGGAAGATTTAAAGTTAATATTGAACTCAACAGCCACGAATGTCCACTATATATAAACAACCACATTTATTTATAACCCCAAAGGAATGTACACCAAATACACAAAAGTTTGTCCTTAAGGCCTTACAGTTAAACTTCACATATGTGGATTACAAACATTAGCACGCAGGCCGGCCACACATGAAAATAATAAAGTTCTTCGCTCAGCCTTCGAGGGCCAGCAGTAGAAGCATCAGCAGGGGCTTCAACCCACTATTTCCCGCTCTACTCTCTAGCACCTGCACAAGGACAGCCCACCATGATGGTGGCAAAGAAGGCAATGGTCAGCATTCAGCTGACCAATTTATAATGACCTTACCCCTTTCCCGGGGCAGTGGTATTCCTTCCCTATAAGCATAGCATTTCACAAGCAGATATATCATATAATGTGCACTCACACACAATCAATATATCGCAAGCGTCAGCCACACGGCCCGACGCTCCACGTACTCAGGGCACATTCTTGGTGTACCAAAAAACCAGGGTCCCACCACCGTTCAAGGGTCTAAAGCCCAACGGTAAAGTTTGAGCATTATGCTCCACAGCCTATAGCCGGAGAATTTTGTCTTAATGGCACGCAGGCCTAAGACTCTCATTATGTGAACCTGACGAATGCCAATATCCCAGGCACTCATTTTAGACAACCATAACGTGTATACAATTCAGCCCTTGCCCGTTGCTCAAATTGTCAGTTCAATGTCTAGACTGACGCGGGTTGGCATCCCCTTGTCCGTTCGGCACGAAGCCTTTTAAGAGCTTGCAACTCACAATAGCCATACTGTCCACCAAGGACTAGCTTCACAATCCAAAAGGGGAGCTAGTGTAAGCGTTCCTCGTGATCGCTTGGCAGGTTCAGCAGAAGCTCTCTTTCTACACCCAAACTTAACCCAAACCCTGCAGCATCCTGCAGTGCAAAAAAACTGGTCTTTCCACAGCATACAACATAAGAATTACGAGGATATTTTCCTGGAATCTCCATTCTAGTACTTCCTGTTACTCCACTTAACAGGCACAACAAACCGACTCCACAAATAACTCGTTTAAACACAGAGTCTTCTCCGGTGCACAAAATAAAACATCACCAATCTAGACCAACCTATCCAGATGGGCTTCACACAATATGCATATTTCGTATTACATATTTTTGGATCTATATGCAATACTTATTGGGGATTTCAAGAATCAACCTAAGGGAAATCCCTCAATAATCCACCTTTTGGTGGGGAAAATCCATGCACATGCCAAAATAAGGACTTCACATGTCCAACAAGGAAGATCGTTATCCTAGAGGTTCGCTTTGGCGCCATGGAAAACTAGCCAGATGAAAAGCACTACAACGGACTTGCCTCCACGAATCTGGACTCGGCTCGCGATTCGGGGCTCTAAAGCTCCACCGACGGCCGGATTCCTCCTCCTCCCCCTTCCTTGCTCTCCCCGCTCTCTAACTCTTTAGAAAGAGAAAGACCTAAGAGAAATGAGGGTTTAACCCTCAACTCCTGGCCTTAAAACAGCAGGGAGATTTCTGTACCGTTGGATCCTATTTGAAGGGAATGAACGGCCACGAATCACCCTGAAAATCACTTTCTTGGGTCTAATACGGCTTGTGACACGCCCGTGTCACAGGCCGTGTGCCTCAAGTAGTAAAAGAAACTATCGTGTCTCGACCAGGACACGGCCCTATGACAAGCCCGTGTCACAGGCCGTGTGCCAAACCCGGCTTCGGACATGCCCATGTCCAACCCATGTTCATCAGTCCTCACAGACCGGCCAAACACAGAGAAGGACATGGCCCTTGACACGCCTGTGTCATAGGACTTGTGCACAATATGGCTTACCTCCGAGGATCGTCGAATGCATTTCGTCAACCTTACGGAAACACGTCAAACTCATAGCAGGACACGGCCTTGGACACGCCCGTGTCACAGGCCGTGTGCCACACTCGACACCGCCATGCCAACACAGAGAAGGAAATGGCTTTGGACACGCCTGTGTCCCCGGCCGTGTTGCTAACACAGAGCGGGACACGACTTTGGACACGCCTGTGTCCTAGGCCGTATTACTCAGCCTATACAGCCCACTCATAATCGATATTTTGGGCGTTACATTATACCTCTTGCATATGGATCTATTTGGTCCTATGCCAATTCAAAGTGTAGGTAGGAAAGTCTACACCCTTCTAGTTGTTGATGACTTTTCCAGATTTGCTTGGGTGTTCTTTCTAAGGAAGAAATCTGAAACCCCTGAGGTCTTTCAAACATTTGTCAAGAAAATTCAAAATGAATTCAACAGCATTGTGGTCAAAATCAAAAGTGATCATGGCACTGAGTTTCAGTCTGAGTGTGTGATAAGGTTTTGTGAAGAGCTAGGGATTCATCAAAAAATTTCCTCTCCTAGAACACCCCAGTAAAATTGAATTGCTGAGAGGAAAAATAGGACTCTCATAGAGGCTGGTAGAACCTTACTAAGTGACTCATCCCTCCTAGAATACTTCTGTGCTGAGGCAGTTAACACTGCATGTTATGTCCTTAATATGGCTTCTATTACCAAGAGCCACAAGAAGACTCACTATGAGATCTTGAAGGGCAGAAAACCAAACCTGAGCTATTTCAGGATCTTTAGTTGCAAGTGTTATGTGCTCAACAATGGAAAAGTCCATTTAACTATGTTTGCTGCCAAGTCCCATGAAGGGATCTTTGTTGGGTACAACACTCATAGTAAGGCATATAGAATCTACAACTTAACTACCTAAGTTGTAGAAGAATTAATGCATGTTGTTTTTGATGAATCAAACATGGTTAACTGTGAGCTGCCAAGCACCTCCTCTTATAGTATTACAGGTAAAGAACAGATGATTGACAAGCAGACCATTAAGGAAGCTACCACCACAGTCCAAGAAAATGATGATGGACTTCCTATTCCAAGAGAAGGGGAAAACATATCTGAAGAAAATGAAAACCAGCTAGCTGAAAACCCTGAAGATCAACAAGCTGCAGCTAGTTTGCCTCCAGCTACTAGGTATCTAAGGGACCATCCTGTACCGCAAATCATTGGTGATGCAAATCATGGAGTCAAGACCAGAAGCATGAGCATGAATACAGCTCTCTACTCAAGTTTCCTGTCTCAAGAAGAGCCAAAGAAGTTTGAAGAAGCAATCAAGGACCAATTCTGGATTGGAGCAATGCAAGAAGAACTAGACCAATTTAAGAGATGTAAGGTCTGGAAGTTGGTCCCCATACCATAAGGACAAAATTTCATAGGGACTAAGTGGATCTACAGGAACGAGTTGGATCAAGATGGCATTATTATCAAGAATAAGGCTAGACTGGTGGTTAAAGACTACAGGCAAGAGGAGGGCAGAGACTTTGACCAGACCTTTTCCCCAATAGCCAGATTAGAAGCCATAAGGATTTTCCTTGCATTTGCTGCCTATCAGGGATTCAGAGTCTACCAGATGGATGTCAAGTCAGCATTCCTGAATGGGGACCTAAAATAGGAAGTATATGTAGATCAGCCACCAGGTTTTGTAGATCCTAACTCTCCTAATTTTGTTTATAAGCTTAGGAAAGCTCTATATGGGCTAAAACAAGCCCCTAGGGCTTGGTATGAAACCTTGTCCAGCTTCCTTATTGAGAAAAAATTCTCAAGGGGGAAGATAGACAAGACCCTATTCCTAAGGGAATCAAAGGGCAAGCCTGTCCTAGTCCAGATATATGTCGATGACATTATCTTTGGATCTACTGATGACAACCTTTGCAGGAAGTTTACTAAACTTATGCAGGTAAGTTTGAAATGAGCAGCATGGGTGAGCTCAAGTTCTTCTTGGGACTCAAAGTAAGACAGACCGATGATGGCTTGTCCATATCCAAGTCCAAGTTCACCAGGGAGCTAATCAAAAAGTATAGTATGGAGAATGCCTCCACCATGAGAAC
This sequence comes from Platanthera zijinensis, assembly GCA_039513925.1. Classification (NCBI taxonomy): domain Eukaryota; kingdom Viridiplantae; phylum Streptophyta; class Magnoliopsida; order Asparagales; family Orchidaceae; genus Platanthera; species Platanthera zijinensis. Next base: position 140,000,084 of record CM077096.1, on the reverse strand, counting down.
TCCCATGGGATCAAGTATGCTTATAGGCAAAGATGAGGTAGGGAAACCTGTTGATTAGTCTTTGTATAGAGGGATAATTGGCTCCCTTCTATACCTGACTGCTAGTAGGTCTGACATCATGTATATCACATGTGTCTGTGCTAGGTATCAGGCCTACCGTAAAGAATCTCATTACTCTACTGTAAAGAGAATCTTGAGATATCTTAAGGGTACACCAGATCTTGTCCTATGGTACCCTAGAAATAGGGATTTTGATCTAACAGGATTTTCGGATGCAGATTTTGCAGGTTGCAAAGAAGACAGGAAAAGCACTACTGGAACCTGTCAGTTTTTAGGAAGAAGGCTAGTTTCTTGGAGCAGCAAGAAGCAAACTAGTGTGGCTATATTCACTGTTGAGTCAGAATATATATCAGTAGGCGCAATTCAACGAATGTTGAGCTTAGTTTAACGAGCTAAGCTTGCCATTCGTCGAACGGAGCTCAGCATTCGTCGAGCTCAATACCTAGATAGACTGAATTTTGTCTAAGTGTTATGTCATTGAGTGATACCTACTCACTCAATGCCTTTGGTTCTAATGATTGAATTTTGTCCAAGTACAGAGAAATGTTGAGTCATGCTGACGTCAGCAAAGTAAAAAAGTCAACCAAAATTAAAATGTTGCGAAAATGCTGCCAAAGACGTTGGATGCCAGCTGTTATCATCCTCTGCACTTTCCAAGAAATATTTTCATTATAAAGTGTTGGGGCCCACACACAGCAAAGAGTCGTTGGATCAAGAGTAAATGGAAAGCCTGTGCTGGATGGCTAATTCTCAGCCATCAATCCTAGTGATGGGACCCACTGCTCAATTGGCCTTCAAAGAATAAAAAGAAGCAAATCGGCCAGAGCAATCAATCGATTTCTTGTCTAGGTTTTCTGAAAATGAAAAGTACGGCCGAACTTCATCTTCTTCCTCGCCATTTTCATCGAGCATGAATAAGTTGTTCTGTAAAGAGAACCTTGCTGGGAAAGATAGCTAAAGCAATTACCAACTGCAACAGCAGGTTCAGAAACGATTCTAAGGAAGCAGATCAATAAGCTCTGCAGAGAAAAGAAAGTTGTTTGAAGAAAGATTCTACTTCCTACTTCATTGTCTTCAACAGCAATAGCTAGGACTAATATCTGCTCAGTCCAGGAAGAAGAACACACAGAGTTCTTGCTCTGGTGTCTAATCATACAACCTTTCTTGTTCTTTTGTTTAGATTCTTTGTGAGTCTGGAGTTGTATGCATGTATTATAAAGGCTAAGGTTTTGGTGACCTGTGTTTGCCTTTATATCGGGTGAAAGGTCTTTGTGACATGGGATTGGCTTAGTGCCTAAGTTGTAGGTCTGTGTGACCTGTGTGGTCCTGCAGGATTTGTGGTGTAAGCTATTAAGTAGCTGAGTTCTGGAGGGAGATCCGAACCTAACACACTGTTAGATAGGCGTAGAGGGACAGTGAATGTACCAATGATTGGGAAACCATTATAAAATTGTGTGTCATTTTTGAATGTTCTTGAAAGCTGATAACTAACCTAATCATAGGCACTGAAATCTGATAACAAGTTAGAAAATTTAAATAGAGAAAAAGACCTATTCACCCCCCCCCCCTAAACCTATTTATAAAGAACTCAAAAAAAGAAATAGAAAGGTAAAAAAGAAATTTTTCCAAATTATAAAAAATTTTAATAAAAAAAGAATTATAAAAGCTAGAAAAGAAAAAACAAAATGGGTTATTAAAATAATTCAAGTTATAAAACTCATAATAAAAAAACTGGAAAAAAGTAAATCCAACTTTATTCTTTGAATTGAAGAAAAAAAATATATGAACCGAATGAAAACGAGAAATATTTCAAAAGAAATAATAAGATTATTTGCGAATCACCCGTTCTAATTCGACCAATGAATTGGTAAAATTATTCACTAATGGCCTTCTAGGTGTTTAGCAAGCCTTAAAAACAAAACTTTCATTAATGACTACTCTCGCATCATTGGTGGGGACAACTTGCGCTTCCGCTCACCTGGATACATAGTCAACCGCCACTAAAATGTAGCGATTATTTGATGGGGGTAAAGGGCATACAAAATCAATACCCCACAAATCAAAGATCTCGCACTCTAAAAATAGGTTTTGGGGCATCTCGTCACTACGAGGGATGTTACCCGACTACTGACAGTTGTCGCAAGAACTCGCAAAAGTGTGAGCATCTTTGAAGAGAGTGGGACAATAAAAGACCTCCTCAAGCGCCTTCTGTGAGGTCTGGTTGGCTTGATAATGGCCTCCGGTTGGCCCCTCAAAGAAGTGTCACAAGATTTGCACACCCTCCTTGCTCGAAACGGATCTCCGCACTACTTTATTCGCACAGACGTGAAAGAGAAAAGGGTCCTCCCAAAAGTAGTTTTCAAATCAGAATAGAATTTCTTCTTTTGCTGGGTTGAAAAATCTTTCGGAAGGACCCGCGCAACTAGATAGTTGGTGTAATCTACGAACCAGGGGATGGGAGAAGTCTTTGTTTTATTAATAGCTAGGAGGTGCTCCTCAGGAAATCTATCATCTATGTCGAATTCTATGAGCACTTTTGCGGATGGGTTTTCTAATCGAGAGAGGTGGTCGGCCGCCAAATTTTTGGTCCCCTTCTTATCCCGGGTCTCTAAGTCGAACTCTTGGAGGAGGAGGATCCATCGAAGCAAGTGGGGCTTGGCATCGATTTTTGCTAGTAGATATTTAAGAGCGGAGTGGTCGGTAAAACAATGACATTTGATAATGTTACGTAGGATCTAAACTTATCAAAAGCAAAAACAATGGCTAGTAGTTCCTTTCCGTCGTGGTGCAATTGGCTTGTGCGGTTGTGAGCATTCTACTAGCGTAGTTGATAGGATGAAAATATTTGTTAACGCGCTATCCTAATATGACTCCTACAACAATATTGCTCGCATCACACATGATTTTGAATGGAAGGGACCAATCCGGCGCCACTAAAATAGGAGAATTGATAAGTTTTTCTTTAATAAAATTAAACACCTCTACGCACTCGCTATCAAAAATGAAAGAAGATTCCTTTTCCAAGAGGTGGGTTAGCGGTTTCATTATTTTAGAAAAGTTTTGGATGAACCGCCAATAAAAACCCGCGTGGCCTAAGAAACACTTAATAGATTTTACATTTGTTGGCTGGGGAAGTTTTTAAATTATTTCAACTTTGGCATTATCGACCTCCATCCCTTGGCAAAAATCTTATGGCCGAGAACCAAACCCTCTCGGACCATGAAGTTAAATTTTTTCCTAATTTAACACTAAATTTGTTTCTTTGCATCGTTGAAGGACTCAATCTAGATTTTTCAAGCAATTTTGAAATGAGCTTCCTAACACAGAAAAGTCATCCATGAAGACTTTCATAATATCTTCTACAAGCTCTCCAAAGATTGCCAATATACATCTTTGGAATGTATCTGATGCATTACAGAGGCCAAACGGCATTCTTCGATATGCGAAAGTGCTGAAGGGTTAAGTAAAAGTCGTTTTCTCCTGGTCTTCGGGGGAGATAGGGATTTGAAAAAAAACCAGAAAGGCCATCCAGAAAACAATAGAATGGATGACCCGAAAGACACTCTTAGATTTGATCGATAAACGGTAGCGGGAAGTGGACTTTTCGGGTGGCATCGTTTAACTTTCAGAAGTCGATGCACACCTTCCATCCCGTAATAGTACGGTTTGGAATTAGTTCATTATTTTGGTTCGCCACAACCGTTATTTACTGCCCCTCTTAGGCACGACTTGTACGGGGCTCACCCACGTACTATCCGAGATAGGCTAGATAATTCCTACATAAAGTCCACCTAGTGCCAACTACCTTCACCTATGGGGGGGAATAGGTGTCTTGAAGCGATTTTAGCGGAATTAAAATTCTACCTGCACAAGTAAACAAAACAACACAATACAAACAGACACTAGCAGTTATAGTGGTTCCCCGATTTGGGTACGTCCACTGATGGCGGCAACCCCCAACGTGTTAAAGTTGAAGATGATGACGGTGACGGCGACGGCGTTATCCCACATGTTGAAGATGATGACGGCGACGGCGACGGCGATGGTGTTCTCCTATATGTTGAAGATGATGACGGCGACGGCGACGGCGTTCTCCTACATGATGAAGATGAAGACTACATGATGTGGAGCTATATGAGATGAAGGCTTTTAAACATTATTTAGTTTATTTCTATTCTCATTTTTATTTTCATCATGTAATGTTTAAAACATTTAGTATTATTTTTATTTTCTTTATGTGGGCTGCATATAGCCAAGGTATGTTGTAAAGCCTATATATAGGCATGAACTTTCATGGTTTTATTTAGAGAATGAAAAATTGAAAACCAAAATTCAAATTTTGAATTTCCCCCTCCTCTCTCTTCCCCTCTTGGAAACATCATTTCCTCCTCCTCCTCTCCTCTCCTCCTCTCCAAAATTTCGGCCTCCCCCTTTCTTTCCCTCCTCTCTACCTCCTCCTCCTCCTTTCCAATATTCGTCCAAAGTCTTCCCCCTCACCCAAAAAAACCGATCAACCCCCTCCATCAAGAGCCCCCAAATCAGCCCTTTTCCATAGTGAAATCGAACAAGATCAAGGTGTTTTCTCCCTTTGTGGTTTTCCTCCATCCCGGCGTGAAGCAAAGGAAGCGGACAAGTTTTTCTCCGGTCGGCGAAACTCCGGCGGAGTCGTGGAAGAACGATCCTTGAAAGTGAACCGGAATCATCTATTCCGGTTGGGTAACGAGATCTTCTACCTCTTGTGTGATTCTTATTTTTTTAGATTTTCATTTGGTGGAATACCTTTGTGTTACTTTGAAATCGTTTTTTCGTTCGTGGTTTATCTTTTCGATTGCATGTGTTGTTCTTTCTAGTTGTTTAATTTTCCGAGAGGTTTGGCGAGCCTCGCTTTCGTTTTGTTGGGAGAGATCTACCATTTCCGAACCGAACTTTTCGGTAGATCTCTTTTGGTACAACCATCGCTCGTTCGGACCGGGTGGGTCCTTTTAGCTTGAGAGAACGATGACCTATAGTCGTTTGTTCGATCTTAAAACGGCGTGGCTACCGTACGTTAGTAATAGTTGATAACGTTGTTCGTGAGTGTGCTGCGTTTAATTATTGTGTGAGCGTAATAGTGGAAATAGAGAGGCGTACGTGTAATCCCCTTAGCCGTTATAGTGACAAACATAGTGGCCTACATCAATTTGGTATCAGAGGGAGGTTGTGTCAATTTCTTAATTGACACCATCCTATTTAATTTTAGTAGGCCGACACGCACGTGCACAAAATTTTTCAAACAATAAAAAAGCAAAAAAATATTTTTTTGTGGTCTGCCAATAGCAGCCTAAATTTTTATTTTTTAGCAAAAATTAAGAAAAAAAATTTAATTAATAATCTCCATATTTTTGCCAGCAAGAATATCAAAAAATATATATATTATTTTGAAATTTTAGCGGGAACAAATCTATCTTTGAAAATTAATCAGGATCAGACTATATTTCTTTGTATTTGTGCACTTACTCCGCGTAGTCTATCCTCATTTTCCCGCTGAAAATTAAAACAAAAATGGCCTACGATGTTCACGTTTCCCGAATGAAATCTTTAGGTTCTGTCATGAACGTTAGAAAGCCTTTCCATTGTCCGGTAGTGGAAGAGATTAATGGGTTGATTGGCCACCTAAAAGCTAATCAGGTTGTACCGCACTCATCTAGGCATGTTAGAGTTCCAGCTCCGACCTATGATGGGCTAGGTGGAACTCAAGAGTTTTTAAGCTGGGTAAAGACTATGGAGCGCTATTTTGAGAGATATCAGATAGTGGACCCCCAGAGGATCCCCGTCGCGAGACTTCAATTATTTAGTCGAGCCCAGACCTTCTGGCTCAATGAGGAGAGACGTTTTGGGACATCCCTCGAAGAGTCACCTGTAGGTTGGAATATTATGAAGAATTTATTAACGGATGAGTATTACCCTCCCCACTGTCGTTCTCAGTCATCTAAAAATGTAAGTGAAACGCTACCTATGATTATGCCTACACCGTACCAGTATGACACCCCGTACTCCCGTGCTAGGACGTCACATAAGTTTACTTCTCCCCGCCAGGGCACTAGACCCCAACTTTATTATGAGAGTGTTCCTATCCTCGTGGGTATTCAGGCGATCAAGACACGTGAGACTAGTGAAACGACTGGGTTTGGCACTATCGATCATTCTATTCTGACTACGCCCGTAGTCTCCTTAGAGTCTCCCCCTGAGCTGTCAAATCTAGTTATTGACTCCCCTAATGAGTCTGAGGCTGATTCTACGATTGCGCCCATCACCGAGGATGAGGTTATTATCACTGACGAGTGTAGCGACGTTGAGGAGATTGGTTACCCTAGTGACCTTGATGAGGATTTCTCTTATGAGGAATCATCTCCACTCCCCTTCGACGACATTTCGGAGCCATCCATCTTGATCGTAGTGGAGTCTTTTGATGACCCTAATTCGATTGACAATCTGGCTGAATTGGAAGAGTTATCTTACGCTAAGAGCTTACCCAGTCGTAAGTTAGATGATGTTTGGGATGATGATAGTTTGACCTGTGAGAGTATTACTTTGCCCATTACTAGCAACACTAGCGTTGTGACTGATCACCCTAGTGTTGAGAGCCCTCTCCAAAATACAAGCCTCGACGTGTTAGAGGCTACGATTACACCTAATGAGAATATCTCTGATTTTCTTGAGGATCTTGTAAGTGAGGATGTTCTAGTTGATTTCTCTAATCACGAATTAATGGATGCCCCAACTGATTTGGAAGACTTACTATATGATCAACATTTATTGTTGGAAGAACTTTCGGATGAGTTGGTAGAGTCCTCCTGTGAGGAGTGTTATTCGGAGAGTGAGTTGGGTGATGATGAGCCAGATGAGTTTATCGTGAGGGAAAATCTTTTGTTTGATTTTTCGGTAGAGTTTGATGGCTTGCACCCGGAGGATTTTACTTGGACGATAAATCCATATTTTGACACTGGGTATGACGTAGCCCCTCCTCCGGAATCTATCGATGCGCCCATTCCTGAGATTTCTACTGCTACTGATGTCACAATTTATGAGTTGGAAGAATTTCCAAGTGAGAGAGTTATACTTTTGGAGGTCGTTATTGAGGTAGACCCGGATAAGCGTCCCCTTATGCTAACTCCGTGGCGTGAATTTAAATACAATCTTAACTCTTTCTCATTGTTAGTGCTACCGATAATCCCTCCTGATATGTTGACCCGACCAGTGGATCCTTTGTGTTGTGCGTTTAATTTGCCTGATTTGAGTCAATTAGTTTTACCATCCATGCTGGACCCTCCTTGGGACATGTCGCGTCGTGTGTTATTAGATGTTGTGTTGGGTCATGATGACAGTCTCGTTAATTCTGTACCCTCTCAATTTTCTAAGATTCACCAAATCTCTGAGAGCACGTTAATGACGTGGCCATCTTTTGTGCCATCGGACTGCATGCAGTTAGTACCACCTGATTTCATTCTACTAGTGCCTCCTGATGTAGTTCCGCTAGTGCCACCCTATTACTTTCCGTTTGCACCACCATATTTATTTCCGTTTGTGCCACCTTATGTAGTTCCGTTACCGCCATTTTCTATGACAAGTCAACATGCACTAGTATTTGTCTCTTTTGTTCTTAATTTACATAAGTACGGTAAGGAAGCGTTAGTCACACACATGTCTTCTTATCAATATATCGCTAACTTACATAAGAGGGTGTCTCCTTATAAGGTTTTCGGTTTACTCTTGGTGCGTCTCATCCCAGAACGGATGCCTTCGGGAACTATAGAAACGTTGGCGATTTGGCGAGTTAGAACTTTTCGGATTTTTAATCAATTAGGAGAAACAACATATCTGTTGAAGTTAACCACTGAATGGGGTAATTCCCCTAGTTTAAATGTTTCCAATTTCACGCATTGTGTTTTTCCACCTTTTGAAATATCTAACTCTACGTTTGGTGCCACTATATTTTCATTTGGGTTGGGGGGTGAGCTTGTTCTTGGATCGTCCTCTCCATCGGTCTCCAACGGAGGCACGTTGACTGTTGATGAAGAAATTTTTCCTCTTTATTTGCCTAATGCTTTTCCCAGTTTCCCCAGGACAATCTGTTTGCTAGACAGGTTCATATTTGGTTTTTTGCTCTCCTCTCCAAGCGGTGGTATTCAGCGTTATGTGATACGATGGTGTGCTCGCCCAATCTCCGGTGACCCTTGGATTTCAGACTCGGCGATGGTTATTTTGGATGATGTTCTTCGGCGCCAGCACCTCCATGCCAACTCATCGGTGATGAGTTATTTTGAGCGGGGGAGGATTGATGGCGGCAACCCCCAACGTGTTAAAGTTGAAGATGATGACGGTGATGGCGACGGCGTTATCCCACATGTTGAAGATGATGACGGCGACGGCGACGGCGATGGTGTTCTCCTACATGTTGAAGATGATGACGGCGACGGCGACGGCGTTCTCCTACATGATGAAGATGAAGACTACATGATGTGGAGCTATATGAGATGAAGGCTTTTAAACATTATTTAGTTTATTTCTATTCTCATTTTATTTTCATCATGTAATGTTTAAAACATTTAGTATTATTTTTATTTTCTTTATGTGGGCTGCATATAGCCAAGGTATGTTGTAAAGCCTATATATAGGCATGAACTTTCATGGTTTTATTTAGAGAATGAAAAATTGAAAACCAAAATTCAAATTTTGAATTTCCCCCTCCTCTCTCTTCCCCTCTTGGAAACATCATTTCCTCCTCCTCCTCTCCTCTCCTCCTCTCCAAAATTTCGGCCTCCCCCTTTCTTTCCCTCCTCTCTACCTCCTCCTCCTCCTTTCCAATATTCGTCCAAAGTCTTCCCCCTCACCCAAAAAAACCGATCAACCCCCTCCATCAAGAGCCCCCAAATCAGCCCTTTTCCATAGTGAAATCGAACAAGATCAAGGTGTTTTCTCCCTTTGTGGTTTTCCTCCATCCCGGCGTGAAGCAAAGGAAGCGGACAAGTTTTTCTCCGGTCGGCGAAACTCCGGCGGAGTCGTGGAAGAACGATCCTTGAAAGTGAACCGGAATCATCTATTCCGGTTGGGTAACGAGATCTTCTACCTCTTGTGTGATTCTTATTTTTTTAGATTTTCATTTGGTGGAATACCTTTGTGTTACTTTGGAATCGTTTTTTTCGTTCGTGGTTTATCTTTTCGATTGCATGTGTTGTTCTTTCTAGTTGTTTAATTTTCCGAGAGGTTTGGCGAGCCTCGCTTTCGTTTTGTTGGGAGAGATCTACCATTTCCGAACCGAACTTTTCGGTAGATCTCTTTTGGTACAACCATCACTCGTTCGGACCGGGTGGGTCCTTTTAGCTTGAGAGAACGACGACCTATAGTCGTTTGTTCGATCTTAAAACGGCGTGGCTACCGTACGTTAGTAATAGTTGATAACGTTGTTCGTGAGTGTGCTGCGTTTAATTATTGTGTGAGCGTAATAGTGGAAATAAAGAGGCGTACGTGTAATCCCCTTAGCCGTTATAGTGACAAACATAGTGGCCTACATCATCCACTTTCCCCCTTCGACCTATCTCCCAACAAGGGACGACTCGGTCTCTTCACCAACTGGATTGAAATCCAATCCTCACACTAACGAATGGAACCCTTCCAAACGAAGGAGTCACCACTCCTCCACCACGGGTTGCACCCAACCCTTACAATGAGGAACCTACGTTCCTTTACAACAAAAATAAAATGGAATGTATAAACTATACAAACTTCTTGTGGAGTGCTCGGTGTCCCTCTTCGTTCGATGATGCGTTCTTGATAAAGACGAAGAGTCCACGACCTAGCTCTCACTTAGAATGAATCTCCACGAACCCGGCGGCAGCAAGAAGAGCGGCAGCTTGACGTTCGGGATCGGCGGTGTCAAGAAGTGTGGCGGCTGAGCTTTAGAGATCCAACCTTCGTAGCAAAGCTTGCAAGGTCTACCAACGGTCACACTAGGATCGATCGTCTCGATCAATTCGGAAAGGGAAGGTATTCCCGATCAACGAACCAAGATACAAAGGATCTCTGGATAGACACGTGAGACACGTAGCTTGGCTGAGCTTCTGTCGCCAGGAGATCAGGAGGTATCCACGATCACAGGCGGCGACTATCTTCCCGAGTGACGACGGCGGCGGCGGAAGAGAAATCCGCGATCTAGGTTACGTCGGCGGCTCGGTATTCTTTCTTGTATTTTCATACAGTTACTGTTCAAAATACCGATGTATTTATACAGTAGGTCATACAATATGATCGTTGTGGGCCCCACCAAAAGAAACCCTAGCTCCGGTTTCAAAACAGCGCCTGGAACTTGGTCCGGTCCAGCGAGCACAAGAATTTCGCCCAAGGCAAATTCGGCGAGAATCATAGGTGATTCTCGACGAATCGGCGAGAATCACTTATGATTCTCGTCGAATTCTACTTGGCAGAATTCTGGCTGAAGATCTAGCCATCCGGAGAGAATCGGCAAGAATCAATATTCATTCTCGACGGATCGGCGAGAATGCAAAGTCATTCTCGTCGATTTTGCAAGAATCAACTAGTGATTCTCGACGATTCTGCCTTAAGTAGAAATCAAGACGGCGTTGAGACAGCCGGCTGCACTCAGCAAGAATCAGCGAGTGATTCTCTAGTGATTCTCGTCGAATCAGCGAGAATCACTTAGTGATTCTCGACGATTTCTACTTAGACGATTTTTCATCTTTCCACCCGTGAGCTGCTCTTGGGCCCATCCTTGCTCCTTGTCTGCTCTTGATCTTTCTCAGCCCTGTACTTGAAAGTAAGTACACTTTAATAGAGAGAGTACACGTAGGCCAACACACTGATCTGATCAATGAGGGATTACGTTGCGCAGACCCGTGTATATTGACCCACTACACCCTGATATTGGTGTGTACTTAGCGTGGAATAACTGCAAGCACATCTTGAAGAAAATCATCAAATACAATGTCTATTTACCTTAGCTTGTACAGGGGCTTCTTCAAATCAGGTAAATTGTGGATACAATACCCAACAATCTCCCCCTATTTGAAGAAGCCTAAACCCTACAAGCTAAGGTGCATAGAACGTATGGGAATGAAAACCATAAACTTAAACTTGAGTTGAGAGTGAAATTCATTACCATTTTCCTGAGAGCATACTTGGAGCCACCTTAGCACCCGAGAGGGTAATCTCCCCCTTTTCGGCTACTGTAACACTGGGACTTCACTTGGAGCCACATGCTCCCCCTTAGATCTTGCATCCATGCTCGAGCTTGAGTTCCTTGCTAATGCTCCCCCTTGATCTAAGAGCCTTGAGCCATACAGTCTTCACACTTCATAGTTCAGCATGCCGAGTTCAGTTTTGAAGAGACTGAACTTGGCCTCGTCTAGGGGCTTCGTGAAGATATCTACGATCTGCTTATCCGTGGGGACATAGCAGAGAGAGATATCTTTGTTTTCCACATGCTCCCGAATGAAGTGGTAGCGCACTTTAATATGCTTCATTCTGCTGTGCGACACCGGATTGTTCGTAATTGCGATTGCGCTCGAGGAGTCGCAATACATCGGAACTTCGCTGAACTGCAAGTCATAATCTTTGAGCTTATTTCTGATCCATAGAAGTTGTGCGCAACAGCTGCCTGCTGAGATGTACTCAGATTCAGCTGTGGAGGTGGCGACACAATTCTGCTTCTTACTGTTCCATGAGATAAGCCTTCTTCTGAGGAATTGGCACGTCCTGGAAGTGCTTTTCCTATCATCTCTGCTTCCTGCAAAGTCAGCATCTGAAAAGCCTATTAGCTCGACATCATTGTTTCTCGGGTACCACAAGCCAAGATTAGGGGTACCTTTAAGGTATCTAAGAATTCGCTTTGCAGCGACATAGTGAGATTCCTTAGTGTTCACCTGATATCTGGCACAAACACATGTGGAGAACATGATATCCGGTCTACTTGCAGTAAGGTAGAGCAGGGATCCAATGATGCTTCTGTATTTGGTTTCATCAAAAGGTTTCCCTTTCTCATCCTTATCCAGAGACATAGTGGATCCCATTGGAGTCCTCATCGAGGTTGCATTCTCCATTCCGAATTTCTTGAGGAGTTCATTTGTGAACTTTGTCTGAGAGATGAAGATTCCATCCTCAGACTGTTTCACTTGAAGTCCCAAGAAATACTTTAGCTCTCTCATACTGCTCATTTCAAACTTTCCTTGCATAAGTTTAGAAAACTTTTTACAAATATTGTTGTCCGTTCACTACTAGAAAATTGATTTTTAGCCACGACAGATTGCCGTGGTTAAAAGTCCAAAACCGTGGTTAAAGACTTTTAGCCACGGTCTATCCACGGAAAATGGGCGTGGGCAATGCGAGCGTGGCTAAAAGTCCAAACCGTGGCTAAAAGTCCAAAACCGTGGCTAATACTGGACTTTTAGCCACGGTTTGATTGTCGTGGCTAATACTGGACTTTTAGCCACGGTTTAATTGTCGTGGTTAAAGGGCCACTCATAACATAAAAAATTCAGGTCGGCCGCCGCCGCCCGGCCCGCCGCCGCCGCCGCCGCCATATTTATTTCAAATACTAATTGAAATAAATTCCTTATAAACCCAAAATTTCGTTTTGTTTTGACTGTGTGGAACTAAATGTAGCCACGACCTTTTGCCACGGTTCAGGCAATTTGTGGCTAATACTAGACTTTAAGCCACGGTTCAGGCAAACCGTGGCTAAAAGTCCAGTATTAGCCACGGATTAGTCAACCGTGGCTAATACTAGACTTTTAGCCACGGAATAAAAACCGTGGCTAATACTCACTATTAGCCACGATTTTTCTCCCGTGGCAAAAGAAACTGTAGTTAAAAGCCATTTTTCTAGTAGTGGTTGAGCCGAATATAATGTCATCGACATAGATTTACACTAGCAAGATCTTGCCTTTAACCTCCCTAAGAAACAATGTCTTATCTATTTTTCCTCTAGAGAACTTGTTCTCAAGAAGAAAACTAGACAGAGTCTCATACCAAGCTCGAGGAGCTTGTTTTAAGCCATATAAAGCTTTATTAAGAAAATATACATGATTGGGAAATGTAGGATTAACAAAACATGGGGGTTGTGTGACATATACTTCCTCTTTCAGATTTCCATTGAGGAAAGTAGATTTCACGTCCATCTGATAGACAGTGAATCCTTTGTGCGAAGCATATGCCAGGAACAATCTGATTTCCTCGAGCCTTGCCACTGGTGCAAAGGTCTGGTCAAAGTCGATCCCCTCCTCCTGTCTGTAACCTTGAGCCACCAGCCTGGACTTGTTCTTTATGATGACACCGTGTTCATCCAGTTTGTTTCTGAGGATCCACTTGGTGCCAATCACATTCTGCGTTTATGGTCTGGGAACCAGCGTCCAGACGTTGCATCGTTCGAATTGATGCAGTTCATCTTGCATGGCCAATATCCATGCCGCATCTTTGTTCGCCTCGTCGAACTTCTTTGGCTCAACCTGTGACAAGAAACTAAGATGCAAAATCTCATTAATAGTACCTCTTCGAGTTCTGACACCGTCATGAGGATCTCCGATGATCTGATCTCTAGGATGATCCCTCACGTGTCGTAGCTCTAAGAGTCTGGCATCAGAAGCTCTGACATCTTCTTGAGTTTCTCCTTCTTCTAAGAGGTTTGCTCCATTCTGATCTTCAACTTCTCCAGTTGATGTTGAGGTAGAAACCTTGACGTACTTGGGAGTTACATCTTTAGCAGTCTCATCGAGACTCAGCTGTTCAAGTCTTGCACCTGCATCTTCAAGAATACCGCTGGAAGAATTGCTATTAAGCAAGCTTCCTTCATCAAATATAACATTAATTGATTCTTCAACCACTAGGGTTTTCTTATTGAAAACCCTATATGCCCGACTATGGCTACTATAGCCCATGAATATGCCTTCGAAGCATTTTTCACCAAATTTAGTACGCGGGTACTTCCCGTTATTGAGTACATAGCATTTGCAGCCAAAGATCCTTAAATAGGACATGGTTGGTTTCCTGCCTTTTAGTAGCTCATAAGGCGTCTTACGATGAGTCTTGTTGATCAATGCTCGGTTTTGTACATGACAAGCCGTATTGACAACCTCTGCCCAGAAGTATTCTGGGAGAGAAGCGTCATTCAATATTGTCGTGCAAGCTTCAATGAGAGTTCTATTTCTCCTCTCCGCAACCCCATTTTGCTGAGGAGTACGCGGGGAGGAAAACTCATGAAAGATACCATGTTCTTCACAAAACTCTGACATAGCACCAGATTCGAATTCTGTTCCATGGTAACTTCTGATTTTGACCACTGAGCAGTTAAATTCGTTCTGAACCTGCTTGACAAAATTAGTGAAGATGTCAAACGTATCTGACTTTCGTTTTAAGAAGAACACCCATATAAACCGAGAGTGATCATCAACAATCACTAGCGTATAGGACTTGCCTCCCAAGCTGTGAACTTACACTGGACCAAACAAGTCCATATGTAGAAGATAAAGACATCTGGAAGAGTCTTTGTCTGCAATGCCCTTAAAGGTAGCCCGAGTCTGTTTGCCCTTCTGGCACGCAGAACAGGGGCTATCTTTGATGCACTTAATGATGGGAGCATCCCTTACTAAACTTTTAGAAAACAGCATATTAATTGTCTTGAAATTAATGTGTGCCAATCACTTGTGCCATTGTTCACAAAGAGATGCACTGTTTTTTGCAACCAGGCACACGGGGGTAGAAGAATCTAAACTAAGAAAATCTAAACAAAAGATATTTCTGCTCCTAATGCCGGTTAATACCATCTCCGAAGAGGCACACGATATTATCAGGCACTTATCCTTGCAGAACTTAACGCCATATCCTTTATCACATAACTGACTTACACTGATCAGGTTATGATTTAACCCTTCAACATAAGCCACGTCGGTGATAGAGATTATACCATTGGAAATCATATCGTAACCCCTGGTGACTCCTCGTTCTGATCCCTCAAAGATGACTTTGGGTCCATTCTCGACTAGAGAGTAATCACGCAGCAGGCTTCTTGTCCCAGTCATATGCCGGGAGCACCACTGTCCAAGTACCATATGGGAGTTTTGGTGGCCTTTGGACATTCCTGCAAAACAGAATTAATTTCCCTTAGGAACCCATTCGAACTTGGGTCCTAGATTCCTCGTTAGCATGCTCCCCCTCGGATGGTTAGCCCTACGAGTGGTCTGCCTCGCATTGCCAACATGAGGAGTCTAGTTATTCCTCGGATTAAACCAGCAATCCACGGCAAAGTGACCAACTTTGCCACAGCACCAGCAGTCAAATCTGTTATACTTTCTCCTAGGCACCTGCTTCACCCTTGGAACGGAAGGTTCAGCTGGGGCCTCGGACCTGGAGGTGGAGGCATCATGATGACAACCGTCGCATGATTTCTTCACCTCCTAGTTTCTCAGTGTAACAGGCTTGGCCTTGGGTGCCTGCTTCCTATTATGGCCGCTAGAGAAGTGGCCATAATCCTCCATTTGAACTTCCTCATAAGGTGCCTTGAAGACACTCTCGCCAAAGTTGTGGGGGAAGGCCCACCCCTCATACCGGCTCTTGGGATTTTCAACCGAGGGCCGGAAGAAGTGGCCATAAGTTGACTCAAAGTCCTGTTCATTGCAGGGATAGCCAGGCTTCCTGAATACAACAGGGTTGAGTGGGGCCTTTCCCTTTTCTGCAGTAGAGGCCTTCTTAGCAGCCTTATTTCTCCTCTACTTTTTGTTTCTCCTGGATGATTTACCAGGCACACCCACATGCCCCAAGCCAGCCCACTTAGCCTGAGCAGAGAAGGTATCAACCAGTGGAAGAATAGTCTTTGGCATAGAGAAGCTTTGGACAATCTTCTTTTCTGCCGTAAGTTGTTCTTCCAACTTATTGATTTCTTCATGTTTAAGGTCAAGGAGACTTAGAGACTCTGAGTGCTTAAAGATCAGGTCTAGGTGGTCCTGTCGGAGAGAAATCAAGCTAGTGATCTCTTCCCTTAGGGAGACACCCTCGACCTTAAGGAATTTGACTTCCTTTTTCTGAGCCCTCAATCTCTTGCGGCATTTCTCGAAGGTGTTGAGCAAAATCTCATACTTTTCGAGGAGCTCAGCTTTTCGGGCAGATGGGCTGTCCTCGAGATCATCATTAGGAGACTCATAGTCAGAGTTAGAGAGGGGGGGTACGAGCTTTTACCTTCCCAGTGAATGGGGGCATTCTCCTTTTGAGTCAGAGCGACCCACCAGCCCGAAGTAGGCTTCCTCATCATCACTGGAGTCTGAGGAATCAGACTCACTTAGTGTCTTTGACTTTTTAGCGATGTAGCTCCTCTCCTTCTTCTTGTCTCTAGGGGACCTATGCTCCTCTCCCTTTCCCTTCTCTATCTTGCCTTGTTGGCAATCAGCCACGACGTGTCCTGGCTTATTTCATCCAAAACAAATAATGTCAGAGGAGCGATGTTTGTTCGGTTTGGAAGCATACCTGTCAGAAGAATAATTTTTCTTTTGATGCCTGGAGGAGGAGCCGTCTCTCTTTCTTTGATTCCTCAGCTTGAGGAACTTCTTGAATTCCCGGGTGATGAGGGAGAAATCTTCCTCTGACAACTCTGAGCCGGAGGAGCATGGCTCGGAGTGATGTAGCGTTACACGCGCGACACGAATATTATAGCCGTTACGGGTCTCTCTCAGTGTCCCCCTAATTTTGCGGTTCGCACAGAAATTTTATTCTAACCACACGTTTGCGATTTTCGTTCCAATGCTAGCGTACGGGTAGCAAATCCGTTAGAGACCGGACAACGGTTATAGACCGAGATCCGATCAAGCTAAAGGGACGAATATTCCGTCTGAACGAGCGGAGTTGTACCAAAAGAGATCTACCCAAAAAAAATACGATTCGCAAGAAAAGGTAGATCTCTCCCAACAAAAAGAAACGAGGCCTGCCACGCCTACTCGAATTTAAATAGATCAAGATTTACGCAAAAATTCGTCGAGAAATCCACGATTATTTCAAGTCTATCAAGATTGCACGCCAACGTTTTCCACCACAAGAAATTATCAAGAGGGAAATAATCTCACTAATAGTAGAAAGTTTCGTTACCCCGCTCGGAGATAGATCGAGATGTTGATCTATGCCAAAATTTGATCGCCCTTCAACGGTTCCACCGGTAGCACGTCGATGGAGAGAAACTTTTCGTCTTCCTCGCGTCACGCCGGATCCAAGCCTTCGACGTCCAACCTTCTTGTAAAGGTGCGGCCACAAGAGGGAGAGAGAAAAGGTGGTGGAGGGGTTGGCCGAATATTATGATGGGGAGTTGGGCTAGTTGTGAGGGGGCGGCTACACTTGAGGACGGTGATGGCGTGGTGGGCGGCCGAAGTTGCGGGAGAGGAGGAAGAGGGGGCGGCCGGCGGCCAAGAGGGAGAGGGAAAGGAGGGGGCTGCTCTTGTTGGCCGAAACCTAGGAGGAGAGGGAGAGGCTTTGGAGAGAAGGAAAATTAAGAGAGGGAGGTTTCTTAAAATGAAGAGATCTCAAATTATTTCATCCAATTCTATTCCAATAGTACCACCAAGGCCTATATATAGGCTAACAAAGCAACTTTGGCTACATGCAGCCCAAAGTTTGTAAACATAAATATAGTCCAAAATTTGGCTATGTGCAGCCCATAATAATGACAAATAATAAAAGTCCAAATGATAACTAGAAAAGGAAAACATAATAATTAATTAATACTTATAATATCATGATTATATGTATTAACTAATTATTCAAATGCCGCGGGCGGAGATTGTAGCGGCGATGGCGCTTGTCCTCATTCTTGTCACGGCGACGCGCGTCTTTGGTTGGAGCGGTGCAATCATCCGTAACCATGACGGTACTATCATCAAGTTGAGGGCCGTCGTCGTCATCAATCCTCCCCCGCTCGAAAGTACTCATCTCCGATGAGTGGCCCTGAAAGTACTGACGGAGAAGGTCTTCATCCAAACGAGCCACGTCCGCCTCCGGGAGCCATGAATCATCAGAAGCTGGACGATCACGCCAACGAACCAAGTAGCGGTGAATGTCCCCTTGAGGCGAGGAGAGCACTTCATCCCGAATAATCCTGTCAGGCAAAAAGGTGGTCCTGGGAAACCTTGGAAAGGCATTAGTCAAAGAAGAAGAAAAATTTACTGCATCAACATCCAACGTACCTCCAGTGGAGACCGATGTAGAGAGCGATCCAGGAACCAACTCACCCCCAAACCCAGTAGAAGTTGCAGTAGACCCAAACGGGCAGGAAGACAATTCAAGTGGTGGAGAAACATAAGGCGTTAAATCCGAAACATTGAAAACAGGGGAAATTCCCCAATCAGTGGGTAACTCTAATAAAAATGCGTTTTCTCCTAACCTCTTTAAGATTCGAAATGGACCGGCTCGCCGATTCGATAACTTTTTTATGGTGCCCGAAGGCAACCGTTCAGGGATGAGACGCACCATAATCAAATCGCCAACTTTTAAGGGAGACACCCTCTTATGTACGTTAGCATCAGATTGATAAGTCGCATATTGTGTGGCTAGCGTGTCTTTAATGTGCTTATGCAAATGGTGGACATGCGAGGCAAACTCTTGTGCGAATTGACTTGATTTGTACGATGGGGGCAAAGGAATCAAGTCAAGTGGCACTGGCGCTTTATATCCGTGCACGATTTCATTTGGTGAAAGACCCGTGGACCTGTTTTTCGAATTGTTATAAGCTAGCTGAGCATGGGGAAGAATGAGGTCCCACGTACCCTTGTGGTCGCCCACAAGACAACGAAGCAAACTACCCAAACTTCTATTTACCACTTCCGTTTGTCCATCCTTCTGGGGATGGTAGGCCGAAAAAAATAAAAGTTTGGTGCCCATAATTTTCCAAAGGGTCTTCCAAAAATAGCTAGTAAATTTTACGTCCCTATCAGTCACGATGGTCTTAGGAACGCCCCGATGGCCCACTACCTCCTTAAAAAATAATTTAGCAACATGTGACGCATCGCTTGTTTTACTACACGCAATAAAATAGGCCATTTTTGAAAAACGATCTACTACTACCAGAATTGAATCATGACGACGAAACGTGACGGGAAGGCCTAGAATAAAATCCATACTAATGTCTTCCCAGGGAATGGAGGGGATCGGAAGAGGGGTATAAAGTCCTGCGTTAGTTTTATTACCCTTAGCCAGTTGACACGCCCGACAACTACTAACGATTTTATTCACCGTCGACTTGAGACCCGACCAATAGAACTTGTCCTCTAACAGAGCGATGGTCTTATCTCGACCAAAATGTCCAATAAATCATCTAAGCGGGGAATGGTAAATCGATACTTAATAGTAATTTTATTAATCGCTCGACTATCCACACACATCCTCCAAGAGCCGTCTTTCTTGGGAGCAAGTAAAGCGGGTACGGCACACGGACTCGTGCTATGACGGATGAACCCCTTCTGTAGTAAATTAGAAATTTGGGATTGCAGCTTTAAGTGTACAGCAGGGTTTAACCGGTAATGAGGAAGGTTAGGCAACGAGGACCCCGGAATGAAGTCGATGGCATGTTGGATGTCCCGCATGGGGGGTAACTCGGACGGTAGCTCGTCCGGATACACATCCTTATACTCCTCTAGGAGCTTCCGCAACGATGGTGGTAAACTATCGAGTGACGAGTCACCTTCCCTAACTTGCAGACAAACTAGTGCATACACGATACCATCTATAAATGTGTTACGCTCAAATTCCCTTTTCCCTAATAAACTTAACTCCTTCCTTTCGACCGGAACAATCGTGTCTGTGGGGGAAACTGAGGGATCCTTAGGCGGAGTAGGTTTTAATGTAATGGTCTTACCATTAAATTTAAACTCATATGTGTTAGCTCGACCGGAACAATCGTGTCTGTGGGGGAAAAGGGAGGGAGAAGAAAACCAAGAAAGGGGAGAGGGAGGAGAAAGCCGAATTTGCCTAGGGGGAGGAAAGAGAGGAGGTGGCCGAGAGAGATTAAAGAGGGAGAGTAGGTGGCGGCTTTGGACTTGGCCGAGCCCTAAGGGGGTGGTGGTGGCCGGCGGCTTGGAGGGAAAAGGGAGGCCGATATGTTTTGGGGGAAGTAAAAGTGGGCTTGGGTTGGGGTGGTGGAGGTGAGGGAGAATGAAAGTGAAGGGATAGATACTACTCTAGAGGGGGGGTGAATAGAGTTATCAAATTTTGCACAGACAAAACTTAATAGTCTACCCAACTCCCTTGGAGTGAAGTGCGGAATGAAAAGATTATAGATATTGATTTAACCTTAAAGCCTAACACAAGTGATGTGTACAAACACAAGCTAACTGTAATTACAGTTAAGCTTGGAAAAACCTAATCAGCAACTAGCAACCTAGTTATATCTAATCACAGCCACAATGCAGGAATTAAACAATGGAATCCAGACGACACAAGGAAATTTATAGTGGTTCCCCAAACAACTTGGGTACGTCCACTCTTCTACCCACACGGTAGGAATCCACTCAGGTTTTTGATCAGGTGCCCTGCCACCAACAGAATCTGCTTCAGGTAGATTCAGAAACCCTTTAGACTTTTGATCAGGTGTCTAAAAACCAAGCACAGGTTTTTGATCAGGTGCCCTGCCACCAAGGGATACTTTTGAAGGGAGTAATAACCCTGTACAGGAGGGGGAAGAAGGTTAAGATGTCTTCTCTATTTTACAATAGATTAGAGAAGCACAAAAACTTGCACTGAGCTAGAATGCTCTAAAGAATCAAGGCTCCCCCTGGCTCAAAGATGTCCAGGTGAAGTCTTGCTTCAGTGCAGAAAACTCTTCAGAAAATTCTGAAGGAAAAGCTACAGGAAGAAAATAAATAACAAAAAGAAATCTCTTCAAGCAGCTATTCTTCTTCTTCTTCTTCTTCAAAGGATCTCTGAGTTTGAACTTCCTGAAAGCAGGAGAACTCAGGTTGAAGAAGAGATGAAGATCTTAACACTTCTCAGTTAGATGGAGTTTGCTGAGAGCAGAAAGCTTGAAGGCTTGAAAGCTTGAATGAACAACGGGTTAGCTATTAGCTTCTGTTAACTAGCTTGAATCCTTCTGCAAAGGGTTCTTTATATAATCATCATCAAGAAACGGCTCTCTTCCATTTGAATTATTTGTCTTCTTCTGAGCCTTGAGACCTGGGCTGTAAATATCAAGAAGACAGAAATATCTCTGCAGCAAAACATTCTATAAAAAGGAATAAACCTCTTTCTAAGAAGCTGCAGGCTTAAATCAAATAATCAGAAGGACTAAATAAAGTCACATCAGAAATAATCTCTTTATAGCAAAGAAGAAGACTTTTCAGTCCAACGGCTATAAAGGGCTGTCAGCAGATAAAGTAATTTAAAGAGACAGCTAATAAGACAAACAACTTTATCTTAAAAGATTTGAACTCAGGCAAAAAGAATAGAGCAAATAATGCCTGGAAACTTTATCATACAGCTTAAAATAATGTGCCAGAAAATGTATTAATTAATTAAATATAATAAATAAATACAAAATATAAAGGCAGGCAGAAAGCGTCGAACGACCTTCGGAGATCGTCGACCGACGCACGGAGATCGTCGATCTATAGAGCAGATAGTCGAACGATCCAGATAGTCGACCTATCGAAGAAGATAGTCGAACTACCCCGGGAGATAGTCGATCTATCAGAGCAGATAGTCGAACTATCAGATAGTCGATCTATCAGGACAGATAGTCGAACTATCAAGCGCACAGAGATAGTCGACCTATCAAGCAGATAGTCGACCTACCTCAGAAAACAGATAGTCGACATATCAACAGATAGTCGACCTATCAACGCAGAACAGATAGTCGACCTATCAACAGATAGTCGACCTATCAGCGCAGAACAGATAGTCGACCTATCAACAGATAGTCGACCTATCGCAGAACAGATAGTCGACCTATCAACATATAGTCGACCTATCAACGCAGAACAGATAGTCGACCTATCAACAGATAGTCGACCTATCAGCGCAGAACAGATAGTCGACCTATCAACAGATAGTCGACCTATCAGCGCAGAACAGATAGTCGACCTATCAATAGATAGTCGACCTATCAGCGCAGACCAAGGCGTCGACCAACTGATAGACAATCGTCGATCAGTCGATAGACGATAGTCGAACGGCGTTCGACTATGGTCGAACGAAAAACCTACTTAACCAAATTCTCAATTTGGAAAAGCGAGGACTCTACAGCTAGACTCCTAACCATTGACCATAGATATTTCTTGGGTCAAGGGGCACAAAGGAGAGGACTAAACTCAAATCAAACTAGGGTACCAACAATCTCCCCCTATTTGAGTTAAGTCTCTCAAAAACTAAAACAGCTAGCAATAGAATACTAAAAATAATTTCAGCAAATAGATAACACTAAACTGGCAGATTATCAATCAGATAGACAAATATAGCACAGCAGTTAATTAAACTATTAAGAATCTTTAGAGTCTGGTAAAGGATCAGAAGAACTAGAAACAAAGGAAATTTTTCTTAGAGGGTCATCTGATTCTTTCTTCGACATTTTTAGGTCCTGCGCACCAATGATCTTCAGTTCTGTAGCCCTAGGGACAACAGCTTCAGGGTGCTTTTCCATGTACTTTGACGGATCAAAAATCTCAGGATTGACCTGGAACTTTTCAAATTCTTTCTTTCTGTAAGCTGACATGGTAGTAAAACCAGTTGTATCTTTTCCTTCTGCTCTAGCTTTTCTTATCTGAGCTGCTCCTACAAGTTCTTGAAAGCGAGCCATCCTAAAGTTAGGATCGAGCTCAGGATTTTCATACACGGGCTCAGGAGAAGCAGCATCAGCTATTTTATCTAGATAAGACATTAGAGAATACTTAGCAGATAGGTTCTTGCTAGATATTTTTAAAACAAAATAAACTATTTACCTTTTGATACAATTTCCTCAGACTGTACTGGAGAAGGAGATGAAATTTTCTTCTTTGGAGAAGGAGGTGGGGAAAAGGTTGGTCTTTGAGTCACAGTCTCCTTCATTTGTCTTTGAGAACCATGAAATGATTTGCCTTGAGAGCTTTGATAACCTTGCCTTGGCTGGGGCTGAACAGACGCAGATTTTCCAGAGGAGGCAGTAGGATGAGCTGAAAGGTTCCCAGAGGCTCCTGCACCTGGAGGAGGAGGAGGACCTCTGGGAGTCCATCTTGAGACAAGACTATCATACCTCTTGGTTCTTTTTCTTTCTTTTTGCTGATTCTTCGAAAACCACATCCAATGCTGGAATTCCTTGGATTTAGGGTCAATGCCCTTCAAAATATAATAAGGAATATCATTATCCTTGCTAGGAGGTGGAGGAGGAGCAGCTTTTCTTTTCTTTGCAGCAGATTTCTTTTTCTTTGACTTCTCAGAAATATCAGAATCATCATCATCAGACTGAGATGAGGGAGGATTTTCATAAGGGTCATAGGCTTTTGAAACAGCCTTTTCTTTAAGCTTAAGATCAGATTTTTCTTTTTCCTCTTCCATGGCATCCAGAGCCAGAAGGGAGTCTAAATCCATCCCTGGAGAGTCATCCCAGATGGTTGACTTTTCAATTTGCAAATCTTTCTCTTTCTCTTTTAAAGATTGAACTCTTAAGTCCCATGCTGCTCTTGCTTGAGCTTCTTCCATACTCAGAACTGGAGAGTCAACTTTGACTTCCTCTTTCTCAGACTCATCTTCTTTATTATCTAAGAAGGATTCCAACTCAGGGTCTACTTGAGTAGCAAGAATACTTGGGTCAGCCTCAGAAACAACTGCTATGATTTGAGCAGCTAAATTTTCTTTAATAACATCTGTAAAATTATGAATATAGATCTGCTAAATAAACAGATATCATTCCTTCAATGTATTCACAAACTATCAAATTAATCGACTCATCAACAAAACGAATGAAAGAGTTACCTTCATACTTAACCATCTCCCAGCAGTCATTCAGATATGAAGTTATAATTCCTTCCAGGAATCTAACTATCACAGGAGAGGTAAGATCTTCTAAGCAGACTTTAACTGCAATCTCAGATAATAAGATTCCATCTGCTATTTCCTTATCAGACAAAACTGGAGCTAATTCTATCTCAGTCATTACAACATCTGGAGCTATTTCTATTTCAGCTTGGGCAGCCATGACTGAATCCTTTAAAGCTGGAGGAGAGGCAGGGAGGTCTGAGACATCTTCATGGAACATCTCCCCCTGCCTGATTTCAGTGGCTACTGAAACCAGGCCCCTAGAGGAAGATGGCTCAGCAGATTTTGAAATGGATTGGATGGAGGCAGTTAGAAGATCAATGGAGGCTGCAAGGGGAGCGATTGCCTCGTCAATCATGGTTTTGATTGACGGGGTAATCAGCTCCACAATGCGGGAGATAAGCTCTGGAGTAATTTCAAAAGATGATGGATGAGAGGTGGATGGAGCAGCAGCAGATATGGTAGTGGTGCTGGGATGAGAAATGATGTGGACAGGGGAGCGAACTGGAGATACAGCAGGAGAGTTAACTGGGGAATGAATTGGGGAATGAACGGGAGATACAGGAGGAGTAAGAATTCTCTCTGATCCTAACAAATCGAAGCTAGGAGCAGATATCCTAGCCAGATGAGTAGGTAGAGGAGAGGCTGGAGGGGAAAGAGGAACAACCATAGTTGTTTCTGGAGCAGCAGAGGAAGAAAGTCTTACTTCAGCTGAAGTTGATGGTACTTCAACTGAGGCAGACGGCAATGCAGAGGAGGAGGAAGGAAGAGCTGAGCCAGCTTCAATAGGTTGAGGAGCGACTGATGCAGTCCTTGTGTCCTCAGATGTTGCTGGAGCAGATTTCACAAACGTTCTCTTCCACTTTGAGAACAGATGAGGATCCATCTTCTTGCTAGCGTTGATTGTAGTTGCAGTGGAACTCAGCAGATGGGGAAATCTTTCCTTCAGGAAAATACCTATAACCCTTCCTAGGGTAACTTCCTTTTTGCCATTCTTTTTCCTGATTAAATCAAACAGAACTGCAGCCCAATTGATCCTTTTCCGATTAACAATTGCACACATGAGTGCGAATTGCTGCCTTGTTATATTGTCGTGGGCAGAGTGCTTGCCCAGGAGCACTTTTCCTACTATCTCAGCCAAAAACTTGATTTTGAAAGGGAAGTTTACCTTGAGCAGCTTGGTGGGAATGCCCTCGGCATGTCCCAGCTCAACAAGCATCCTTCCAAACTCCTGAGCATCTTGCTCATAATCTTCGTCACCAATAACTAATCCAAAAATATCAGATAAGACGGCCGGAGTCAGGATAACTTCTTCTCCGCCTATGGTACCAGTCATCGATTCGTCTGAGGAAGACGACGTGAAAGCCCATTCTTTGATTTCTGGAATGTTGATCTTAATCCTTTCAGACATTAACTTTTCTAAACCTTGATCCCTGCAGAGCTGGAGAACTTCCACGATTCCGGCATCGCAGCTACTGAATGCTTCGAAATCCACACTGAATCCTGCATCAAACTTGACCACGGCTAGAACAGCTGGGGAAACCGCCATTGAATCGCTGAAGAAACGCGAGAAGGAGGAGGAAGACGAAGGGGACGAAGCGGCAGAAAATCACAAGCGGGAAAGCAGAATGCGAAAGGGCACGCTCCGTCGACGATAAAGCAAAGGATCTTTTGACCTAGGTCGACTATCGGCTTTATATCAGACCGGATATAGTCGGTCTATTAAAAAGATCTTGACCCGATGGTCGAACGGTCGTTCGACGATCGGCTCAGAAGCAGAGTAGTCGGACATTCGTTCGACTATTTCTGGCTCCTCAAACAACAGGCTATCGTCATCCAGAGATCGACGATGAGCTCAACCTGTTCGACGATGGTCGAACGTCGATCGACGATCTTCAAACAGATAAGCTATCATTAACCAGAGGTCGACGATAGGCTTAAACCGTTCGACTATCTTCGAACGTCGTTCGACTATCTTCAAACAGATTTCAACATAGGCAGATAAAGTCACACTTAGTCTCGTCCATTGATCATGCCTAGTTGAACTAAGAAGAACAGATGCTTCTGTTCATCTAAGGGCTTGGTGAATATATCACCTCTCTGAAACTCAGTGGATATGAACTCAAGACAAATCTTGTTCTTTTCCACACAATCTCTCAGGAAATGGTGCCTAATCTCAATGTGCTTCGTTCTAGAGTGGTGCACTGGATTTTGTGCAATTGAGATAGCACTGGTACTATCACACATGATCTTGGTGTTCTTGTGTGAGTAACCATAATCCACAAGCTGGTTTTGAATCCACAGGATCTGTGAACAACAACTAGCAGCAGCTATATATTCAGCCTCTGCAGTTGAAGTTGAGACAGAAGCCTGCTTCTTACAGAACCAAGAGACCAATCTCTCTCCCAGGAACTGGCAAGTTCCTGAGGTGCTCTTCCTGTCAACTCTGCAACCAGCATAATCAGAATCAGAATATCCAATTAATTCAAACTCTGACTCAGCTGGGTACCAAAGTCCTAGATCTGGACATCCCTTCAGGTATCTCAGGATTCTCTTTAGAAGAATCAGATGAGATTCCTTGGGGTTGACCTGGAATCTAGCACAAAGGCATGTAGCAAACATTATATCTGGCCTACTTGCAGTTAGATATAATAGGGAACCAACAATGGCCCTATAATTCTTTTGATCAACTGGCTTGCCGTGATCATCAGAATCAATAACTACATTAGTAGTCATGGGTGTAGGCATTGCTGAAGCATCAGCCATCCCAAATTTCTTTACCAATTCCTTGGCATATTTGGATTGGGAGATGAAGATACCATCAGCATCTTGCTTAACTTGGAGACCAAGAAAGTAAGACAGCACGCCCATACTACTCATCTCAAACTTGGAATGCATTAAGTTGGAAAACTTTTTGCACAGTTTGGGATCAGTGGAGCCAAAAATAATATCATCTACATACACTTGAACTAACAGGATTGTGTCCTTGTGATGCTTAACGAAAAGGGTTCTATCAACTACTCCCCTAGTGAAGTTGTGCTCTAACAGGAAACTAGCTAAGGTCTCATACCAGGCCCTAGGAGCTTGCTTTAGTCCATAAAGAGCTTTCTGTAACTTAAAAACATGAGAAGGCTGAGTTGATGAAACAAACCCTGGTGGTTGTTCAACAAACACCTCTTCCTTAAGCTCACCATTCAGGAATGCACTTTTGACATCCATTTGGAACACCTTAAACTTCATGAAGGCTGCATAGGCCAAGAAGATCCTTATTGCTTCTAGCCTTGCAACAGGAGCAAAGGTTTGGTCATAGTCTATACCTTCCTCCTGTCTGTAGCCCTGAGCTACAAGCCTAGCTTTATTCCTTACTATGATTCCATTTGCATCTAACTTGTTTCTATACACCCACTTGGTGCCTATGATCAGTTGGCCTTTAGGTCTTGGAACTAAAGTCCAAACTTTACATCTCTCAAATTGATTGAGCTCCTATTGTATTGCAATGATCCAGTGGGGATCTAGCTCTGCATCTTTAAAGGTGAGGGGCTCAACCTGTGAGAGGAAACAAGCATGCATCACATCCTGTCTTAATTGATGTCTTGTTTGCACACCAGCTGATATGTCTCCAATCACTTGAGATGTAGGGTGATCTCTAAGTGTGACAATATCAGCAGGTGGGATGTGATCTTCAGCAACAATTGGGATTAATTCCTCAGGAGGAATTTGATCTACTGTTGGTGGTACAACAACAGCTTCAACAGCTTCAGCAATGTCTTCATCACTGTCTGATTCAGTGATCTGAAGAGTTGATAGTTGAAGGATTTCTTGAGGGGCATCATGTACCTGCAAAGAACTGGAGGAAGGAGAATTTTCTTTCTCCTTGTAAAACATCTGATGCTCATCAAATGATACATGCACAGATTCTTCTATCTTACAGGTTGATTTGTTATAAACCCTATAAGCTTTGCTTACTTGGGAATATCCAAGCATGATTCCCATTGAAGCTTTTGCTTCAAATTTTCTAATATATTCTTTATTATTATTATGAATATACACAATACAGCCAAAAACTCTAAAGTAATTAATTTTTGGTTTCTTTCCTTTAAGCAACTCATAAGGAGTTTTACACTTAAGTTTGTGTATCAAACTTCTATTCAAGACATAGTTGGCTGTACTAACAGCTTCTGCCCAATAGGATAGAGGCATGTTAGCATCTGCCAACAATGTGCTAGCAGCTTCAATTAGTGTTCTATTCTTCCTTTCAACTACCCCATTTTGTTGGGGAGTTCTAGGAGCTGAGAAGCTATGTTTGATACCTTCTCTCTCACAGAATTCTTGCATGAGAAGAGAGTCAAACTCAGTACCATGATCACTTCTGATCAAGGCCACATGAGTAGAGTACTCAGTCTGCACACAAAGTAGAAAGTCTGTAAGGGCTTTGAAGTTATCAGACTTAGTTCTCAAAAAGAAAACCCAACTGAACCTAGAGAAGTCATCTACAATTACTAATGTGTAATACTTCCCTCCTAAACTCTGTACATTTATTGGGCCAAAAAGGTCCAAATGTAATAAATACAGGATCCTAGGAGAATCACTTTTATTTACAGATTTAAAAGAATTCTTGGTTTTCTTGCCTAGCTGACAAGCCTTGCAAAGGCTCTCCTTCTTGTAGGGGCAAGAAGGTAAACCTCTAACAAGGTTGTGCTTAGATAACCTAGATATATTTTTCAGGTTTACATGACTAAGCCTTTTATGCCATAGGGAATTATTATTAAGGGTTACTTCATTAAACAGGCAGATTTCAGATTGAGATGAATTAAAATCTACTAAATATATATTACCTATTCTAATACCTACTAAAACAACATTATTATTTAAAGTAATATTGCAAGAGAAATTAGAAAATGAAACCTGGTAGCCAGCATCACATAGCTGGCTGACTGAAATCAGATTATGCTTTAGTCCATTGACATAAGCAACTCTCTTGAATGTAACTGCTCCAATGGTGATCTTGCCATAGCCTTCTGTCTGACCACAGCTGGAGTCTCCAAAGATAACCTTTGGGCCTAGCTTAGCTTTGAACTTTGACAGTAGATCTTTATTTCCTGTCATATGCTTAGAGCATCCACTATCCAAATACCACTTATTTTGAGTGATTGGATAGGCCTTCACCTGCAAGACAATTATTTAGACAGAGTGGACCCAGGTAACCTTGGGTCCCTTGTTTTTCACATAAGAAAAACTGGAAATGTATGAAAATGCAGGCTGAGGGTGATAACCTAGTGGGTGAGATCTCCTAGGTGGGATTCTCCATGCTGATGATGGGTCAATAAACCTAGGGTTTTTATTCTCATTTAGGTTTCTATGGAATTGATTGTTATTTTGAAAATCATATTGAAATCGTCGATCGACGTTCGACGATGGGTGCTCAGATCGTCGACCTTCGTTCGACCATTGAGCTTCCGATCGTCGAGCTGCGTTCGACGCTCTTTGCATTTCTTTGAAGAACTTCTTTCTCTTTTCTCTCTTAGCCTTATTTAATGTTTTATTTACCAGATTTACTTGCTCAGTGTTCTTCTTTCCACTTGCTGAAATGAAGTTCACTGGAGTTGAAAGATTATTTTTAAGAATGACTGGGGGTTCACTGGGAGAAGCTCCTAAGCCTAGTTTATCATTACCTGACCTAGTGTTAGTCATGCTGGTAATTTCTAACAGCTTAAGGCTTCTACCATTAAGGGATTCTTCTAATCTCTTAGACTTAGCTAACTCTATTTTAAGAAATTTTATTTCTTCACTACAGGTAGTGAGTTCTTCCTTTAACCTAATGTTTTCAGAGGCTATTGATTCTGAGTCAGCTAACCTATTTCTAAGTTCTTTTATTTCCTTCTCTGAGCTAATTAAATCTAAACATAAAGATTTAAATTCTACTTTAAATTCTTCTGAAGTAAAATCATAAGAAGAAAGTACCTCATCTTCTGTAGGCATCTCTTCATCAGAATCAGAACTCTCTGCAGCAGAGTGGTTGCTGCAGGCATCTATTGCCATTAGGCAAACTTTTTTTGCCTTCTTCTCTTCCTCATCTTCACTGGAGCTTGATGAGGAGGATTCTTCATCAGAATCACTCCAGGTTTCAGCAATGAAACCTCTCTCCTTCTTTTTGTTTTTGTAGGAGGATGACTTGGAGTGCTTCCTGTGCTGTTCTTTATCTTTTCTCTTGTCTTTGTTCTTCTCCTCTGGACACTCTGGCAAGATGTGTCCAGGCTTCCTGCAACCATAACATATAATTTCTTTAGCAGGAGAGCGATCATACCTTGGTTTGTCTTCATAACGTGAAGACTTCTTTCTGAACTCCTTTCTCCCCATTTTGAGAAACCTTTTGGCAAACAGTGCCATAAGTTCCTCATTAGATTGGCTGCTTTCAGAAACATCTGCAGCCTTAAGAGCTAGAGATTGCTCTTTTCTTGTTGGAGTGGGGGTCTTGGCTTCAGCTTCTGCTTCTCTGGTCTTCAGCACTTGCTCAAAAGACTTGAGCTTGCCGAGGAGAGCTTCAGTGGAGATCTCATTAGTACTTCTGGCTTCTTTGATGGGCCAGATTCTTAGATCCCATGTGCTAGGGAAGCACATAAGAATCTTATCATTGACCTCTGTCAATGATATGTCCTTGTCCAGGGTTCTCAGCTCATTGATGATTAAGCTGAGCCTGGTGTACATAGCTTCAACTGATTCAGCATCAGTTTTCTTGAAGTTCTCGTACTGTGAGATCAGGTTGGACCTTCTGTCCTTCCTTTCATCAGCTGAACCAGCTACAATCTGGTTCAGTGTGTCCCACATGGCCTTTGCTGACGAGCAATCAGCAACCTTCTGGAACACCTCATCAGACATAGTCTGAGCCAGTATGTTCATTGCTTTGGCATCTGCAATTTTGGCCTTCTTGTATTCATCATTATAATCTGGAGGAGGCACTGCACTCATATCAGATGATGAGGCAGTGGCAGCAGCAGGTGCTCTTGGGGGACCTGACAAAATAGAAGCAAAAATACTTTCATCAATAGAATTCATATAAAGTTTGATCCTTGCCTTCCAGATGCCAAACTTTGCTAAGTTGCATGCTAGAGGTCTGGTGCTTGAATAATCCTTAGACTGGGCCATGATAGTGAATATCTATAAGCTCTTGGTATCTATCAGGATCTTGTGACTTAGGTGTTAGCCTATTCAGTCAGTCAACCTCCCTCTGATACCAATTGAAAGTGAAGGGATAGATACTACTCTAGAGGGGGGTGAATAGAGTTATCAAATTTTGCACAGACAAAACTTAATAGTCTACCCAACTCCCTTGGAGTGAAGTGCGGAATGAAAAGATTATAGATATTGATTTAACCTTAAAGCCTAACACAAGTGATGTGTACAAACACAAGCTAACTGTAATTACAGTTAAGCTTGGAAAAACCTAATCAGCAACTAGCAACCTAGTTATATCTAATCACAGCCACAATGCAGGAATTAAACAATGGAATCCAGACGACACAAGGAAATTTATAGTGGTTCCCCAAACAACTTGGGTACGTCCACTCTTCTACCCACACGGTAGGAATCCACTCAGGTTTTTGATCAGGTGCCCTGCCACCAACAGAATCTGCTTCAGGTAGATTCAGAAACCCTTTAGACTTTTGATCAGGTGTCTAAAAACCAAGCACAGGTTTTTGATCAGGTGCCCTGCCACCAAGGGATACTTTTGAAGGGAGTAATAACCCTATACAGGAGGGGGAAGAAGGTTAAGATGTCTTCTCTATTTTACAATAGATTAGAGAAGCACAAAAACTTGCACTGAGCTAGAATGCTCTAAAGAATCAAGGCTCCCCCTGGCTCAAAGATGTCCAGGTGAAGTCTTGCTTCAGTGCAGAAAACTCTTCAGAAAATTCTGAAGGAAAAGCTACAGGAAGAAAATAAATAACAAAAAGAAATCTCTTCAAGCAGCTATTCTTCTTCTTCTTCTTCTTCAAAGGATCTCTGAGTTTGAACTTCCTGAAAGCAGGAGAACTCAGGTTGAAGAAGAGATGAAGATCTTAACACTTCTCAGTTAGATGGAGTTTGCTGAGAGCAGAAAGCTTGAAGGCTTGAAAGCTTGAATGAACAACGGGTTAGCTATTAGCTTCTGTTAACTAGCTTGAATCCTTCTGCAAAGGGTTCTTTATATAATCATCATCAAGCAACGGCTCTCTTCCATTTGAATTATTTGTCTTCTTCTGAGCCTTGAGACCTGGGCTGTAAATATCAAGAAGACAGAAATATCTCTGCAGCAAAACATTCTATAAAAAGGAATAAACCTCTTTCTAAGAAGCTGCAGGCTTAAATCAAATAATCAGAAGGACTAAATAAAGTCACATCAGAAATAATCTCTTTATAGCAAAGAAGAAGACTTTTCAGTCCAACGGCTATAAAGGGCTGTCAGCAGATAAAGTAATTTAAAGAGACAGCTAATAAGACAAACAACTTTATCTTAAAAGATTTGAACTCAGGCAAAAAGAATAGAGCAAATAATGCTTGGAAACTTTATCATACAGCTTAAAATAATGTGCCAGAAAATGTATTAATTAATTAAATATAATAAATAAATACAAAATATAAAGGCAGGCAGAAAGCGTCGAACGACCTTCGGAGATCGTCGACCGACGCACGGAGATCGTCGATCTATAGAGCAGATAGTCGAACGATCCAGATAGTCGACCTATCGAAGAAGATAGTCGAACTACCCCGGGAGATAGTCGATCTATCAGAGCAGATAGTCGAACTATCAGATAGTCGATCTATCAGGACAGATAGTCGAACTATCAAGCGCACAGAGATAGTCGACCTATCAAGCAGATAGTCGACCTACCTCAGAAAACAGATAGTCGACCTATCAACAGATAGTCGACCTATCAACGCAGAACAGATAGTCGACCTATCAACAGATAGTCGACCTATCAGCGCAGAACAGATAGTCGACCTATCAACAGATAGTCGACCTATCAACGCAGAACAGATAGTCGACCTATCAACAGATAGTCGACCTATCAACGCAGAACAGATAGTCGACCTATCAACAGATAGTCGACCTATCAGCGCAGAACAGATAGTCGACCTATCAACAGATAGTCGACCTATCAGCGCAGAACAGATAGTCGACCTATCAGCGCAGACCAAGGCGTCGACCAACTGATAGACGATCGTCGATCAGTCGATAGACGATAGTCGAACGGCGTTCGACTATGGTCGAACGAAAAACCTACTTAACCAAATTCTCAATTTGGAAAAGCGAGGACTCTACAGCTAGACTCCTAATCATTGACCATAGATATTTCTTGGGTCAAGGGGCACAAAGGAGAGGACTAAACTCAAATCAAACTAGGGTACCAACAGAGAATATTGAGGAGGAGGAGGAGAAGGGAGAAAAGAGGTAGCCGAGATTGAGAAGAAAAGGGAGGGGGTGGCCGGCGGCCAAGGTAGAGAGGGGTTGGCCGAAATTTGCCAAAGAGGGGGGCGGGGAGGAAAATTCTCTCAAGAATTTCTAGGTTTTTTCATTTTTTCATTCTTTTCAATACTTAATCAAACAAAACATGGCTATATATAGCCTTACACCACTCAATCTCCTCCATACATATTTAGAACAAAATAAAAACAATTCCAAAATTAAAATGCATGAAAATGGAAGCAAATATATGATGGTTATAAGTATCCATCATAATTACAAGAATAAAAATATAATAATAAGATTGCTTAAATTAAAACATTGCTTAAATAGAAATTGCTATAAATAGAAATTGCATAAAATGATAAAAGATAAATAATAAAATATATAATTATAATTTTAATTTATAATTATATATTTTATTTAAAATGGTGCCGGCAGACGTCGTGCAAAATATGAAGCGGCGTTGGCGAAGGAGCGTCACAGCATTGACGAAGAAGCATCGCGACGTTGGCGAAGAGCGTCGTCATCACGGAGTCTTCCTCCTCATCCTTTTTCCACGCGCGGGAAGAAGCAGCACCCTTGCCATTTCTGGAGTGAATGGCTTTTAGAGCCACAGTCTTTTCTTTGGCTGTCGCTTTCTCTGCTTCCTCTTCAGCTTTCCTTGTGTTCAGTTGAAGCTCATATGACATGAGCTTCCCAAAAAGAATTTGCGGATCTGTTTTAGCTAATCTGCCAAACTCTCGGATGGCGCAGATCTTCGTATCCCATTCTTTAGTAAGGGACCTAAGGAATTTATCATTAAGTTCACCATCAGTGAACACTCTTCCATATCCCTTGAGAGCATTGACGATCTTGAGGAAGTTCTCGAAGGTAACTCCGATCTCTTCCTTGGGCCCCTGCCTGAAGGCCTCATATTTTTGATTCAGGAGGGATCTCCGATCATCCCTCACTTCGTCTGTGCCCTCCATCAGGATAATCAAGTTGTGCTAGATATCCTTGGTTGTCCTGTAGTTGCAGAAGTTCTGCATCATGGAGTCATCGACTGCGCTGATTAGTATGTTCTGTGCCTTCTTGTCCAGTCCGACCAGCACCATCTCGTCCTTGTCCATTTCAAAAAGCTTCTTTGGCACCTTTTTGGTAGGATCAATGGTGGAGGCCTTAGTGGGAATATAAGGTCCCTCCTCCACGACCATGAAGAGTCGAGGGTCGACTGCTTCCATGTAAAATCTAATCCTTTCCTTCCAGATAGGAAAGTTTAGCCTGGTGCACACTGGGATCTTGCCTGAGTACTTGAGTCCGTCCATAGTAGATATCTGCCTTCTTCTTGACACTAGTGGCAGGAACTTACTCGAGGTGTTAACCCCTTTGATGAGCAACCTCCCTCTGATACCACTTGAAAGTCCACCTAGTGCCAACTACCTTCACCTATGGGGGGGAATAGGTGTCTTCCAGCGATTTTAGCGGAATTAAAATTCTACCTGCACAAGTAAACAAAACAACACAGCACAAACAGACACTAGCAGTTATAGTGGTTCCCCGATTTGGGTACGTCCACTTTCCCCCTTCGACCTATCTCCCAACAAGGGACGACTCGGTCTCTTCACCAATCGGATTGAAATCCAATCCTCACACTAACGAAAGGAACCCTTCCAAACGAAGGAGTCACCACTCCTCCACCACGGGTTGCACCCAACCCTTACAACGAGGAACCTACGTTCCTTTACAATAAAAATAAAATGGAATGTATAAACTATACAAACTTCTTGTGGAGTGCTCGGTGTCCCTCTTCGTTCGATGATGCGTTCTTGACGAAGACGAAGAGTCCACGACCTAGCTCTCACTTAGAATGAATCTCCACGAACCCGGCGGCAGCAAGAAGAGCGGCGGCTTGACGTTCGGGATCGGTGGCGGCAAGAAGTGTGGCGGCTGAGCTTTAGAGATCCAACCTTCGTAGCAAAGCTAGCAAGGTCTACCAACGGCCACACTAGGATCGATCGTCTCGATCGATTCGGAAAGGGAAGGTATTCCCGATCAACGAACCAAGAGACAAAGGATCTCTGGATAGACACGTGAGACGCGTAGCT
Source organism: Platanthera zijinensis (assembly GCA_039513925.1). Classification (NCBI taxonomy): domain Eukaryota; kingdom Viridiplantae; phylum Streptophyta; class Magnoliopsida; order Asparagales; family Orchidaceae; genus Platanthera; species Platanthera zijinensis. Next base: position 139,964,477 of record CM077096.1, on the reverse strand, counting down.
TGGCTGAGCTTCTGTCGCCGGGAGATCAGGAGGTATCCACGATCACAGGCGGCGACTATCTTCCCGAGTGACGATGGAGGCGGCGGAAGAGAAATCCGTGATCTAGGTTACGTCGGCGGCTGGGTATTCTTTCTTGTATGTTCGTACAGTTACTGTTCAAAATACCGATGTATTTATACAGTAGGTCATACAATATGACCGCTGTGGGCCCCACCAAAAGAAACCCTAGCTCCGGTTTCAAAACAGCGCGTGAAACTTGGTCCGGTCCAGCGAGCACAAGAATTTCTTCCAAGGCAAATTCGGCGAGAATCATAGGTGATTCTCGACGAATCGGCAAGAATCACTTATGATTCTCGCCGAATTCTACTTGGCATAATTCTGGCTGAAGATCTAGCCATCCGGAGAGAATCGGCAAGAATCAATATTCATTCTCGACGGATCGGCGAGAATGCAAAGTCATTCTCGTCGATTCGGCGAGAATCAACTAGTGATTCTCGACGATTCTGGCTTAAGCAGAAATCAAGACGGCGTTGAGACAGCCGGCTGCACTCGACAAGAATTAGCGAGTGATTCTCGACGATTCGGCGAGAATCATACTCGTCGAATCGGCGAGAATCACTTAGTGATTCTCGACGATTTCTACTTAGACGATTTTTCGTCTTTCCACCCGTGAGCTGCTCTTTGGCCCATCCTTGCTCCTTGTCTGCTCTTGATCTTTCTCAGCCATATACTTGAAAGTAAGTACACTCCAATAGAGAGAGTACACGTAGGCCAACACACTGATCTGCTCAACGAGGGATTACGTTGCGCAGACCCGTGTATATTGACCCACTGCACCCTGACATTGGTGTGTACTTAGAGTGGAATAACTGCAAGCACATCTTGAAGAAAATCATCAAATACAATGTCTATTTACCTTAGCTTGTACAGGGGCTTCTTCAAATCTGGTACATTGTGGATACAATACCCAACACCTACATACAAAAGTTTTATTACCTTAGCCTTAATGACGTCCCTCATGTTCGGTTTAAGTCGTCTTTGAGGCTGGATAGTTTTGCGGGAGTTATCCTCGAGAAAAATTTTATGCGTGCAGAAAGAGGGGTTTATGCCTTTAAATTCTGAAATCTATCATGCAATTGTACGACGATGTTTGTTTAAAAATTCCACTAATTCAGAAGTCTCTGAATCGCTTAGGGTAGAAGTGATAATGATAAGAAGTTTTAAATTTTGTTCCAGAAAGACGTATTTCAGGTGATCATGGAGTTGTTTTAGTTCAAGAATTGGTGGTTCTTCATAGGATGTTTTAATTTTTAAATCTTTTGAATTGAAGGGTTCAAAAGGCAAATTTGTCGGCATTTCTTCTAGACAGAATAAATTTGCCAAATTTGAATCGCCTAACGTTGAGGAAAGTAATTCAGAAAGAGAAGAACAGTCTTCTTTAAATGAGGCTTCCAAGTTAAAGCAGGAATCATCGTTCGATAAAGAGTTCCGCATTGAGGGATTAATATGAAGAGTAACTTTATCGTCTCCAACCCGAAGGAGGAATCGACCGTTATATACGTCAATTAATGCACGATAGGTGGCGAGGAAGAGGTGACCGAGTATAATTGGTACCGCGGCATCCTCCTCGATGTCAAGGATGACTAAGTCTACCGGGAAGATAGATTTGTCGACCTTTTCTAGAACGTCCTCCACTACCCCTATTGGATATTTTATCGAGCGATCCCCTAGTTGGATGCTCATTTTCGTCGGGCTTGGAACACACAGTTCTAGTTTTTTAAATAGAGAGAAGGGCATCAAATTGATGTTGGCGCCTAGGTCCGCTAGGGTGTGCTTTATTAACAGATTTTTAAAGAGACACGGGATGGAGAACCTCCCGGGTCATTTAGTTTTGATGGTAATTTGTTATGGATAACCCCTGAGAATTCCGCATTGAGCGAAACGCGCGAAATATCCTCAAGTTTCTTTTTGTTAGAAAGTAACTCCTTAAGATATTTTGCGTATTTCGGCATTTATGAGAGTACCTCGCAGAAGGGGACATTGATTTGAATTTGTTTTAATATTTGTAGGAATTTTTTATACTACTCATCTTTTAGCTTGTTATTAATTTTTGAAGGGTAAGGTATAGGCGAGCTAGAAATGTTTGGCGTACTTGAAATATTTGGCAATTTTGAAATTGAAGAAGCTGTAGGGGTCAGAGTCGAAATGTGTACCTTAGGCTCAACCCATTTTGGGGAGGTTGCCTCCTTACCGCTGCGAAGGGTTATGGCATTTGCATTTTCTCTTAGGTTCGGCTCCGTGTTCCCTGGAAAAGCTCCATGCGGTCGCTCGAAGATTATTTTTGCAAGCTGTCCAACCTGATTTTCCATGTTTTTATCGATTTGGTAATATTCTAGATATTTGATTCATTTGTGGCAACACACTTGGTGAAGACCTCTTCAAGCGAAGAGGGCTTCGACGGTTGCAATGGAAAACTGGGTGGATTTAAATTAAGGGGGGAGCTAGATTAAAAAAAGGATTTAGATTATGAGGGCGTTCAGCACTCCGTTGGTTGTGTAACGCCCAAATTTTCTTAAGGCAGGAAATGATGTTCTAGAGGCAATCGCCGGGCGATAGCTAGGTAACGCACTGAGGTAGCTCCATTGTTAGCGTCGACAGCGTTGAGAGCGTTGAGTGAGGCGAGGTGACTCAATGCCTAGTCTACCGCTCGGCGTTACATTTCTAGCGCGCGGCGTTAGCCATTTTATTGTCCGAGCTCTCGGGAAGTTAACGCCCAGTGGTAGGGTTACCGCGGGTGGTATCTTTGAAATTTATTTGTATAAGCGCTCGGGTTACAATTACGCGGCGGTATTAGCTATCGCGTGGTGGTAGCAAGGGTGGTTGTGATGTAAGGGTCGATAGCTACTATGAGGCGCTAACATCCTAACGCACAGCATTAGAAAATCTATAATGGCGTGACCATATGTCGACCTGTGATTAGAGGGGCTGGGCAGTTACACGCGAAACGAGGCCGTACCGCGCGGCGGTAGCTAGTTACCGCGCGGCGGTAGCTTTATATTTGCCTAGTTCGGCTATTTCCTCTTCATTATTCTGGAGTTGGAGAATTTAGCCTGGTTTTCTGGAGGAGGAGAATCAGCGCTGAAATAAGGGATATCTTGCCGCCATTCGTGTTTCGGGTCTCGAATTCGCAAAGCGAGTTCGGATTTGAGGAGGCAAAGTCGGATCAGTCGTTTTCAACCGTCTGGATTTCTCCCATGGCGCCAAAGCGCACATCAAGGGTAACGATCCTCTTCCTTGGACATCTGAAGTCTTTTCTTTTGGCATTAGAGGGTAGACGCTCCACGAACACGTAGATGTGGTTTCCCCGACGGGTAGATCCGTTTATCCCCGTTAATTTTCATTTAGATCCGAAATCGAAGTACAAAATAGGCATGCTCCAAAGCGCTCATAAAGGGTAACGATCCTCTTCCTTGGAAAAGGCTGAACTATACCCAACCCTTGTCGTCCGTCTTGGAGTGAGTCATAAAGTGGATCTGCAGATCGTTATGACTGTCGAAGGCTTGGGATGTGGTCTTTGGTCGTGGCTCTATGAGACTAAAAGCTCAAACGTTGATGACCGTCTACGAACAGTGGTGTGACCCTTGAGGTCTTGTGCACCAAGAGTGTGCCTGAAAGCACGGGGCGCTGGGCATTTGCGTCAACGTCTGTGGCGATTGGTGCTTAAGTTGCATGTTCCTATTGCGATATTATAGTTTGTTAATGCATGCAGGGAAGGAGCACCACCACCCCGGGTGAGGGGTGGGGTTGTTATAATTTTGTCAGCTAATGCTGACCGTTGCTTTTGTTTGCCACCGTGCAGTGGAATATTACGTGCAGGTGCTGCTGAGCCAAGCGGGAAGTTACGGGCTAGAGCCCATAAATGTTGTGTTGGCCCTCGAAGGCCAAAGCGAATACTTGTGCTATTTTATCGTTCATGTGTGGCCGGCCTGTGTGCCGAAGTATGTAACACATTTTAAATTAAAGTTAAACATTTTAAGGCCTTAAGGCCAAGACCTTATTTGTGTATTTGATTTACATTCCTAGTTGTGGTAGTGGACATTCATGCAGTTGCTGGGTTCTATTTACAACCTATAAATTACTTCCGCTAGAATGTACTCTGTGTTATGCACCAACCTCCAATCATTAGACGTGAACCGCCCATCCTGATCACTCACGATGTTATGGGGAACACCGTGCAGACATACAATATTCTCCACATACAGCTTTGCTAGCTTATCCACTGAATCGTCCTTCCTATTCGGGATGAAATGTGACACTTTCGTCAACCAATCTACGATCACCCAGATGGCATCGTTTCCCTTCTACGATTTCGGCAAACCGTGCACGAAATCTATGGATATATTGTCGAACTTCCATTCTGGTATAGGCAAAGACTTCAAGAATCCTCCGGGCTTTTGGCATTCGGCCTTCACTAGAGCAAAAGTTTGACACTTGGCCACATATAACGCTACCTCCCTTTTTAGTCTGGGCCATAAGAACAGCTTTTTCATGTCTTTGTACATCTTTGTGCTCCCTAGGTGGATTAAATACTTGGTGTAATGAGCCTCGTACATCAACTCCTCTTGTATTTTTCCCACTTTTGGGATGCACAAATGACTGTCCTTCCACAACAGCCCATTATCAACCTTAAACTATGCATTAGACCCATCCAAGGCCTCAGCCATGAGCCGCTTCATGCTGGCATCCAAATCCAAAGCCTACTGAATCTGATCGACAAGGTCATATTGTGCCTCAATCCAACTCAAGCGTGCTTTAGCACTCGATCTCTAATCAACACAAGAGATCTCTAAGTCCTCCAAGTCTCGAACGAGATGCTCATCATGCATCATCAACCAATTGGCCTGTGCGGGAGCTCTACGACTTACGCATCCACAACTGCATTACCTTTACCAGCAACATAATGCATCTTGAAGGTGTAGTCCCCAAGGAACTCCATCCACCTTCGTTGACGCATATTTAAGTCCTTCTGATCCAATAGGTACTTCAAGATCTTATGATCAGTGTAATTATTGACCTTCCAATCAGTACTTCAAGCTCATATATAAATGTCAATGATGAGAGTGCATCAGATTCTACAGCAATTTCATAATCAGAATCTGATGAGTATGAGGGGCTAGAAGAATTACCTTATTAGGATTGTTGTCATCCTGATCATCTTCATCTGACATGGCCATGAGACCACAGCTTTCCTCCTCTTCATTATCACTGTCAGAGTGTGACAATGGATCCATGATGCCAATCCTTGTAATAAGAGAGTCATCTTATTCAGTGACAGCAAGGAGCCCAATGTAGGTTTCTTAATCTTCTGACTCACATTAGTTAGAGTCACTTTCACTCCATGTCTTTTCCTTCTTAGTCAAGAAGTTCTTCTCAGTACTCTTCTCCTTGTGGTATTTCTTATCACTGGTATCCTTCCTTTCTTTTCTCTTGATTGGGCAGTCAGCAAAGACATGCTCAGTCTTGTTGCAACAATAAAAAATAATGTTAGAAATAATATGTTTGTTATGTTTAAAGGCATACCTGTCCCCTTTGGGGTCCTTCTTAAAGCTTGCTGGATTATTATAGTCCTTTCTAAAGCTAGATGAGGCAGAGGGTTTGGTCTTCCATTGCTTTATTTTTGTCATTATCTTCTTGAACTACTTGAAGAATGCTGTAAATTCTCCATCAGTTAACTCAACATCAAATATGCAGGGCTCAGAGGATTCTGACACAGCAACCCTTCTAAGAAGAGAGAAATTCTCTCATTACTTCTTCTTATGTCTTTAGCCTTGTAGGCTACAGACTTATCTTTTGAGTAAAATCTGGTAGCAAATCTTCCTCCTTCCTTGTATTGAGATGCATCTCATAGGAGAGCAGCTTCCCATAAATAGTATGGGGAGGAATGTTGGCCAAATTCCTCATTTCCTTGATAGCATAGATCTTGTTGTCCCATTCTCTAGTTAGGGACCTCAAGAACTTATCATTAAGCTCATAGTCTGTGAAGACTCTGCCATAAGTCGTTAGCTCATTTACTATTTTGAAAAACTTTTCATTACATTCAACAATGGAATCCCGATCCCTTGCTTGAAGACCTCATACTCCTAGTTCAGAAGGGATTTCTTGTCATCCCTAACCTCATCAGTGACATTCATATACACAATTAGTGTATTCCACATCTCCTTGGTAGTTTGGTAGTAGATAGGGTTCTGGAAGGTGGATTCACCAATTGCACTGGCAATTATGTTCTTGGACCTTTTGTCCATTGTGGCCATAACAACCTCATCCCTAGTTATTTTAGAATACAACTTGGGAACTTGTAGATTTGCATTTATAGAGGATACCTTCATGGGGATGAATGGCCCCTCCTCAACTGTGATGTAGATTCTTGGATCTGAATCTTCCATGAATAATCTGACTCTTTGTTTTCAAATGCAAAAGTTTTCTTTTCTGCATATTGGAAGCTTCATATAACTCATCTCCTTATGGCCTTCACTGGAAGTCATGGTGATAGACTAACTACCCTTATTAAGAACTTGATTAGACTATTAAGTCTTTTTTAACCAACCAATCTCTGATACCACTAAAAAGATTATGGGTAGTCTAAATCACCTAGAGGGAGGGTGAATAGGTGCTTTATAGTATTTAGGATTTTTATATTATTTAAGCAAATAACTTCAAAAAACAAATTAAAACCTACAGCACACAGGATTTTATAGTGGTTCCCTATAGTATGGGTACATTCACTGCCCCTCACCACCTATAAAGCAGTGTGCTAGACTCGACAAACTCCTCTAACTTCTCAAATGAAGATCTTACAACTCAAATCCACTTATGGATCCTACCTCAGGTCTTCAGCATGACCCTACCCCAGACTTTAGCAAGTCCAACCTCTGGTTATCCACAACCCTATCTCAAAGTGCGAGCACTCATATAGATCTGAGACCTAGATGGTCTCCTACTTAAGATTCACTCCTTGAATCCTACCTCGGACTCACAGTAGATTCCTACACTCAAGCCTTCTATACAGTCATACACTCAGGCTGACAGTACAACCCTACAACTCAGATCTTAGAGAGATCTTACACAGTATATGTTTTTAATAGAGATTACAGAAAATGACTCAAAATGAATGTTACTTTGAAGCTTTGAGTCTCCTTGAGCATTCCGAAGAGAAAGCTTTCTTCTCAGCACCTGAACAGTATTGATTTGATCTTGGTAGCAGGTTCAAAGATGATTAGCTTGAATGAAAAGATGGCTTGATCTTCTTCTTCTTCTATAACAAGAAGATGAGCTTCCTATGGTTTTTTTGTGTGAGCAAACTTGCAGCACAAAGATCACAAGTTCATCTGAGTTAGCTTGTTGCTGCTATCTTTTTGCTTGTTGGTGCTTGTAAGATGTTAGGGTTTCCTACTTGGGGTTCTCTTCTTAAAGAACCCCTCTCTTGACTTTTATAAGTCTGACTTCTCAAATGGTCAAAAACACCTCTGATAATAAGTCAAAACATCATTCATAAATCACTGATGTGACATTTACTTTTGGCGTCTCCACGGATTTCAAATCTCGCCTTTCTGGATAACAAGACGGTAATTTACCATCTTCTGAAGTTTTCTAACATGGCGATATCATTTTGTTCTTTATACCCATCAAAACGGTACAAACCAGAACTTCACAATTTAGCACTTAGACATTCTGTGTTATACTTCAGTTCAATTTTGGTCTAAAGTTACCTCATGTCCTACTATGTTTAATTAGCAATAATAATTATTGAGCCTACAAATATATAAACAGAAAGTCATCAAATATAGGATGCACTATCATTGCATGATGCACTTCTTCAAATCTAAGAATATTGAGGGCAAATTCCGAACAATTTTCGGTTTCCTCTCCCGACTATAGCTCTACAAGCTTTTCGATCGTTTTCTTCTGATTTGCCTTTTTCGCTTGAATCTGACGATGGAAAGGGTCTAGATCTTTTTGGGTGGTCGACTTCTCTGGGAGATCTTGCGACTTCTTCACAACCACTTTCACAACTTTTGAAGGAAGTGTGGTATCCGGAGGGACGACAACCTTGCTAGCTTGTGACGTTTGGGAACCTGATTCTTTCATTTTTTGCGAAGTACTAGAAGATGGTGTGTGAAGCTAGTTTTCCGTTGGGGTTCCCGCGGTTAGAATCTCCCGCGACAGTGTTGTTGTCTAGAAATTTGAACACCTCAGAAACGGTGGGGGGTAAGCTGGGTTTTTTCTCTGAAGATTTCTTTGAGGGCACCAGCTTAGAAGAACTGCCCGGGAACTTGGTGGGCTATGTTGGTCTGTTTGGGTCGGACTTCTTAGTGGAGTTTATATTAATACCTAATCCTATGAGCAAGGCTTGGTTCAAGTTCATGTTAGACAGATGCAAGGAGAAGCTAGCAAATAATGAAAGTTGGCATGTTTAAGAGGGGCTTGCACTATTTACAGACCCTTCAAGGAATTAAGTGCAGGTCTCAGTCTTTGCGATTACCGGTCTAGTTTTCCAGAGTCCGCGTGTTCTGCCAAAAAAGTGCGAGGATTATATTAACCCAAATCCTGCTACGACGAAGGAGAGCATCCAGAGGTGGTGGATATTCCATGTCAAGCAATCGTTCTCAGAGCCCACCGACTTGTCAGATGGACACTCTGGAGCACTCGTGGACACCCTCTGGGAGATTGGCAATGTTCGGTGCGGACAGTCAGTAGGTGACCTTCAGGCGGCTTCATATAGTACAATTCAGGAGCTCCAATTTAGAGAGTGCGCGGTCTCTTCATCCAAGTTCGCACGGAATCTCCCTTTTCAGATCCAGCTCGGGCAGCACCATGCGATTTCGTGTGGTCTCTTCTTCAATCTCCGTCACCCGACTCTTCATGTACCTCGAGTGGTTGCGCATTTTAATGTCACTGTTAGTAAGGAATTAAATGCTCGTCGGTTCATGAACCATCCACGCAGCCTACCCATAGTATAAAAGGGGGACCAGGGGTGCTTGGAGGGGGCACGCGGACTTTGCCCAGAACCTGCCACGTCGTATGTACGGACACTAAGTTCATGTCTTTTTGTAGTTGATGTACGCATGCATAACCCCTGGTGGCTGCACCACATCTTCTAACTTTTCTAAAGATAATAAAGAGAAGCCTGTCACAAGAAAGGCATTCGTCGCGGCGGATTCAGTCTGGTGTTCGCCGCTGCCAGCGGTCTGAGTCCTCTCTGATCGATCCCCTCAAGAAGTGATATGCGTGTGAAAGGACTAGGTGACAAATTTTACATCAACAATATGCATATATATACCGCATCTTCTAACATGAAAGTTGATCACTTTTTGATTTGAAACTGTTTAGGCTCCTAATTTGAGCCCCGAAAAAGTCACGCCGAACCCGGACGTCCGTACATACGTCCAGACGAACTGTGCAAACACAGCAATTCCACTGCCGCTGCCGACCGTGGGCTTGCCGGCGATCGGCCGCCCGCAAGCCCACGACCAACAGCGGCGGCGGTCGAATTGTTGTGTTCGCACAGTTCACACTGGCGGTGGTTCGCACTTGAACGTCATCCTATATGGAGTGTTCATATGCGAACAACTCCCCATGCAAACTGTGTGGACTGTGCAAATAAACCATCTGATTTCCTGTGTTCACCTATACATCCGACGGCACAACAAATTCAGTGTCGTCGCCGCAGTGGCGCTGGATTGAAGATTGACAGGAATTCCACCACCGCCGGCCGTGGGCTCGCCGACGAACCCCGGGCGGTCGGTCGCCGGCGAGCACACGACCGGCGGTGGATTTGCTGTGTTCGCACAGACATTTGTTCGCACTTGAACGCCATCCTATATGGGGAGTGTTCATATGCGAACAACTCATGCGAACTGTGCAAATCAACCGTCTGATTTCCTGTGTTCGCCTAGAAATCCGACGACCCAGCAAATTCAACGCCGTCGACGGTCGATGAACCCTGGGCAGTCAAGCGTTGGCGAGCCGACGGCTGGCGGTGCTGAATTTGCTGGGTCGTCCCCGCCAACGGTCGACGAACCCCGAGCAGTCAAGCGTCGGCGAGCCGACGGCTAGCGGAGCTGAATTTGCGGTTGATTTGCACAGTTCTCATGGGGAGTTGTTCGTATATGAACACACACATGAGTGACAATGCCCCCCCCCCCCCCCCCCCCCCCCCCCCCGTGCCATGTGCGACATTATCTCAATCACGACGATGCCCCGACCACACGCATGCTGCTCGGAACCTACAAGAGCACATTTGAAAATGGAATAACTAAAGTATTGGACTCCAGGGGATGGAGCAGCATCTGCTTCCAATAATTTCTTTCGAATTTGTGAATTAACTTAAATATTTAGAATATCAACCCCAAAAAATTCATTATACTCTTATGATTGTTCTTGATAGTTAAATATGAGAACATAAGGTATGCTTCTAGAAATTTAATGATCAATGGCAGTAATTGTCTGATAGGCATTTGATTCTAAATCATGTCCAAGAAAATATTCTGGTGACTCATCCTGAATATAAACATGTTTTTCAATTAAAAAGCATGTGAATTAAAATTGGATTTAAATTGGGACAAAGAGGTCATGAAAATAGAACAAAAGACACCTAAAACACTTCAAGCATGCATCAACAATTGAAAATTAATGTTAAAAATTAATGTTATAGGCCGGCCTAGATGCTAAGTACTAAAGTATTTCTTTAAGAGCAGGCAAGGGGTTATTTTTACCCCTCTAATTGGAATTCCAATAATAAGATTATAAAAACAAAGATGAACATAAAAATACATTAATTAATATATATGAAAAGGTATAAAAAATAATATAAAAAAACATTTGAAAGTTGATGCTTTACCTCGTAGTAGCTGCTAAGCAGTCAATATATAATTGGAGAACAATAGAGAATTCGCAGCAAAGAAAAACAGATGCCTGAGACTATACATGGACAGAAAGTGATAAAATGAAGACCGGTGCGAGGGAGCCATATCAAACTAGAAAATATTTTAAATTTTTTTAACAATGTAATCCTTAAATTTAAGGGGCATAATATCTTGTAATTGAGCACATAATAAACAATAAATAGATCTCATCTAAAATTTTTGAGTTCAAATAAAATGGGATCCAGATTCTCGGAATAAGAAGGGGTTGCATGAAGAAGAAACTCATAGAAATGGGAATTTATAACCAAGCTTAATATTGCTTGCGTATTTGCAATCATGGCGGAAGTAAAATCTATGAGAAAGTGAAAGTAAGAAAAAGAAAGAACTGAGAATTACAAACAGAACTTTTTTGTCTAATGGCGATAACTACAATGATGCTCGTGAAAGCCATGAGGTAGATGCTTGGAGAGGACACAACTCTGTGCACAATAGAATGGACACTTCATGGGGGAGGCGTGCTAGAAATCCCCTTCTCTGTGAGGGGAGAAAGCCTCGTATGTCATTTGCATTCCATCTCTTGAATTGTGGCAGGGCTTCAGGGAGGCGTTGATCAGGTTAGGGCGACTATTTCGAGATGAGGAGTCCATGTGTCGTAGAATGGAACAGGGAATCCTTAAGGCGGCAGGCTTCAGCGGAAGGAGTCTGCGATAGGAATAGATGGAGAGGATGGAGTGCAGGTTTCTGCGTGAGGGTTCTGATGCAGGAGTCGGCTACCGGAATCGTCGTCGGCACTGATGACCGGTTTTGGCGTTGGAGTCGGCATCGACATCTGCGACGTGTGACAGAATCGGGGGAAGAATCGCTCCACAGTTAGGAGAAGGAATCGGGAGTGAGGTAGTATCCACGAGGAAGGAATGTTCAAGTGGGAGGGGTCGCTGGAGTAGCGGAATCCCGTTTCTGGCGGCAAGAGAGGATTGTCGGGGCGTCAAGATGCGAAATGTTTCGGAAGGTGGAGGCCGAGCGAAATATTATGGGGCGGGACTCGAGAGTTTAGGGGAGTATAACCGCAATTTTAACCTAGATCGGACGGGCGCAAATTATTTGAACAGTGTAGATTTGTTCGTCGATCGGGTTACACCATAAGATTATTTCTTTATATACTAGTATATATACTTGTATGCATGTATGCATGTATGCATGTATGCATGTATGCATGTATATATAAGAGGAGTTCTCTCTTATGTTGTAGTACAGATGTGTTCGGTAAACTCTGGAGTAAACCAAAATACACCTCACAAACATTAATTGACCAACCAAAGCCAACCAGCTAAACTAAGATGCACTGCGAGCTTCAACAGAACATAAGAATTGCAAAGCACTGGAAACTTCAACAGTGAAATATGATTGTACGAAATATAAGAATTGGTTTTACGGGCACATAGCATTGTTCCCTTCTGCAGCATAGATCTCTTTGATCTCCTCGATGTCATCATAGCTTCCAAGGAAGATGGGAGAACGCTCATGGATTTTCTTTGGCACCAACTCCAGGGCCTGTGTTACACACAAGAAATACCAAAACAATCATCTAATTGTAGATAATATTCAGTAAATTAAACTATTAATATCTCTTTTAAAGCTATTAGATATGCTAATTAATTTACTTATATTTTATAAAACAAAATTTCGTACTCTTTGTTTTCCAGTAAAAGCTTGGCCGCCTGCCTGTTCCATCAAGAATGACATTGGGAATACTTCATAAAGGACACTGTCTAACAAATAGTCTCAGTTACTTTGATATGTAATGAATAATAAAACATCAAAAGGTTTTGTAAATAAAATGGAAGTGAAAAAGATGAACAAAAATGAAATAAGATTTCACCACGTCATCTAGAAAGACTTGCTTGGATGTTGAATGCTCTACTTTTGACTGATATTGAATGTCAAGTAAAAACTATATGTTCAATTGGATCATCTAGAAGACAGGCGCCATATTTACCATGTCTTTTATACCTAACCATCTTGCAAATAAAATTAAATAGAGTTGCAAACTATCAGCTGTCTCAAAATCACCAAGATAATTTCACCAGTCACCATCTAGATGACCAATCAATATCTAGTTATTCACCTAGTTCATCTAAAAGAGCATATCAACATCTACGGAAAATTATGACTGACTAATCCTACTTAGTTCAGCCTCCACAAATTTTAAGATGCAGGAATATCTATTGTTACAAACCACCTTTTTAATGTTGGATGTTACATAAACCAAGAAATGGAACCTGCTTAACCAACGAATGCAAACTCAACCGATCGCTCCCTTCAGGTAACACGGTATCAAAGGGAGGCTAGGTTCCCCAATCTTGGGTTCTTCCGAGTGTAGATCCCGTTTTGGGGGATCGAGTTTGTAAGGGTGTGTTAACTCCGAGTTGTAAGAGCGTTGCTCCAAGGTGTAGGATTGTTTCAATCCGAGATTTAGTGAAGTAGCCAAGGCTACTCGTGGTGCTAGATTGGTGAGGTGTTAAGTGGACGTACCCAGAATTGGGGAACCACTATAATTCCTTGTTGCCGACTGCGGTGTTGCGGCCTCTTCACTTCTTCAACGACGACGTCGGAGAGCACTTTGCTCGCATCTTTAGCGACGAGCCTTTGCCAAGACGACGGCAAGAGCTCTGCGCCTCGGTTCCTACTTTTTGCTTGCCTCTTCAGCGGCGAGCCGTCGACGAGCCTATGTTGGGACTACGACAAGAGCTCTGCGGCTCGATTCCTACTTCTTCAATGATGAGCCTCTACCGACGACGAGGGTCTTCTTCCATAGGGTCGGCATGTCGGTTGACTCCCAACTTCCGACGTTGTTTCACAAACCGAAAGGACCGTGAGGCCCTTTCTCTTGCTGCTACGTTTGTCTAAATGGCTTCAACCCACATTTTGGACCTTCGAAATCCGACATTATTCTTAATGGGACGAACTACAAGAAATGGTCTTCCACGGTTCAAGTGTTTCTTGGTGGATTGCATTTTTGGGGTCATCTTGATGGCTCTACTCTAGCTGCACCATCCATCACCATTGATAGAGGGCCGCGGTGGTGAGTTGGACCTACTCATTCAATGAAGAAGTGCAAACCTACTCATCAAAAAGGATATCCTCCTCATCCCACCTTGGTCCGTCATTGTGCTCCAAAGAATCCTTCCCTTAATTGGAGAGAACAATATCTACGTCCAACTTTGGCGTAGCCTCAGGAACTGGATCATCACCCTACACAATATCTTTGACAAAATCGATAAAAATAGGTGTAAAAAAATTTTGCAAAGAAAATAAAGGAATACTAGTAATATCTAATTCAGAAAATAGATGTTTATTATCCTCCATGGGTGAATAAAAAAAATATGTGATGAATGTGTATGGGGAGGCGACACCTCAATATCCATATATGGGTTCTCCACAATTATGATGGGCATATCCGCAATAGTCCCACATAAACATGGTGGTACTGTAAATAGCTCGTCATAGGCTGAAGGAGTGTTCTCCGAACATGTAGTAGACAAGATCCGATATCTGATTCGTAATCTCTCCCTTTGTCTTTTACAAGTGACACAATCCTTCAAGACGTGATCCGTACTATAACAAAATAAACACTTTCTAACATTACTTCTCGACAATCAAGGTATCGAGTCATAAGGCCAAGAAACTATTTGACGTGTAGACACATGGTTATAATGATATATCGCACAATAATGAGGACCTACAAATTTAGATTCGCTGTGTTTTGCGAGGTATGAATGATACCCAACACTCCCTATGTAACACACATAACTAGTATGACTAAACGAGCCACACCACTCGCATCTCACATGTGTATACATTCTTTTTTTTAACGGATGCAGATAAAATTAAATTAAATTTTTATTTTTAAAAAAATTACACAAAAATTATATTAAATACGGATAACTAGCTCCATGAACTTTAAAATAGATTAGGAGGAAATAAATTCTAAAAAATGCTATTTAATTTTTTCAAAAAAAATAAGGACATGCACTAGACAACATTACAAATAAAATTATGAATAAAATAAAAATTTATCTCTAAATACTCGGGATTTACTAATATTGCAAGAAAATACTAAATTAGTTGCACCTCCCCGACAATGGTGCCAAAAACATGATATGTCTGAAACGAATGTGTAAATTACGCATGCTTTTGCCACTAGTGGGACAAATGCATGCTCTCTTTCTTCCACCAGTAGGACAGATTCGAAGAAATAGAATGATGATGATGCCCGGATCATTGTCGTTCTTTGTCAGTTTTTTGAGATATCCATTTGTATGGTTGTATGTGAGTTTCCTACTGCCAAGGATATCTAAGATCATCAACGTCAGCTCTATCTACCCTCCAACCAGATGCAGAAATAATCCTGGGTGCAGACCTTTGCCAGCCCATCAGCATGATCGCACTGTTCAGTCCTTTTTTGCAGCTCACTAAAGCTCGGTGATTTATGGCACAAGCTGGATGGGATGTCTACTTCTGGTTGCCCCAGTTGTGCTCGTTGCACCATTATTGTTGAGGAGAGGGATCATCGATGCATATATGAGCTCCTCATGCGCCTTCAACCCGTGTTCAAGTTTGTGCATGCTCAGTTGATGCACCGGGTTGCTCCATCATCCCTTGCGTGATTGTCTTGCAGTTGTTGCCGCTAAGGAGACCCGTCTTAAATCTTTGGAGGGCCTGTGCCCCGCCTCGCCACACTTAGTTCTTGCTACTCCTCAGTACGGCTTCTCGGCACCTGATCCGGTAGCCTTACCTCCTCCTGGATTTAGTGCACCTGCTTTATATCGCCTATCTTAAGCTGCTTCACCCAGCATCTTGTCGGGTGCAACACCGGGCTCCAAGCCATCCCAGCATCGTGATCCTCGTTGTCACTACTGCCACAACTTAGGACACATATGTTCGGAGTGTCACAAGGTACAATGTATACTAAGCCAGTAGGGCGCACCACATCGAGCTGCTCCTATCCCGCCACTTGCTCCTGGAAACCCTACCTCTATTCCTGATCAAATCATACAGCTCGTTCAGCAGCTCTCTTAGAGTCATGCCCCCTCGTCCTCGACATCTGTTGTCATCCATACCTCTGATTAACAGACCGACTCAGTGGTTGCTGAAAGTATTTAATTCCAAGGTGGCTAATCACCTAGAGGGAGGGTGAATAGATTTTTGGTCTTTTACAATTTTCTCTCTACTTAGTGGGTTGTGGGTGAGTTATATATTGCTTCCAAGACAATCACACAAAGCACACACAAGGTTTATAGTGGTTCTCCAGATTATGGGTACGTCCACTTTCCCTCCCACCTTTCTAACAGTGTGTTAGACAAGCCACTTCTCCAAAACTCGGCTCCTAAGAGCTTACAACACAGATCCCGCAGGATCTCTCAGTCTCCTCAAAGACCTACAGCTCGGGCACAAAGCCCTACCTCAGAGCAAACTTGCTCCTACAACTCAGTGATCAAAAGATCACCTACCTCAGACTTGAACAAAAGTCCTACAGCTCAGGCTATGGAGGTTAGCCCTACAACTCAGAGAGGATGACTCTCCTACAGCTCAGGCACAAGACCTACCTCAGATCCAAAACTGGATCCTACAATCTCAGGATCAACAGCCCTACCTCAGAGAGAATAACTCTCCTACCTCAGGCAAAACTGCCCTACACTCAGGCAAACAGCCCTACGCTCAGATCCACATAAGGATCCTACCTCAGTCTTTATAAATCAGGCTTACAACTCAGATCCAAAAGGATCCTACAGTAAGAGTAGTTGGTTGGTGTGATTGATTTGACACCAGAGAAATTTGTTTGTGCCTGCCTCCTGAGCTGAGTTTACCTCAGCCCTATCTTCTTCTCAACAGCAAGAGAATGATCTTCAATAAGTTGGAGCTTGTACTGGAAGTAACTCAGAAACTTGTTTCTGAACATGCTGAAGAAGACTGAAGACTTGACAGTTCTTGTGTTCTTCAATCAGCTAACCTGGACCTGCAGAAACCTGAAAGTTCTACTTCTTCTTTATCAGAACCTTATCTGAACTTGCTATAGCAGAAGAAATTGCTACAGCTAACTTGAAAGAACTTTTAGATCAGCTGATTTAAATTTAAGCTTCGAGCTCGGCAACAATGGCGAGGAAGAAGAAGTTCACCCGCAACTGTTCGAAATGAGAAAACCTGTAATTGTTGGCTACAGCTTGCTTTGACAGAAGTAGACGTGCAATAGGCTTCAGGCGCCATTTATCGTGTTCTGTAGCTTTCCCGCAAAGAATTTGAACTCTGTTGACTTTTGCAGACGTCAACATCTGTGGACTTAGCCAAATCTTCAGATTCAATCCAGGCGTTGAGTGAATGGTCTTCACTCAACGAATTTGAACTTGGCCAATTTCTTTGCATCATAGGCGTTGAGAGCGTTGAGTGAATGACATTCACTCAATGCTTTTTGACTAGGCCAAACTTTCTGCGCTGCTAGGCGTTGAGTGCGTTGAGTGAGCCTTCATCACTCAACGCCCCTAAACTTAGTCGCTTCACTGATTGTCTGTCTTCATACTGAGGCGTTGAGTGAAGTGGCTTCACTCAACGCTTCTGTACTTAGCCGGAACCCTCTGTATCTGCTAGGCGTTGAGAGCGTTGAGTGAGCCTTCCTCACTCAATACTTTTGTCCTTATCCGCATCTCTGAAATCTGCCAGCTTGCTGAGGCGTCGAGTGCGTTGAGCGAGCTGTCCTCACTCAACGCATCTGAACTTAGACAGATTTTTCGGTCTATCTTCTCTTCATGCTTTGAGTTAACACTGTCCTGTCAACGCTTTCTTCTTTAGGCGTTGAGTGAGTTGTCCTCACTCAACGCTTCTGGACTTAGTCGGAACTCTTTGACAGAATCTTCATAAGCTTTGGTTGCGTGAGCTTGTCTCAACGTTGATTGGTATATAGCGTTGAGTGAACTGGCTTCACTCAACGCCTATGGACTTAGCCACATTTTCTTCCTTGCCAATACTGAAGCTTTGACAAACTCAGCTATACTCGACGCCTTTTGATATATGGCATTGAGTGAACTGCCTTCACTCAACGCCTGTGGACTTAGCCGCAGAATTACTTTGCATACTGCTGGGCTTTGACTCTCCACACCTTACTCAGCGCTTTTTGGCATCTGGCATTGAGTGAACTGGCTTCACTCAATGCCTGCGGACTTAGACAGATTTCTGTCTCTCCACTTCTCTACTTTGTGACCACCTATCACAATCACTTATACAACCTGTCTAATCTTGTTCCAAGGACCATCTTGCACATGATAAGCTTAACCAACATTAAATACAACTATACTCTTAGTGTTGATGATGATGCCTCTTCAAATCAAATCTAGGGAACATTGAGGGCAATATTCTCAGCAATCTCCCCTTATTTGAAGAAGACAGAACACCCAACAATAATAAGAAGCATTTTCTCATAAAGCAAATAAATTTGGAAACAGCTGTAAGCTTTCTCATATCTCTTGAAAATTCCGAGTTGTATGAAAATTCATATTACTAGAATGTTTTCAAGTAACATGTACTTACTTAACATGACCTATGCTTCCACATCTCCCACTGGGCATGTATTGTCCACCATCTCCCCTTATCTGGCAGGTATAGCTCTACTCTACTCAGTATGCTTTACACCTCCCCCTTACCCCTTCAGGGTTAAGGGTATTGCATACCTCTCTCTTTAGGGTTAAGGGTATTGCCTACCTCTCTCTTTAGGGTTTAAGGTATTGCCTACCTCTCCCCCTTTCTGGCTTCTTCAAAAAGAAAAAAAAATTCTAAATGAGGGAGGTAAGGGGATCATGTACCAGAGAATTTATCTCTCTATCCTAGCCAAAGTCCCATTTTGATACTACTAAGGAAATTATCTTAGTGATCAAACCACTTGATTAGGAGTCATACATTTTATGTTGATACACTAATACAACACATCACTGCAGCAATTGAGTTAGCTGCTAACATAGTTCCACTTGAGCCAATGCCACACTTATACCACTTAAAGCTTCGTGCAGCTGTAGTAAGGGTGGTGCTGGTTATTCCTTGTCTTGTAGCAGCATGTCTCTACAGCAGCAGCAGTGAATGCATAGCAGCAGCCATCTACTAGGGTTGATCTCCCCCTAAGACTGTGCATAGTCCTGAGAACCTGCCGATCAACTGTGATGATCTTTGATCCACTGTAGCTGTTGGCTGCTACTTAACAGGAAGCTGAACTAGTTCCTGCAACAACTGAATTTGCTCCCCCTTAACAGGAGCATCTGCTATCATCCTTCTCGGTAGACACTTTAGTCGATTCTAGTCTGGATAGCACTTGAACCACTTGAAAATCTTCAAACCACTGAAGGTCTTTTCCACCTGCAAGAAGTAGTACAACTTGTAACAAAAAAACAAGACAAGGAGCAACTGAAGATACACCAAGTTCAACATAACCAACTCAAACTTGAAGGTGTTGAACTTTGCTTCATCCAGTGGTTTAGTGAAGATGTCAGCCACTTGCTTGTCTGTATGGACAAACTCAAGACTGATATCTTCACATTTCACATGCTCCCTAATGAAATGATACATAATCTCAATGTATTTAGTCCTGCTATGAGAGACAGGATTCCTAGTAATTGAGATTGCACTAGTAGAATCACAGTACAAAGGAGTTCTACTTATCTGGAGGTTATAGTCATGGAGACTATGTTGGATCCACATCAACTGTACACAGCAGCTACCTGCTGAGATGTATTATGACTCAGTTGTTGAGATTGCAACACTGGTCTGCTTCTTGCTGCTCAAAGACACTAGTCTTCCTCCCAAGAACTGACAGACACCTGAAGTGCTCTTCATGTCCTCTTTGTAGCCTGTAAAATCTGCATCTGAATAGCATGTTAGTTCAAAATTCATATTTCTAGGGTACCATAGGCCAAGATCTGATGTGTCTTTAAGATACCTCAAAATCCTCTTAGCAGCAGAGTAGTGAGATTATTTAGGACTAGCCTGATACCTAACACAAACACATGTAGCATACATGATGTCTGGCTTACTTGCAGTAAGATATAGAAGAGAGCCAATTATCCCTCTATACAAAGTTTCATCAACAGGTTTCCCTGCATCATCTTTGTCTATAGACATACTTGACCTTATGGGAGTTTTCACGATGGAGGAATTCTCCATACCAAACTTTTTGATCAACTCCCTGGTGAACTTAGACTGGGATATGGATAATTCATCATCAGTCTGTCTTACTTAGAGGCCCAAGAAGAACTTAGTTAACTCATACTGCTCCTCTCAAACTTCCCTTGCATAAGTTTGGCAAACTTCCTGCAAAGGTTGTTATCAGTAGATCTAAAGATTATGTCATCTACATATATCTGTATTAGGATGATCTTGCCCTTAGATTCCTTTAGGAATAAGGTATTGTCTATCTTCCCCCTTGAGAATTTGTTCTTAATGAGAAAGCTAGACAATGTCTCATACCATGCTCTAGGGGCTTGCTTCAGCCTATATAAAGCTTTCCTATGTCTATAAATAGAATCAGGTGAGTTAGGAACAAAAAACCTAGAGGCTGTTCAACATAGACTTCTTCTTTTAAGTCACCATTCAGGAAGGTTGACTTCACATCCATCTGGTAGACTTTAAATCCCTTGAATGCAGCATATGCAAGGAAGAGTCTAATGGCTTCCAATCTTGCTACAGGGGCAAAGGTTTGATCAAAATCAATATTTTCTTCTTGTTTGTACCCCTTAGCTACTAGTCTAGCCTTGTTCTTGATTATAATGTCATTTTCATCAAGTTTATTCTTGTAGATCCACTTGACTCCAATGACATTATGTCCTTGTGGTCTGGGAACCAGCTTCCAGACCTTACACCTCTTAAATTGCTTCAATTCCTCTTGCATTGCTACAATACAGAACTGATCTATGTTGGCATCTTCAAATCTCTTGGGCTTAACATGTGACAGGAAACCAGAATACAAAGCTGTATTAAGGCTCTTGCTTCTTGTCACCACTCCATGGTTTGCATCACCAATAATCTGATGTCTTGGATGATCTCTTAGATGCTTCACAGCTGGAGACAAATTTTTTTCAGCATCAGCTTCAGTGGCAACTTCTTGCTGATCTTCATCCATTTCAGGTGTGTCTTGCTCTTCTTCAGGAATATTCACTTCATCTTCAACTAATGGAGCAGCATCTTTGATGGTTAGTTTGTCCATCATCAGCTCTGTACCTACAGTACTAGAAAAGGAGCTTGGCAGCTCACTGTTAATCATGGTAGACTCATCAAAGACTACATGTACGGACTCTTTTATAACTTGGCTTTTCAAGTTGTAGATCTTATAGGTTTTACTATGATTGTTGTACCCAACAAAAATCTCATCAAAGGACTTGACAGCAAACTTAGTCACATAGGATTTCTCATTATGAAGCACATAACACTTGCTACCAAAGATTCTGAGGTAGCTCAGATTTGATTTTCTGCACTTCAAGATCTCATGGGGAGTCTTCTTATGGCTTTTGGTGATAGAGGCTCTGTTAAGGACATGACATGCAGTATTTACAGCCTCAGCTCAGAAATATTCTGGGAGAGATGTGTCACTTAGCAAAATTCTTCCAGCCTCTATGAGAGTTCTATTTATCCTCTCAACAATCCCATTTTGTTGGGGTGTTCTTGGAGAAGAAAATTTTTGATGAATCCATTACTCTTCACAGAACTTTGTCATGCTATCAGACTGGAATACAGTCTTATGGTCACTTCTGATTTTGACCATGGTACTATTAAACTCATTCTGAATTTGTTTGACAAACTTTATGAAGTTATCAAAGATTTCATTCTTTTTCTTAAGAAATAACACTCAAGCAAACCTAGAATAGTCATCAACCACTACAAGAGTGTAGACTTTCCTACCTAAACTATGAACTAGCATAGGACCAAACAAGTCCATATACAAGAGGTATAAACACCTCTCAGAGTCTTTGATCCTAATGTCCTTGAAGGAAGCTTTGGTCTGCTTGCCCTTTTGGCATGCTGAGCACATGCCTTCCTTAGTACATTTCTTCTTCATCTGTCTGTGTCATGAGCCCAAAGTAGGCTTCCTCCTCATCACTAGACACAGATGAGTCTGTGTCACTGAGGCTCTTGCCCTTCTTGACTATCAGGCTTCTTTCGGTTTTCTTCTTGTTGTAAGAAGTTTTCTTTTCCTCTCTTCTTCCACCCTCCTTCTTGTGAGGGCAATCAGCGATGATGTGTCATGGCTTGTTACAACAATAACAAATAATGTCAGAAGAAATGTGTTTGTTCTGTTTGGAGTAATACCTGTCTTGGCTACTTGAGCCCTTCTTGTGACGATCACCATCGTGACGTGATCTTCTGAATGAGGTATCCTTGCCTTTCCATTTCTTCTTCTTGTTCAAGAATTTCTTGAACTGCCTTGAGAGAAGAGAAAACACTCCTTCAGATAACTCTGAGCCTGAGGTGCTTGGCTCTGAAGATTCTTCTTCACTTTCTTTTTGTGCTGGAGCAGGAGAAGCAGCCTTGGACTTCCTTGAGATGTCTGCCTTTAGAGCGACAGACTTCTCTTTGGATGAAGACTTGTTCTTCTCTTCTTCAGCTTTTTTTGAATTTATTTGTAGCTCATATGACATAAGCTTTTCGAAGAAATTTTGAGGGTCTGTATCTGCTAGCTTTCCAAATTCCCGGATAGCACAAACCTTGTTATCTCATTCCTTAGTAGGGATCTCAGGAACTTATCATTCAATTCCCCATTTGTGAAGACCCGGCCATATACTCTTAAGCCGTTGACAATCTTGAAAAACTTTTCAAAGGTATCTGCAATGGAGTCCTTGGGACCTTGTCGGAATGCTTCATATTTCTGATTTAGAAGGGATCTTCTGTCATCTCTAACTTCTTCAGTGATTTCCATCAAGATGATAAGAAACTGCCACATTTCCTTGGCAGATTGACAGTGAATTAAATTCTACAACATAGAGTCATCGACTGCACTTGCGATGATATTTTTTGTTTTCTTGTCTAAAGAGACAAGTGCAATCTCATCCTTATCAAGATCCATCAATTTCTTAGAAACTTGCTTTGTTGAGTCAATGGTGGAGGTGATCATAGGAACATAAGGTCCTTCTTACACTATCATAAAAATTCTAAGATCCATAGCTTCTATGAAGAACTTTATTCTTTCTTTTCACATAGCAAAATTGTTCGTTGTGAACAGATGAAGTTTTGCAAAATCCTTAACTCTGTCCATGCTTGAATCCTCTAAAGATAACTAGGAGCAGATCTGTTCAAGGTGTTAACCTTTTTGATGAACCTCCCTCTGATACCAATTGATGTTTTTAGTTGTCTACCTAAATCACATAGAGGGGGTGAATATGTGAGGTCTGCGCCTTTTTACGGAATAAAAATTGAACGAACGAAGCGCAGAAAATAAGCACACACAACACAGAGAACACCAGATCTATAGTGGTTCCCCAATTTTGGGTACGTTCACTCTCAACCTCACCGATCTAGCAACACGCTAGACTCGGCTACTGTACTATTACCTCGGATTGAAAATCAATCCTACAACTCGGAGCAACGTCCCTACAACTCGATCCACAACACGGATCTACACTCGGAAGAAATACTTCCTACAACACTCTGAGACAAAATCTACTACAAGATAAAGATTTTGTAAATAAAATTATACAAACAGAATATCTCAGATCTGAATCTTCAGCCTTTCTTCTTTCTTAAATCTTTGAAGCTTTTTTAGAAATAGGTTGAAGAAGACAAGCCGAAAACTATTCTGGATCTGAAAACCTAGATCAGCACGATCAAGATGAGGATCTGTGAGAATAAGAATGTCTTGATCTGTTGATCTAATCTTGCTCTAAATCTCTGGAATCGGAGAAGGAGCGGCGGCGAGATCGTCGATGAAGAGCGGCGGCGGCTTCCCGATTTGGAATGAATAAAATCGATTCAGAAAACTATCTCTCTATTAGGGTTAGTCAAATATGATAAGACCTTTTATAGGAATAGTCTAACGGTCTTAATCATAAATGACATAACACGTGGACCAATAATCATAGAGATTAATTTGAAATCGGGTCCCGTCAGACTTAACGAAATTTAAAAAAAAAATTTGTCTGCATTACTCGAGTGGAATATTGACTACTCGAGTAATCACTTTGACTTTTCGGGAAAAGGATGTAAATTTCTCGAGAACAATCCTCAGAGAAAAATCTGGAAATTACTTCTGGCTACTCGAGTAATAGAATTGACTTCTCGAGAAGTACCTGGACTTCTCGAGTACTAATGTTTCACTACTCGAGAACTAGATGTACTTCTCGAGTACTCGACTTCTGTTACTCGAGACAAAGTTTTGCATTACTCGAGTAATAGCCTTAGCTACTCGAGTATTAGACTTAGAAGAATTTCTGAGTTAGATATTTCAGATAACTCGAGAAGTAGAGATGTACTCGAGTACTAAGCAGTTTCTCGAGAATTGACTTTAAATCATCTTGAGAACTACTTCAGTTACTCGAATGTTAGACTTAGCTTACTCGAGAACTGATTATAATTCTACTCGAGTACTTAAGTTACTACTCGAGTAAAACACTTGGAAAAATTCTGCTTTCTGAAAATTTTCTTTTTTCAAGGAAATCTGCAACCAGTCTTTCTCTTACAGGTTTAGTGCTTGAAAATGAAGTGTATCCCAATAGAGAGACTACACATGAGTCAACACCATGGATCACACAATGAGGGATTACATTGTATAGTCCTGTGTTTGGTGACTCATTGTAGACTGACATTGGTCTACACTTTGACAATTAAGTCCTGCAAACACATAACTCAAACAAGACATCAAATACAACTTAATTCATCTTAGTTTAAGGGTTACTTCATACAAATATAGGTTATTGTGAATACAATACCCAACAGTTATGATTAATCCCACGTGAGCAGTAGAGTGATGTGATGATTATGTTCATGTCATTTTGAGTAGTAGGATATTATGTTGAGAATTGTTATTCCCTCTGGCGTAGTAAGTATATTCTAATATTATGTCGTAAGTTGTGTGAGGCTAAGATTTATGATAATGATTTGGGGGACCGTCTTGGAGCTTTCCTCATAAATATGCTTGAGACTTCGGCATATGCATAGTAGCTTAAGATTATATGATTGGCAATGAACACTGAGAGTTGCATAGAATGCATGGATGTGCTGTGATGGGCATGAGCGTATGCTATCATGTGTTATGACTTTGAGGATTAGATCATACTAGAGGATGATGGCCTATTGTCACACCGGTCTTGTGAGATTTTATGAATGTGGTCCTACCATATTAACATAAAACCGGTGGAACTATTCCCTGTGCTTGAATCACTGTGGTATTGTGGATGGTTGTGATTAGATTATCTATTTTTCTTGTGATGGATGGGACTTAAGCATGAAGTGTAAGGACATGTTTGTGATTGTAATTAGTGGTAGAAAGGCCTATGTAAAAGGTATAACCAACCACACAAATTTGTTTGGAGATTTTAGCAAAACAGCCCATTAGAAAGGGTATAACTGAGCAGGCGTGAATGCTCATATTCTAATTTGGGGATTTGCATACCATAATGTTTGGGTGCCTTAGAGCACTATAGTTGGGATGTGTTTGATGGTTGGCCTAATGGTGAATGCTTGTCATTGATGCTGTAACTTATGACATGTTGGTCTGCAACTAGCATTTGCATGAATAATATATTCATGTTTATCACCTTCCATATTAGCATTGCACAAAGGATGATCAAAGTGTGTGGTTGCATCCGAATCGACTGTTTGATATGTTCATGTGTTGATTTTATAATTTTAGTGTTTACTTAGTGAGATCGGATAACCATCATGTACGACCAATCATAATCGTCCAAGATGATTGTCCTAAATCATATTTTATTATAAATAAGAGGCAAGGGAGTCCATCATAAGGAATTGCAGATTTTGGAGAGTTTCTTATCGAAATCTGGCAGTCTTCTCGCAGTGCTGATTCCACGAAACCTTAAGTGCCGACTATTAGGCATTATCTTCATGTTTACTTATTATCCATTGCATCACTACCCCTCCCTTCACTGTTTCCAGAAGTTGATCCCACATAAACATTCACCAAACACCTCCCAAAATTCCATTGTTTCTTCTATCTAGTTAGAGTAGAAACGATCGATCGATAATAATACTGTTCGCCCTAAACCGGGCTTACATATATATATAGGCTAAAAAACAAACAATAAATATAATAGATATATTTAACTCTCCCCCTCAAGTTGGGAATAGATATTGATCATTCCCAACTTGTTTGTGTTGTCCTTGAAGTTATCGCTGCATAAACCCTTGGTGAAGACGTCCGCAAGCTGGTCGAATGAGTTCACAAAAGGGGTGCAAATATTTCCTTTGTCTAGGTGATCCTTGATGAAATGTCTATCAACCTCCACATGTTTGGTTCTATCATGTTGCACTGGATTGTGCGCAATACTGATGGCAGCTTTGTTGTCACAGTAGATCATGATAGGGTTGTTCCCTTGAAGACCAATATCACGAAGAAGAGTCCTCAACCACAATCCTTCACAAACACCTTGTGCCATAGCCCTATACTCTGCCTCTGCACTTGACCGAGCGACCACATTCTGCTTCTTGCTCCTCCATGAAATGAGGTTGCCTCCCACAAAGGTGCAGTACCCCGTGGTTGATTTTCTATAGTCTTGGCTACCGGCCCAATCAGCATCTGTAAACACTTCAACTTCTAGTGATTGGCCGTTTTTGAAAAGGACCCCACGGCCTGGTGCCTTTTTGAGATACCGCAGCACTCTAAAGACTGCCTGCTGATGACGAACGGAAGGAGAGTGCATATGCCTAATTAGGACTCCCACAACATACGTAATGTCAGGGCGAGTATGAGACAGGTATATGAGACGTCCAACCAAACGTTGGTATTTTGAGGCATCCACTTTTTCTCCACTAGCATCTGCATCAATTTTGTGATTAGCCTCAATAGGTGTGTCCACGGGTGCACACCCAAGCATCCCAGTTTCTTCAAGAAGATCCAGAGTATACTTTCTTTGGGAGATGAAAATCCCTTGTTGAGACCGCACCACTTCAATTCCCAAGAAATATTTCAACTTTCTCAGGTCTTTAACTTCAAATTCTTTGCTCAGTTGCTGATGCGGAGCAGAGACGAGGACGAGCTTTGGGCCCATTCGGGGCTGATTTTGAGACTTACCATATATGGCGTGCCCGGATCGACGATCCGACTCTGTGGATGCGTCCGGATTCGCGTTGCGAATCAATTTCATATATAGCTATGTACTTTTCGGGTTTTATTTCATGTAGTTTTGGCCCCGAGACCAACGGCCAATCATATCCGCTGATTCCGGGTGCCCTATTTTTATTTCTTATAAATAGATGGTTTAGGGCTGCCGTCATGGTTCATTGCTGAATGTTTGGGGAGTCTTCTTCCTTCATTCCGGTGATCTCCTCCACGGTGCCGACTCCGTGGAGCCCCCTTGGTGACGACTCCTTGGGTAAGTGTGTATCTTTATTATTTTCCTCCCTCCTCCCTGTTTTTCCATTTGCTGTCCAGCCACCGTTCTCCTTCGAAATCCTCATCCATAGCCCCCATACAACCCACAAAACAGCCCGCGGTTTGCAGTTCAGTCACTGTGCGCGTCACTGTTCACGTCACTGTTCACGACACTATTCATTTAAATCATTTACTGTTCATTTCCTTTTGTTTTCCGCTGCTGTAGCCTTCTAGAGCCGCCGGACCACCCTCCAGAAGCCTGTCCAGCAGCCTTTCCAGCCTCCTCCACCCCCTCCAGCCGCCCAACAGTGCAACGCCTCTCTCCCTCTGCCGAACCCCATCCCACCCACGCCCTCTCTATCTCCGTCCAACAGCCGCCTGGCTGTTTTCAGCCCCAAACCAGTCCAGATCTGGGCATTCCAGCCCAGATCCAACCATCCCGCCCTTTCCTTTTGCTGCCCTCACTCCCCCATCACCGGAACCCTTCTCCAAGCCCTCCAACGTTCAGATCTCTTTTATTGGCAGCAGCCCTATTATTCGTATTGTGTTTTGTATTGGTTTTTTGGTTGTAAACATTATCATGGTTTGGATATTAAGTGATTGCGTGGGATTATAGTTTTTATGTTATTTGCTCTTTGATAAATCTCTAACTGCAGGAAGGGTTTATTCGCCGCGCGCTCTAGCTTTGGCCCTCCACGCGGAGGAAAGCCTAAGCTTGCTTTTGCCTAAATAAATTATTCTGTCTTGCATTTGAATTAACCGCGTGGGATATTTTAATTTATTATCTAATTTGTGATTTAATCCGTCGGATTTGCATAGCATGTAGGGTTAGGTCGCAGATTTCCCGCCGCCTATAGATTCGCCCTGCGTCAATTGGTATCAGAGGTGAGGTTGCGTGCACATTTCGATACGCAGTAGTAGAGTCTATAGGATTTTTTTTCTTTAGTCATGTCTATGTATCACCGTTATTCCGAGCCCACTTACTCACGCTTCCATAGAGTCACTTCGGAGAGATCCTCACATTATTACGACGATCATTCTCGATCGCAGTACACCACATTCAGAGATCGTGTTGACCCACCGACACGACCCCACTATGCTAGAGACGATCAGTATGATGATTGTCATCGTGCTTATCCGTACACACGAGTAGATCATGTTGATCCTTCGACACGACTCGGTTACCTTAGGAATGATTATTATGAGGATAGTCGTTCCGAGAGAGATCTTGAGAGTCAGTTTCGTACTGCTTCCCCTTCCTTTGACGGCTCATCGAGTCCCGAGTCATTCAGCTATTGGCTCGTGGATATGGAGCATTATTTAGATCATTTTGAGTTATTCGGCGAGCGTCGCGTCAAGTTTGCGAAACTTAGACTTTTAGATCAGGCGAGGGCTTATTGGGCTTGCGTTGAGAGAACCCGTGAGAGAGATCGTCTTCGTCGCATCACTAATTGGGCGGACATGAAGCGTATATTATGTCAGAGATATTTGCCTTCGTCATATCGGAGTCGCTTGCTGGACCAATTATTTTTCTTTCAGCAAGGATCCATGTCTGTCGCTAAGTTCAAGGATTGCTTTGATGTGTTAGTTGTGAGGAGTGATATCCGAGAGGACCCAGCCATGACCACTACCAGATTTCGGTCTGGGCTTCAATCTGACATTCGTTCTAGGTAGTTTACCATAGCTCGGAGTCCCTCGAGCAGACATATCAGCTAGCCCTTCGTTATGAACGGTCATTGAGATCCGCAAGAGCTGGTCGATGGGATTCTCACCTTGACCTCCGCAGTACAAGTCCCTCCCATGTTGAGTTCACCATGACGCCGCCCACTATCTGTCAGCCACGACAGAAGTGATGCACGAGGCGGATTGCTCTCACCCCAGTGAGGTGCTTAGCCCAGCAAGTGACCTATCTCTTGTCTCTGACCCGTCTCCTACGACCCCGATTGAGAGTGAACCTGAGCGACCTATTGAGTCTGCAGTATTGTGTCCCTCACCCACACCTCTTCTTTTGTCATGCACCGAGTTAGTTAACACCCTCACCGTAGACCCAATTCTTGACACTACACCCACAGACCCAATTCTTGACACTACACCCACAGACCCATTCTTGAGTGTAGGTCTATGTTGCTCTCCCGTTGTCATTGCCCTGAGTCACATCACAACCGAGAGCCCGGAGCTTGATGTTGATCTCGCAGTGACTATGTCACCCATTCACGGGGACACGATCCCTTACGATGGTACTCACATGGAGGATCATGACCCTAGTGACGAGTTTTATGATGACCCCCTGTTAAGCCTCCTGATGAGCCACCACATCCAGGTGAGGATACGAATCGGGTGAGACGATCGTTTATGAGCTTTGAGTTATTGCCGTTTCTTTCGCTATCATCTATAGCCTTGTCCCAGAGAATTGATCTTGCGTGGAGCATAACGTATGTATGGTCTTCCTTAAGTACGCTTGGGCATACACATATTTTGAGGGCCTATCTTATGGCACGTCGCACCCTCGATAAGTTTTGGGACACGCCACCCGCTGACTCACCCGATGAGTTCTTCTATGTCGGGGACACTCACCACACTCGAGAGTCACGTCTTCTAGTCAGTGTGCACGATCTTCATTCAGGTGGTTGCCTCATTCGCGATGACTTTTCGTACACACCTGGTGAGCCTCCTGATGTGTCACATTCCCTGAGAGACATTTGGCTATTTACGAGCTCGTATTTGAGTATAGTTGTCTCTCACGATCATCTGAGCACTCGTCGTACATGGGATGAGTTTTTCTACACTCCGCCGAGAGAGCCCCCTGATAGGCCACCATATTTTAGAGACATCTCGGTCATTATTAG
The DNA here is from genome assembly GCA_039513925.1 of Platanthera zijinensis. Lineage (NCBI taxonomy): Eukaryota > Viridiplantae > Streptophyta > Magnoliopsida > Asparagales > Orchidaceae > Platanthera > Platanthera zijinensis. The sequence continues at coordinate 139,934,139 of CM077096.1, read as the reverse complement.
ACTTTCCTGTAGCAGGTACGTTGTGTCGTTCATGTGTCATTTGCATCATTTGCATGAGTCTATTGAGTCGTTTCGTCATCTTTTGCATGAGTCTGTTGTGTTGTCTGTCCATCGTTTGCATGTGTGTCATGAGTCAGTCCGACGAATAATCCATACTGGTAATAAATCTTGTAAATCATATGCGGATGTTCATTGGCAAGTGCAGGTACTTCATGAAGGCGAGCAGGTGATGGTAAGAATCTGCGTTGTGAGGCTCCGTGCGAGGCTTGCTAAAAGCTTGAGCGTTAGGCGAATGGGTCCCTACTCAGTCCTGAGGCGCATCGGGACAAATGCTTATGAGCTGGACATCCCCGCGAGCATGGGTACCCATACTGTGTTCAATGTCGAGGACCTGATGCCAAACTTTGCACCTCACGAGTATTCGAGCCCACATCTTGGTGTCCCTCCCGAGCCTTTACCACCGTTTTTACCACCCACCACTCAGTCTACCCCCGAGCCCTTGCCACCACATTCATTGCCTCGTGCTCAGCCCATTTCTGACCCCCACTTACCCGGGATCCTGTCCCCAACGGTTCCACCATTGGCACCTCAGATCCCACCGGATCCTTCTATTACTATGTTGAGAGATGAGATTATCACTGAGATCTTTACGCATGAGTCTGTCCCCTCTACAGACGGTCTTGTGTGTCGCTACCTGGTTTACGGGCGCGGACGATCCTTCATTGACGACACCTGGATGCTACCAGCGGAGCTTGATCGACTCGCCCTGGACTTCGACTTCAGTACGACCGTCTCCATTCATTGGAGATGGAAGCTTTTCAGTCCGGAAGAGTTGATTGGCGATGACACTTTTCCAGCGACGACACTTGGGCGACCTCTGGTGGACCTCTTCGAGCTTTACCTGGCATGCAGCGAGAGAATTCTGATCCTTATTCATCGGGAGATGAATTCTTTCAAGCCGGGGAGAGTGATGCGGAGCAGAGACGAGGACGAGCTTTGGGCCCATTCGGGGCTGATTTGGAGACTTACCATATATGGCGTGCCCGGATCGACGATCCGACTCCGTGGATGCGTCCGGATTCGCGTTGCGAATCAATTTCATATATAGCTATGTACTTTTCGGGTTTTATTTCATGTAGTTTTGGCCCCGAGACCAACGGCCAATCATATCCGTTGATTCCGGGTGCCCTATTTTTATTTCTTATAAATAGATGGTTTAGGGCTGCCGTCATGGTTCATTGCTGAATGATTAGGGAGTCTTCTTCCTTCATTCCGGTGATCTCCGCGGTGCTGACTCCGTGGAGCCCCCTTGGTGACGACTCCTTGGGTAAGTGTGTATCCTTTATTATTTTTCTCCCTCCTCCCTGTTTTTCCATTTGCTGTCCAGCCACCGTTCTCCTTCGAAATCCTCATCCATAGCCCCCATACAACCCACAAAACAGCCCGCGGTTTGCAGTTCAGTCACTGTGCGCGTCACTGTTCACGTCACTGTTCACGACACTATTCATTTATATCATTTACTGTTCATTTCCTTTTGTTTTCCGCTGTTGTACCTTCTAGAGCCGCCGGACCACCCTCCAGAAGCCTGTCCAGCAGCCTTTCCAGCCTCCTCCACCCCCTCCAGCCGCCCAACAGTGCAACGCCTCTCTCCCTCTGCCGAACCCCATCCCACCCACGCCCTCTCTATCTCCGTCCAACAGCCGCCTGGCTGTTTTCAGCCCCAAACCAGTCCAGATCTGGGCATTCCAGCCCAGATCCAACCATCCCGCCCTTTCCTTTTGCTGCCCTCACTCCCCCATCACCGGAACCCTTCTCCAAGCCCTCCAACGTTCAGATCTCTTTTATTGGCAGCAGCCCTATTATTCGTATTGTGTTTTGTATTGGTTTTTTGGTTGTAAACATTATCATGGTTTGGATATTAAGTGATTGCGTGGGATTATAGTTTTTATGTTATTTGCTCTTTGATAAATCTCTAACTGCAGGAAGGGTTTATTCGCCGCGCGCTCTAGCTTTGGCCCTCCACGCGGAGGAAAGCCTAAGCTTGCTTTTGCCCAAATAAATTATTCTGTCTTGCATTTGAATTAACCGCGTGGGATATTTTAATTTATTATCTAATTTGTGATTTAATCCGTCGGATTTGCATAGCATGTAGGGTTAGGTCGCAGATTTCCCGCCGCCTATAGATTCGCCCTGCGTCAGTTGCTCCTTCAGGTAAGTAATCCTCTCCAAGTGGTCCCCGGTAATGATAATGTCGTCCACATACACAATAAGAATAGAGAACTGGGCACCCTTTCTCTTAATAAAGAGTGTGTGGTCAGCATGACTTTGAGTGTATCCAAGTTAAAGCATGAACTTGTAAAAACGTCCAAACCACGCTCTCGGAGACTGTTTCAAACCGTACAGGGATTTTAGAACCCGACACACCTTTCCCTTGGACCCTTTGATAGCAGAGCCCTGTGGAATATCCATATAAACTTCCTCCTCCAGATCGCCATTCAAAAAGGCATTCTTGATATCGAGTTGAAGTAGTTCCCATCTACGGCTTGCAGCAACCGAGAAAAGCACGCGGATAGAGTTCATCTTCGCAACAGGAGCAAAGGTCTCCTGGTAGTCGATACCCTGAGCCTGGGTATATCCCTGAGCCACCAAACGAGCTTTGTACCGCTCCACTACACCATCTTGGTTTTGTTTAACTGTGTAGACCCAACGGGATCCAACCGTTCTCTTCCCTGTAGGAAGGCTCACCAGCTGCCACGTTTTATTCTTGTCCAAGGAACGCAATTTCTCCTCCATTGCCGTTTTCCATTCAGGTATCTGAACAGCCTCCTGCCATGTCTTAGGGATAACAATATATGAAAGAGAAGAAATAAAGGCTTGATGTGCCTGAGAAAGGTGATCATAACGAATGTAGTTGGCAATGGGGTGATTAGTGCTACCCTTCTTACCTATGAGACGGGCAAGAGGAATATGGAGGTCATCATCAGAATCTGGGCTGGAGACAGGCACCGGTACTGGCGAAACATCTTCAGTCTGCACTTGCTCAACAGTCGTAGGACGACGAGAGTGTGTATATTATCGGAGGAGCCGAGGTGAAAGGAACGGGAGCAGGTGGAGGAATAGGATGAGTGTCAACAATAGGGACGGGAGCAGGTGGAGGAATAGGATGAGGAGCAACAATAGAGAGCGGGGAGTCGATCAGCTCGTCACCAGTGCTAGTCATCTCCCCCTGACAAGGATCAAAGTACGACTCCCCCTCACGAAAGGTGACATCGACAGTACAATAGTACCGACGTGTCGGAGGGTGATAACACCGATACCCTTTGGTGTTAGAAGAATAACCAACGAAAATACACCGAAGAGACCGCGCATCAAGTTTATCACGATGCGGGCTATGGACATGAACAAAACACACGGAGCCGAAGATACGAGGGGGAAGATGAGAGGTACGGACAATGTGCGTTTGTTTGAGACGAGATAGGGGCGTAGCAAACGAGAGAGCACGGGACGGAAGACGGTTAATGAGATGCGCGGCTGTAAGAATAGCATCCCCCCAGTAAGATTTAGGGAGGTGCATAGAAAGAAGTAAACACCGGACCACCTCCAGCAACTGCCTATTCTTTCGTTCGGCCACCCCATTTTGAGTGGAGGTGTGGACACACGTACTTTGATGGATGATGCCATGGTCTGCAAGATAGGCCCCAAAGGCACCGCGATCATCATATTTTCCACCATTATCACTACGTAACACGCGTATTTTGCCGCCGAATTGTTGGACCACCATCTTATGAAATTTTTGAAAGCACAAAAAAACGTCACTTTTCTTTTTAAGCATATAAAGCCAAGTAGTGTGGGAGTAACAATCAATGAACGTTACAAACCATTTATAGCCAGATAAAGAGAGAACACGGGATGGACCCCAAACATCAGAGTGGATAACATCAAATGGATACAGACTCGGAACAGACAAATGAGTAGAACGCCGACGAACATGTTTAGACTGTTCACACGCATCACAAACAAAAGACTGAAGTAAATGATGAAAGACAGGAAACAATTTAGTAAGATATAAGGGAGAAGGGTGGCCAAGGCGCTGATGCCATCGTCGAAGATCATCAAGGGTCGGAGATCTGGTGGAAGAGAGAGCACTGGGAGAAGACTGGTTCAGCAAGTACAGGCCGCCAACATTCCTACCACTGTCAAGTGTCCGCCTCGTAGCCAGATCCTGAAAAACACAAACATCAGGAAAGAATGTCACAGAACAGTGTAATGAGTTAGTCAAGTGACTAATAGAGAGTAAATTGCGGGGAAAAGAAGGGACATGCAAAACAGAGGAAAGTGATAGGTCAGGAGAACATGGGACTGTCCCTTTGCCAGCAATGGCAGAGAGAGCCATTGGCAGAAATCACCTTATCACGACCAGAGAGGGGAGTGTAGGAGGTAAAACCTGAGAAAGAACCGGTTATGTGGTCGGTCGCACCTGAGTCGATGATCCACTCGGAAGGTGTGGAAGACACAGCATGAGCAATGGACAGACCTGAAGTGGCAACAGCAGCGTGAGAGGAAGCCGAAGTAGAGTCAGTGTGGGAGCGCAACAGGCGGCGAAAGGCCTCTAACTCGGCCGCAGACAAGCCACCAGAGGTGGCCTCCAGAACCTCAGTAGAGTGTGCAGAAGACTGAACACGGTCAGCAGAAGAACGAAAACAGGAGTCTTTGAGATGGCCTCTTTTCCCGCAGTGACTGCAAACAGGAGGGGGCCACGAGAAAGCCCAGCGAGCGCAGAGTGGTCAGTAGTAGGTCCAAGAGTGCGGCGACGGTTCTCATCACTGAGGAGCATGCTGAATGCCTCCCGAAGGGAGGGAAGAGGCTCACGATGGAGAACATGCAGTCGAACAGCATCAAACTCCATGTTAAGGCCCATAAGGAAGACGTGAACACGGAAGCGGTCTTTATCCTTCTGAAGAGCCACTGCATCAGTCGTACAGGCGGCAGTAAAGGTATTAAAGAAATCCAACTCCTGATAAAGGCGCTCAAACTCAGAATAGTAGGCAGCCACGGGCATAGTTCCCTGTCTCAGTTCCAGAAACCGGCGAGTGAGCTCATATACCTGCATCGAACTGCCTGCCTGGGAGTAAGTATCACGGGCTCGCGTCCAAATATCGTATGCGGAGTCCAACAACATATAACTCTGATACACCTGAGGATACATCGAATGAAGAAGCCACGAGACGACCAAGGAATTGTCTGCATCCCATTTGCGCCACGAGGGATCAGAACGTGATGGCTCAACGATAGTACCATCAATAAGGCCATATAACTGGTGGCTGCGAATTGCATGTTGAGCCGCCCTGGATCATTCCAGGTAATTTGTGTCATCCAAGGCAACAGTAGTAATCTTCAATGACTGGCCATGACTCCGAGGAGGATCACCCGAGGGACTATGCAAAGTACCTGATCGGGTGGCCGGGGAACCGGGAAGAGCATCGGATTGAGAAGCAGGAGACAAAGTGGATTGAGCATCCATAGTGAAGAACAATGATTTCAAGTGGAAAAGGAGGACATCCTACGGGTGTGGGCTAGATCTGAAAGCCGAAGAGAACACCCGAGGAGGAAAGGGAGGCGTCTCAGGCAGCCCCCATGGAGGGCAAAACGCCCTCCGATCACGCCCTAAACCGGGCGAGCGAAGCGAAGCTTCCTGCGCTCGGAGTGGGCGAGCGGCGACGGGCGGGCGAGCGAGCGGCGACGGGCGGGCGAGTGAGGCGAGGCGAGCGAGCGGCGACGGGCAGGCGAGCGATGGACGGATCGAGCGACGGGCAGATGAGGCGAGCGAGCGGATGTTCCTGTGCTCTGATACCAAGTAGAAACGATCGATCGATAATAATACTGTTCGCCCTAAACCGGGCTTACATATATATATAGGCTAAAAAACAAACAATAAATATAATAGATATATTTAACTGTTAGCCCCCCATTTCTTGATTGCTACTCCACCAAACAACCATTGAACTCTTTGGCCCCATTCATTTGGGCGAAATTCGGGAATAGAAAATGGAATTGGACCCCCAATTCCAATTTCATTGTTCGGCCGACAAATAATTCGGAGGAAATAGAATTGGACCCAATTCTATAAGAATTCATGTTATCCTAAATTCTTCCTCCCTCAATTTTGACCTCGGGAGGTCAGACTTCGCGATTATGACCACGCCCCTTCCGCTCCTGTCACTGTTCTTGCGACCGAAGAAGGATAACGTGTCACCATCTCCATTCACCGGTGCTAGAGCTCATCCCTCCAACTTTTCTTCTCTAGCAAAGAAGATGGCCCTCTCTGCATCAGGCCTCCCTGCGTCTTCAGGGAACTTTGCGGTTCGGGAAAAGAAGATGGCCTAGGGCATCAAGGATTTGGATTCTGCTCAACTCTAGCAGGGAAGGAACAATCTTCGAAGTCAATAAGTATGCATATCCCTGCATAGGGTTCAGATTCCTGCACGGGACCTCAGAATTATTGATCTTTTGCTCTCTTATCCTTCCACCATTTTGGGCCGCGAGAAGACATTTATTCTTAATCTCGAGGTTTAATTTTTCTTCCTAGCATTAGTCTACTACTCATCTTTTTGCTTCTTGTTCCGGGGTCAACATGTCACGGCAATTATACTGTGATTTCAGTTGTGGAGGAGCATAAAAGGTATTGTGGAGGTTCAATGTTTGTATAAGGTAATATTTTAAATTTCAATTCCTAACACTGAATTTTTACGTGCAACCGAAAAGCAAAATTGCTAATTTCAATCTTTATGTTTTCAGCCAAACAACATAATTGAAATTGACCTCAATTCTAATTCCCAATTATAAATTACTTCCAATCGAACAGAGCCTTTGAGTTTTTCCCCTTCAGCTGTGACTTCCCAGCCCACCATCCTACAACAGCCCTCTACCTCCCCCTCCACCCAACACTCATCAGCTGACAACCCCAAACCACCTTCCCTCTACATCTGTCACCCTCCTCCCATCCTACAGCAGGTTGCAACCAAGCAACCTTCCACCCCTTCCTCCACCCCCACAACCATTAGCGTACAACCCCCACCAGTCTTAGGCAGCCTCCTACAGCACACTCCCTCCATCCGAACAGCTTCCAACTCCCTGATCTTTGGATTACAACACCATACCTACAACCCGCCATGTGCGTGTTTATTGGTTACTTTCATTTCATTATTGTATAGATTCCGATATTTATTCAATTATGGATGTCTTGCTATGCTAGTTTATTTGATTTATGATAGATCACTCCTTGCAAGATTTATTTGCTTGCACTTCTAGTTTTTTTCTCTCCAAGCAGAGGAAAATCTAAGTTGTTTGCTTTGAAAATTATGTGCAACTTCTTGTTAACTGCGTGGATTTTATCCTTTAGTTTTATTTGTAATTAATTGTTAGATCTCTCATTACATACACGCAATATTTTAAATGTCCTCTGACATGTCCGGCATATCGTCCGACATGTAGATTTTGAGGACAAAACGATATTTCTTCAGAAAAAATAGACTGTTGTTATGCGCGCTATTTTATTTTAGATTATATTAGCAAAACACGTGCATAAATCATCTTTATTATATATGTTTAAATCAATTAAACTTAAAATTTTATTCTATTTCATAAATGTTTATTCTTACAATCATGTTTGCATAATCAATATGTTGGTGTAGAATTTGTCACCAAGTTCTTCCACACACAACAACCAACTGGGGAGTCCGGTGAAGAGATCGTAGATTGCAACCAACTGGTTACTTTGCTATGTGGGCTCGGCGAGCAGACATGAAACGCAAAAAAGGTGTCAATGGCAGCAGCGAACACCAAACTGACCCGTCGCGGCGAATGCCTCTCTTGCGGAGGCTTTCTGATTATGACAAAAAGGAGTACAGAGGGAAAGCACGAGTACCAGAGGGTATGCGTGAATACAAGAGTGGAGTTGAAGAAAAAAGAGACTTAGTGTCTGCACCTACGATAGGGTAAATTCTGGGCTAAGTTTGATGTCCCCGTTCAAGCACCCCTAGTCCCTATTTATACTCGAGGGCAGGCTGCTTGGACGATTACACGAAGAGTCGGGTATTTAATGTTATATTAAATACGACTGTCGTTGGGGCGAACATGTGAGAGGAGTCGCGGCCTCATGCACAGTTACAGGCTACGCGCAAGCGAGTGGAAGCTCTGCGGAGGGCTCTCCTTAAGCGAACGGACAGTGAGATGGCCAAGTGTCCAACATTCGGGTCTGCGGGGGTACCGGTTACCCCGCGGATCGATTTCAACGCCTTTGGTTCCCTCGAGGGAGGCGACCATGCAGCTGCTACGGAAACATTGGCGACCACTTTGTTCGACGTCTTTGGAGATGAGATCCCGAAGCCTGAGACATAGGCCTCCTCAGCGAGGGGTATGTTCTTATTCCTGTACAGTTGATGTGAGTACGACAGGTGTACAGATCGTACAAGTAATATAAAACAAGGAGTGATCCCCGAGTATCAATCTCTGAGGAATGCAAGTTGAGGCATGTGTTTCGATTGTTTAGAAAATCAATTATAAAGATTTAAAAATGGAGATTTGAGTTGGTTTGGTGAATCGCAAATAAAAAGAACTAAACTAAACTACGCGGGTCGCAAGCACAACATCGCAAGGTGGATTGATTATGCAGAACTTTTAGCACTGCTTCGCTTGGCGGATGGAGCTTCACACGATCGTGCGATCATGAAGATCAGCATCTCATCCAGGACGAGGGAACGCACACGCAAAACACTAGTGCATGAAGGAAAAGAGCACGACCGTGCGAAACACAGATTTCATCTAAAGGATTGGACTTTGCCCCTGTGTGTCCAAAACCACAATACAAACAAAACAACGCAACGAGGAGCACCATGTGCTTATCCCCGATAAAAGGGTGCGCAATTGCACGCCAAAGCAGACAAACAATGCACTTCGTGTGAGAGTGAAAACCAAGTGAAGTATAAGCAATTATGAGCTAAAAGTGAAGTGCAGGTGTGTGAAATAGAGCCAAAATGAGTCTGAAAACCCCTATATAAGTCGGACTCATCACACCCCCAGACTTACTTGTTTGCTCATCCTAAGCAAACTATCGCGGACTAGAAAAACAGAAGCTGGCATAGCAATTGAAAAATACAGAGTATCATGCGAAGTCGCATACTAGCTTGCATAGAAATTCAGTAGAAGAAACTTTTAAATATACGAAATAGATTATAAATTTATAATTTGCGTTTCCACATTATTCCTACTCATAAATTGAATCACAGTGAATCATCGGGTCACGCATAAGGAGAAAGTAATTGATCGCTAACAAGTGCATTGCCAAGGACCGGGGATCGGGATAACCTACAAAGAAAACCATCAATGTCGATGGCCATAAGCTCACCCGTTCACACTCTCTCCACGACACTGGTTCAGTTCAAAGCGCGAATAAATAAGACTTTAAGGTTTGGATTTGGGCTTGGATTAAGGTGGGGTAGATAATGATAAAAACAATGGCTTAGCACACCTAACCCAAATGAGCTCGCAAATAAGAAAAATTTATCCACGCACAAATGAAACACGAGTGCACCACACCTCCAGACTTGAACTTGATACTATGAATGTGTGTACCACCTAATCCCAATTATTTTACATCACCCTTTTTCTTTTTTAATTCAATTTTTTTCACAACTTTTTTTCACAATTCCATTTTCATCTCTTTTTCTTTTTATTTTCAACAACAAATTTTAGCAAATTTTTTAATATGACTTTTCCACGCATACGCGAATAAACACCACATCGACACCCAAAAAGTTAAATACAAATACAACTCATGCTCGGAGTTTGGTGTGCGACTAGGATCGGCTTTTTGGCTTTGGTGATATGACGGTGGAGCTGAATCAACAAAAGGAATAGCCACAACTAAGCTGAGCAAGGATAAAACGTTCAGATCGGTGCAAAGGCTCAACCGGACCAAAGGGTGGCCTACATCACGCTCGCACTATTGAACTAACCTGATGCAGTGGTAGACCGGCTAAAACTTAACGGACTCTAACAATGCAAGCTAGGGTGTATGAGATCAATGGATCGTGCGCTTGCAAACAAGAGAGAAACCAAAGTAGATCAATTAGCAAGTGATAAAACTTTAACAAAAGGCTAAGAACACGACAACCACAATTTTGAGCAACTAAAAAACGTAGGAGCATTTTATAACTTGCCAACGAGCGAGGCGCGAGTAAATTAAGCGCGCCGGTAGCGATCCAACAAGTCAAACAACATCTCAACACAATAGCATATAATGATTCCACAACCAAACCATAGCAATAGTTCAAAATCTAGCATCCAAAGGAGAGAAATAAAATACCATATACCTTGATTAGCTCGTGCATGCGGCGGGTCGGCTTGGGGATGAAGTACCGTGGGCGGGATGCTTCCGGTGTGTTGGTGGATCCGTGGAGGGCTGCGAGTGGTAGGGGATGGGTGGATTAGGGTTGATAGGGAATGTGGCGAGCGGGATCTATGGAGGAGGATCTCGGTTTGGGCCGGGCGTGGGTTGTGGGGCTAGGGAAGGGGAAACGGGGGAGGAGAGGGGCGGATCTGGACGGGAAGGAGCCGGGCTGAAAGAGGTAGAGGAGAGGGAGGGCTAGGCTGGGCGGAGACGGGGCGGGACTGGCCGGGCGGGGGCGGATCTGTACGGAAGGAGCTGGGCTGAGAGAGGTAAAGGAGAGGGAGGGCTAGGCTGGGCGGAGACGGGGCGGAACTGGCCGAGCGGGGGCGGATCTGTACGGGAAGGAGCAGGAACGGACGGGGGCGGATCTGGACGGGAAGGAGCAGGCGCGGACAGGCGGGGCGGAGCAGACACGGACGGGCGGAGCACAGCTCTTCGGATTCCACCGAAGGAGAAGACCGTGAGTTGCAGCACAGGCAACTTCGATCCCTTGAACCGGTCACCAACAAGCACTTAAATAAGAAACAAGCCAAAAGTAAAACTAGGGCTCCTGATCGGACGGCTATAAATGTTCGGTCTGATCGGGGGCGAAATACATCAAAAATATAAAAACTAATATATCAAATTTGCTTGGAACGACCCTCCGGACGCATCCGCGGACTCGGATCGCCCAGCCGGGTAGTCGATCACCGCCTCCTACGGGAGTAGTCGTGCGCGTGTCGTCGATCGCCATCAACTCCCCCCGACTTGAAAGCACTCATCTCCGGTGAGTGAAGACGATCGTACTCTCGGCGCATGTCCGGGGCGAGTCTCTCGAGCTCCTCAACAGCAATCCAAGAGTCGTTAGAGGACGGGCGGGCAGACCAATGGACCAAGTACCGCAGGACCGTCAATCCGCCCATCGTCGTGAAGTCATGACCAACGATCTGTAGTGTATCTCCGGTAGGCGACTGTCGTAGCGATGTATCTCCGTCAGAACGAGGTGCCACTGAAACTGTCGGCTGTAGAGGGGGATCCTCTGAGCGGTGCTCAATAGTCTGCGACTGCCTGGGCGAGGTGGGTTTCGACGCACTGGAAGGGTGAGGGTCAGGCTGGGGCTCAAGGTCCGGTGGAGATAACGGATCCGCGTACACTCGCTCCTCATAATATGGGGTCAGATCCTCTACATTGAACACCCGGTGAATCCCCATTGCTGGTGGTATGTCAACTTCATACGCGTTCGTACTAATTCATCGAGTGACCGCATAGGGGCCCATCCGACGAGCACTTAACTTTTTCGCAGCCCCCTGGGGGGCCTCTCAGGACGAAGGTGTATCATAACTTGCTCCCCGACGTCAAATGTTTGCTCTCTCCTGTGCAGATCGGCCTGAGCCTTGTAGTTTTCATTACTGGCCGCAATCTTCCTTTAGACTGTCTCATGTAGTATGTGTATATGTTGGATGAACGACTCGGCGGACTCGCTAGGTCGGGCTCCTAACGGGACGTCTACTAGGTCAATGGGTTTCCTAGGATCATAACCTAATATGACATGGAATGGACTCAGACCCGTGGTCATATTGACCGAACTATTGAATGCAAACTCCGCAATAGGCAGGACTGAATCCCAGGTGGTCGGACTATCCCGAACTAGACAACGCAACATGGTCGCAAGGCTTCGGTTGACAACTTCAGTCTGTCCATCCGTCTGTGGGTGGTAGGCGATGGAGAACTTCAGTATCGTGTCGGTCTTCTTCCACAACGTCTTCCAAAAATAACTCGTGAAGCGAACGTCACGATCGGAGACAATAGAAGTGGGCAGCCCGTGGTACTTGAATACTTCCCTGAAAAACAGGGCTTCCACGTGGGGGGCGTCGTACGTCCTATGGCAAGGAATGAAGTGGGCCATCATCGAGAAGCGGTCCACGACGACGAAGATCGAGTCGAACTTCCGCGGAGTGTGGGGGAGTCCAAGAACGAAATCTAGACTAATGTCTGCCCAGAGCCAGTGAGGAACAGGCAACGGAGTGTATAGGCCTGTGAGCTATCGAGTTCCCTTCGCCGTCTGGCAGATTCGGCAATGTCGGACGACCCGTGTAACGTCCCTTTTCAGGCCAGGCCAAAAGAAGCGGTCCTCAACTAACGCAATTTTCTTATCCCGCCCAACGTGCCCCGCGGCTCCTCCCGCGTGAAGCTCCCAGATGAGAAAATCCCGAAGCGAAGTCTGGGGTATACAAAGGCGAGACCCGAAAAACAGGTAGCCCTCAGAAATGATAAAACCCTCGCGGGGCTCGGGTGGGTCCTTAGATAGGGCAGAGAAGATACTGCCAAAATCAGGACACTCGGGGTAGTCCTGGCAAACACGCTCAAATCCCTCAACTCGTGCGTCCATGGTATGGAGGATGGTGACCCGGCGACTCAACGCAATGGCCGGCTTGTTCTCAACACCAGCGCGGTGTTTGAGAACATAGTGGTACTCCTGCATGAACTCCACCCACTTCGCGTGTCGGTGTCCTAACTTTTTTTGCGAATCCAGGTATCGCAGGGCTTGATGGTCAGAGTACAGGACAAACTCCTTGTGTAGGAGATAGTGGAGCCAATATCGGAGCGTATGTACGACAGCGTAAAATTCTCGATCATAATTGGAGTATTTCTGCTGGGCGTCATTCAGTTTCTCACTAAAGTAAGCAACTGGATGACCCTCCTGAATCAGTACTCCCCCAATGCATAACCCGGAGACGTCGCAAGCCACCTCGAAAGCCTTGTAAAAATTCGGAAGGCACAATACGGGGGCAGTCGCTAGCCTTTGCTTGATGCTCTCAAAGGCTCTGGTAGCTGCAGCAGTCCAGGCAAAATCTCCCTTGCGGACACAGCTCGTAATAGGGGCCATGATCCAACTTAACCCCCGAACAAACCTCCGGTAAAAGGTGGTGAGGTCGTGGAAGCTCCGGGCCTCGTGGATATTGGTCGGAACGGGCCACTCACGAATAGATTTGACCTTTTCGTGGTCAACGGATATGCCGGACTGAGAGACGATGTATCCTAGGAATTGTATCGAGGATGTCAGGAATGAGCACTTCTTCAGATTGATGTACAAATGTTCCTTGCATAGGAGATCAAATACCAGTCGAATATGGTCTAGGTGCTCTGTGCGGTCCTGGCTGAAGATCAGTATGTAGTCAAAGTAGACCACCGGGAACTTGCCCATATAGGGTTGTAGGATCTGCGTCATCACCCTCATGAATGTGCTCGGCGCGTTCCACAGTCCGAACGGCATAACCAACCGCTCATATAGACCATCCTTCGTCTCGAAGGCCGTCTTCCACTCGTCACCCTCTCGTACCCTGATCTGATGGTATCCACTCCGCAGGTCGATCTTCGAAAATATTTGGGCACCAGCCATCGCATCTAGAAGGTCATCGAGGCAGGGAATCGGAAAACGATATTTCACTGTGATCTTATTGATGGCCCGACTATCGATACACATAAGCCAACTCCCATCCTTAGGGGTAAGAAGGGCTGGGACGGCACATGGGCTCAGACTCTCCCGAATAAAGTTCTTCCTAAGAAGATCGTCAATTTGTCGCTTCAATTCGGCATGCTCTGTCGGATTTAGGCGATAGTGGGGGAGATTGGGCAAAGATGCCCCCGGGACTAAATCGATTGCATGCTGGATATCCCTCATAGGGGGGAGCTCATCGAGGAGCTCCTCAGGCATGATGTCAATATAGTCGGCTAGCAGGCGCCGAATGCTTGGGTCCACACTCTCCACAACTGTGGTGTCGCCAGATGCCCAGGAGGCGGCCACCACAAACATAACTCCTGAGTCTAAACTCTCACGAAGGAAATCGCCCCTCCTCAGGATGTGCACAGGTCTAGTCGACCCCGCACTAATAGATGACTCGACTTGGCCCTTGGGAGGATCCCTGGGATGGGTCGGAGTGAGGGTGATCTTTCGTCCCTTGTCGAAGAAGACGCACGTGTTGGAGCGGCCATAACACGTGGTGTCACGATCGTAGAGCCAGGGGCGGCCCAGGAGAACATGTGCGACGTCCATCAGGATGACATCGCACCAAACCTTGTCTTTAATGGACGCTAGGCGGACCGGCACAAGACATCTCTGTGTGACCTGAATGGCCGACTTGTCCACCCAGAGGACTCGGTAAGGACGTGGGTGGGGTTCGGCAGAAAGTTGCATCCTCTCTAAGCCCTTCTTTGCTACGATGTTTACGCAACTACCGCTATCTATGGCGAGTTTGCAGGGGCCGCCTGCACTCTGAAAATAAGTGTAGAATATCGAGCTGCGCCGTCAATCTTCCTCAGTACGGGGTGTGTGGAGGAGTCAGCGGATGACTCCTCGCTCTAACGATCTCTCCGCGTCGCTCTCCCAACCGTCCTCGACTCCCGCGGTAATTTCTTCCACTATATCATCGTCAACTTCAACACCCGCCTCATCATCACCCTCCATCAGAAGGGTCCTCGTAGGACACTGTGCAGCAATGTGCCCCCTGCCCGAGCATCGATAACACTGTCCGGGTCCGGGTCTAGGGGAGGTCGGAATGATAGCCTTGCCCTTCGCATCTGAGGGGGCGCGGGTTGAGGTTTCTGAGCAATGTGTGGTCTGCCTCGATCCCGTGAGGCGTAGATAGTTCTCATACTCGAGTGCGAGTTGGAACACTTGCTCGACCGTCTCTATGCGATATGGTATAAGCTCTCTCTGAATCTCAGCTCGAAGTCCCGCTCTAAATCGGGAAGCGGTGGCAATAGGCTCCTCCAAAATGTCACTTCTCAATACTAACTCATCAAATCGTGTCATGTACTCGGCAACGGAAAGTGATCCCTGCCGCAACGCGTAGAGTTGGTCGAGGAGTTGATCGTGATATAATGCGGGGAGGTACTTGTCCCTCAATCGCTGCTTCATCTCATCCCATCGGGCAACGGGATAATATCCATCTCGCTCGAGCGACCACTCCACACTAATCCAGAACATCTTGGCTTGGCCCAGAAGTTTCATTTTAGCGAACCGAACTCTCCGTTCTTCATTCATCTCATGCCAATCAAAGAAGTGGTCCATGTCTAGGATCCAGTCACAAAAGGCCTTCGGGTCCAGGTGACCGTCGAAGGAGGGCGCATCAATTCGGAGGCGTCGGATGAGGTCGTCCTCTACCGGGGTGCGCTCTCGGCGCGGTGCCACATACTCATCGCGTGGATCGTCAGAGTCGTACTCGTGTAGTGCGGGTGGGCCACGTCCTTGTCGGGCCGGTGGTAGGCGTGGATCGTAAGGTGGTCGAGGGTTACCCCTCGGGGCGGGGTTGCAACGGTAATCATGTACCAGCTCGGGGGTCCGTCTCCGTGGAGCGGGGTCCCGACGTAGTGGCTCTCTACCTCGCTGATCAGGTGGAGGCGGAGCAACCAGTGGGTCTTCCAGGGGTTCCTCATAACGTGGTGCTAGGGTTGGACCTCTAAGGGCTCCTATCTGATCGACTCTAGTGTTGACCCTAGCAATCTCGTTTTTGAGGGTGGCGAACTGCTCGAGGATTAAGCGCGGGAACTCGGGGGCCGTCATGTTCAAATTCGAACTGGTGGCCCAATCATCAGTGACGTTTTGATCAGACATCGGAGCTCGAAACAACAAACCACTACGAAGCATGTAATGTTGACTCGAACCTCCCTCTGATACCAAATGATGCAATGGTAGACCGGCTAAAACTTAACGGACTCTAACAATGCAAGCTAGGGTGTATGAGATCAATGGATCGTGCGCATGCAAACATGAGAGCAACCAAAGTAGATCAACTAGCAAGTGATAAAACTTTAACAAAAGTCTAAGAAAACGACAATCACAATTTTGAGCAACTAAAAAACGTAGGAGCCATTTATAACTTGCCAACGAGCGAGGCGCCAGTCAATTAAGCGCGCTGGTAGCGATCCAACAAGTCAAACACCATCTCAATACAATAGCATATAATGATTCCACAACCAAACCATAGCAATAGTTCAAAACCGAGCATCCAAAGGAGAGAAATAAAATACCATATACCTTGATTAGCTCGTGCATGCGGCGGCTCGGCTTCGGGATGAAGTACCGTGGGCGGGATGCTTCCGGTGTGTTGGTGGATCCGTGGAGGGCTGCGAGTGGTAGGGGATGGGTGGATTAGGGATGATAGGGAATGTGGCGAGCGGAATCTATGGAGGCGGATCTCGGTTTGGGCCGGGAGTGGGCTGTGGAGCTAGGGAAGGGAAAACGGGGGAGGAGAGGGGCGGATCTGGACGGGAAGGAGCCGGACTGAGAGAGGTAGAGAAGAGGGAGGGCTAGGCTGGGCGGAGACAGGGCGGTACTGGCCGGGCGGGGGCGGATCTGGACGGAAGAAGCCGGGCTGAGAGAGGTAGAGGAGAGGGAGGGCTAGGCTGGGAGGAGACAGGGCGGAACTGGTCGGGCGGGGGCGGATCTGGACGGGAAGGAGCAGGCACGGACGGGGGCGGATCTTGACGGAAAGGAGCAAGCGCGGACAGGCGGGGCGGAGCCGGCACGGACGGGCAGAGCACAGCTCTTCGGATTCCACCGGAGAAGACCGTGAGTTGCAGCACAGGCAACTTCGATCCCTTAAACCGGTCACCAACAAGCACTTAAACAAGAAACAAGACAAAAGTAAAACTAGGGCTCCCGATCGGCCGGCAATAAATGTTCGGTCTGATCGGGGGCGAAATACATCAAAAATATAAAAACTAATATATCAAATTTGCTCGGAACGACCCTCCGGACGCATCTGCGGACTCGGATCGCCCAGCCGGGTAGTTGATCACTGCCTCCTGCAAGAGTACACGCGCGCGTGTCATCGATCGCCAACATAACCTATACCCATGCTTCGAGAGTCGCTAGGCGCAAGTTCTTAGCCACCGAGAAAGACTATTCTTCCTCCCGACTCGAGCATTACAATTCTAGAGATTATCTACACATATCACTTACACTATCGTTAGATTCACACCAGATTCACCAATTATGAGTAGAATAAACCGTGCATACGCAAATAGAAAAGTATAAAACTATAAGCATAAAAAAAGTTAAATCTGCCCGAATTTCTAGGCAAGACGTGAGCACTCAACTAGGAACACTGCATGAGTCAACATTTTACTTCGTCTCTCAATCCTATGCCAGTAAAATTGATTTTCCCAACCACACACGAGAAATAAAATTCATCTGCGACGCATCAACGAATAAGTGCGCGTTCACGTGGGTGTTGTGGTGTGCGAAGCAAATGCAAACTATAAATAACTAAAACAGAAATTAAAAAGTATTGTTGGTATGCAAATGAAATAGTGCACGTGAGTGGGTAACGAACATAATGGTTCTCCCCCAGACTTAGGTTATACAATACTAACAAGATAAGCAATTGAATTTAAAAAATAAAGATAAGAGAGAGATTACCCAATGCACAGAAATGAGCATACCAGAAGACGGAAGTATATCATTATGAACATAACCGCATCCGCAACCAAAGGATCACCACCACTTAAAGGAAGACAAAATGTTGGTGTTTCTATTGTGATCTGGAAGTAGTCAAGCAGTAAATCTCACTGCCAACACGATTTGTGTCTATAGGGTCGCACATAAGAGTGTTTGGAGAATTTGGAGGAATGATTGTGTTGGCCTCACTCATATGGGATATGAGTATAGAACAACTCCTATGACATTAATGTTACTAACGGGTTGCGTCGAGTGCGTATCGACGCACATCGAGTGTGTATCGACGAACGTCGACTTCCTATCGACGCAACCAAGCTCGAAGTGTCTGCGGCCTCTAGTCAGCGTTACGTCGAGAAGATATCGACTATACGTCGACTTCTATTCGACGCAAGTACGTTGATTGCCTGTCGACGCAAGTTGCGTCGAGTGTCGTCGGCTGCTTATCGACGTTGCGTCGAGTTCTTATCGACGCACGTCGACTGCAAGTCGACGCATATCGGCGCAAGTCGAGTTTTGGCGGACTTCTAAGAAGGCTTATGTCTGTTTGTTATCCTTGGATATAAATAGAATTGGAAAAAGGGTTTTCCTGTGAGTGAGAAACTGAAGTGTGTGCTTCTGAAGCCGTCACATGCCTTAGATTTCATCGTGACTCCTTATCGTCGCCTCTCCTGGAAACGAATCTAGCAATTCGTGGAGACACAGAGAGCAGCCCTTCTCCGACCCAATTCTAGTGGAACAAGTCATTGGGGTTCTCCACCGATCGTGTGGATATCCGTAGAGTTGCAAATATTCTTTTATGTGGACTCAGCTGCCTAATTTTTGGACTAGATCATTGGAGTATCTTGGTTGAGTAAAGACTCGATCTCTCTTAGATACAATGTATTGTTGTGTATTTTTATTTCTCGATTCATGGAGATCGCAAGATCTTATACTCTTTTGGGTTGTACTTGTATGTTTATTCTACTGCACATATGTGATGTGTTGTTCCACCTCTTGTACAGAAAACCCAACAGTGGTATCAGAGCCAGGTTGCAGATCCAGTATATGATTTAGAATTATTCTAAATTTCCAGAATTATTCCTGGAACATCAAATGTTGATAATTTTATCCGTGATATTGGTGGTGGTTTTTCCTAATTTGGTCAAGGCTCCGCCCCGCACCCTGCAAGGGCTCTGCCCCTAAGACCCCGCCAGAAGCGCAGCCCCTTGGAACCCCGCCACGAACGCCTGTAATTTGTTGTGATTTCCATGTTTCAAAATTGCTTTTCCCTTCAGCCTTAGCAATAATCATCTTTCTATGTGGTTTGTGAAACCAAATTCAATCTTGAATTTTGAATTCAATGATGAGGGACGAGCTTGTCTACTGTCATAAGGAAAATTGTCTGTGTCTGTATCCAATACATATAAATCTGAAGATTTAAAAATGTTCTAAATGTTCTGGTTTTGCCCATTTTACATCAGGTGTTGATGGTTTACTTTTGTGCACATCTGGGATATATCTAGAATATGAATGGTGTATTTTTGTTTTGCATATGTGCACATTGATTAAATGTTAATCATGATTAATTGTTAATCGATTATCATAAAATCACTTAACCTAATATTAAGTATTCGGATGCTTTCTGATGGATGACATTCTTGTTGCCTCGATCGATGAAGTGTGTGCTTGCCAAAGCAAGGCGCATTAATCTATCTTGGTAAGAGTGTGAGTGGATAATTGTGATATCCCACTGTCGACATCGAGTCTAACTTAACTAGGTGGCCTCAAAGGTTGAGTGTCTAGAGGCATTGGGTTGACATGCACCATATGATGGATGCGAATAAAGAGTTATTCACCAACTATACAAGAGTTTCATGATGATGCAATTAGCAAAGGTTGCCTAACTAAATAGCCACACTATGGGTGATCAGCCAAAGCTGACTTATGCTGTTGGTGAAATACGGATCTTATCCACTAGAGAATAGCTAGTATAAACTCTCTGAATTGATATTGAGGGTTATCAATTTGATTAAAATAGTGGAAGTTCTTTTAATTAAAGTACATATTAAAATTAAATGTATTTTGAAATATAGTACTAAAATTACTTTGTATAATTTTTGTAGAATGTTCATAGCAAGTGGATCTCACTCCACCTTGTCCCTGAGGGTTGTCCTTGAGAAGGACAGGCTCAACGGAACTAACTTCCTAGACTGGTATCGAAATCTGTGAATTGTTCTCAGGCAACAGCGCAAGCTCTATGTCTTAAAAGAGGATCCCCCCGAATTGCCAACCGGGAATTCGTCCCGAGCAGACAAACATGCTCATAAGAAGTTTCAAGATGATTCATTGGATGTTGAATGTCTTATGCTTGCTACCATGAAATCTGAGATTTAAAAGCAACATGAGATCATATATGGTTATGAAATAATCGAGCACCTGAAGAAAATGTTTCAAGGGAAAACTCGGCAATAGAGGTTGGACATTTCTAAGGCACTTTTTTAGTGCAAGATAGGAGTTCGAGACTCAGTAAGGGCTCATGTACTCAAGATGATTGGGTACATTGAGAACCTTGAGAGACTGGGGTTTCTCTTGGGCCAAGAGTTGGCCACTGATCTGATCCTGCAATCATTGTCGGACAGTTATGAGCAGTTTGTCTTGAACTACAACATGAATGAAATTGACAAGATACTGCCCGACCTCCTAGGCATGTTGAGAACTGTCGAGAACAACATGAAACCCAAGTCTGCTAGCCCCATATTGATGGTGCATAAAGGCAAGGGCAAGGTCAAAAGATCAAAGAAGACCAAGATAGGACCTAGGTCATATCTTGATCCAAAGTCTTCAGTACTGAAAAGGAGGGGTCTGGCGAAGGAAGAGAAGTGTCACCATTGTAGTAAGACAGAACATTGGAGGGGGAACTACCCCCTCTATCTTGAAGTTCGTGCAAATTTCGCTCAAAAAATTTATCAAAATTTATTTAATCATCACATGCATTTAGGATTTCCTAGAAATAGCCAGCAGGAGCATAAACCCTATGTGTCGTCCTGCATCAAGGAGTCTCACGACGACAACTCCCATAGAATGACGCATCACAGATTGGCGGGATTAACACTTCGGGCGTAGATTTCCCTCCCTACGATAGGGTCGCACGCACCCATGCCCCCGACTGGGCACGAGAGGGGCGCTCAGAGGGCCAACGACCCTGGGGGAAGGGGTACCCACATCGGGATGGACTCCTTCCCATCCCTGGGATGTCGGGACATGCCAACAATGCCAGAGGAGTGGACGGATTGGAGTATAGGTCTCTACCGGCAGTCATAAACCCCTACGGGGAGAATTGGGGACACCAAAAAGTGGTCGTTGAACGAAAACGGTCACCGGGACTCGGGCAAGAGTATGGAGGGCCCAAGAAGCAGCAATCGAGAGCCTGCATGCCGCCTAAGGTGACACGCATGAACTACTTCAAATTCAAAAGAGGAGACGCATTGGAATGGTTTTGAAAGACGGAGTCATTCTACAACAATCAGGAGATACTGGAAGAGCAATGGGTGAAGTTAGCGTCTTTTCACCTTGAGGAGCACGCATTCTAGTGGACCCAAGGTTCCTCCGAGGACGAGAACACGTGTCATGGAACGAATTAGTTGAAGGATTTACAAGCCACTTTGGACCGCTGGAATACGAGGATTTCAAGGCGCTTCTTCAAAACCTGAGGCAGAAAGGGGCGGTGATGGAATACCGAGCAGAGTTCGAAAGGTTAGTAAACAGGGTGCAGTAGGAAGAGAAGACATTAATGAGTTGTTTTATTTTGGGGTTGAAGGAGCACATTAAGGATGAGGTGCATGCCTACATACAACGTAATTTGACCCACGCTAACAGCTTGGCCCGGATTCAAGAGGAGTGATTCATCCAAAAAATATCCAGATGGGGGAATATGAAGAGCACTGCGAGCCCCCCGGACATCAAGAAAGATCATGGAGCTACTGGGAGGGCGACTATGAAGAAATTGACATGGTCAGAGCTACAGACAAGGAAGGAGAAGGGATTGTGCTTCAATTGTGATGAGAAACTAACCTCGGGCCACAAATGTCAGATGATCCAAGTATATATGTTGCGGGAGGAAGACGAGATGTTGGATGGAGGGGAACCGGAGCACATTCCGGATATGCCCGAGTTCGGGGTGTCCATCCAGGCCATGGAGGGAGGATCTACAACGCTCACTATGCGGATTACAGGATGGATCGGCCAACAGAAGGTGACTATTTTGGTTGACAGAGGGAGTACTCATAACTTCATCAATCCCGTTGTGACACAGAAGCTTGGACAAGAGAACACCAAGGCCAACGATTTTCAGGTCATGGTGGCAGACAAAAATAAGCTGAAGGGAGTGGAGTTCTGTGTGCAAGGATACACCTGTAGGACGGATGTTTACTTCTTGCCCATCCGGGGGTCAGATACGGTTTTGGGGGTCCAATGGTTGCGATAGCTGGGTAAAGTAACCCTGGATTGGGGCAGCTTGACCATGAAGTTTGCTCAAGGTGGGAGAGAGTACTGCCTACACAGGATCAGAAACTCACCAGTGAAAGAGAACTATCTCCGTTGCTTAGAGAGACTATGGGAACAAGAGAACGACATGTCTGCGATTATGAAGATAGCGCATCCGTCTACGCCCACGCAAGAGGTCTCAGAGCAGATGAAGTCACTACTTCTCGATTACCCTCATATCTTCCAGGAATCCCGATCGTTACCTCCACGGCGATTCTAAGATCACCAGATCAGCCTGAAGAAAGGGACTGAGCCGACCAACATTCGCCCCTACCGTTACCCATATATACAAAAGCCCGAGATAGAACGAAGTGTGAAGGAGATGCTAGTCGCAGGGATCATGCGACCCATCACCAGTTTTTTTCATCACCCATCATCCTAGTGAAGAAAAAGGACGAGTAGTGAAAAATTTTTGTTGACTACCACGCTCTGAACAACTTCACCATCAAAGACAAGTTCTTTATCCCCATGATCGAGGAACTCCTAGACGAACTACACGGAGCACACTTTCACTAAGCTGGATTTGTGTTCGGGGTACAACCAAATTGATGCATTTCCTGTTCAACGGAACTCCGACACCGCCCATCCCTCCCTCGCCTGCCAGTGCTACCGACGTTGGTGCCTTCTTAGGTCTCTGGCGACTGTTCCGCTTCTCCAGCCACCGTCCTTCACCCCCGACGCCGCTCGTAGAGCCCTCTCCAGTCACCGTCTCTGTCGCAGAAACCTACCAAGGTTTCTGGCGGCCCTTCCCCTGCCTTCATTTGCAACCAGGCGGCCAACTATGCTTCTTCTAAAGTGTTCCTTGCTCGGCCGACTTCTAGCGAACTCTCTGCACTAGTCTCTATCCATTCCAGTGCCCTGCTGGTTGACTCGAGTCCTGGTTGAAGCTTCTTTGGAATCCCGTGCATTGTGGCCACCTACAGTCGTCTTCCTCATCTATCAGGAGAGTCGTCGGCCGTTGTTTCTCGTTTCTGGGTATACCTCTTGACCTCCCGCTCTCCACCACTAGTTATTTTGTGCTTGAAATTTAAAATGAATAGTTAATTATTAAGAGTTTGCCCCTAATTAATTGTCTCCTGCATTATCTTTATTTTCATATCCGTGTTGCCAATCACATGATTGTTTAGCCTGTAGAATTGAGATTTGTAACGTTCTTACGCTCGTGTGGTATCCTTGCGTTCGCGAGCGATGCCTCAGTCGATTTATTTGTTTAAAATAGCCTGCATAGTCTTCTCGCGTAACATTTATTTTAAAAGACCTCAATTTTTATATTTTAAAACTACAGTCCTAGGTTTTGGTTCATATCAGTTTGGGGTGGCTGTTGGGATATCTCACTCCTATCCTGGGATAGTCGAGCGTCGGTCATTTTCAAATTCTAGGTTTAGACTTTTTGTTTTAAAAAAAATAGATGATTTAGATGCGCGTACTAAAGCTTGGTGGAAAAATGTTGAGTGCATCACCGCAGACCGCAAGCAAATTTTGAGTGAGTTGTGCACCTCTGTTCACAACCTCGAGGTGTCCATGCGCACGCATTACGCTGCTCCTGCATACCTTCCCACTTCATGTCACATAGTGGAACCCGAGGTTAGGCGTTTCGATAGTCCTCCACATCTCGTCAGTTTCACGACGAGCACTTGGGTCCCACCCACCCCCACCGTAACACTCACTTCGGTCGAGGAAATTCTTCCTGAGCCCCTGCTCCAAGATGAAAAGCTTCCACCTATTTTTATCCTCCTGATTGAAGTCGTGACTCCACCTATCTTCGTTATAGCACCCCCTTTGATCGAGGAGTTTCTTCGCGAACCCCTGCTCCAGGAAGAAGAGCTTTCTCCTTTTTTTATCACGCTAGCTGAAGTTGTGGAACCACTTAACCCTAGGACAGCACCTATTTTAGCAACTGAGTTTCTTCCCGAGCCCCTGCTCCAAGAAAATGAGTTTTTTCCTCCTCATCCCTTCACCCAGATTGACATGGTGTGTCCACTTGCCCACACTGACTCACATCCCTTAGTCGTCGAGTTGTTTCCTGATGTCCCGCTCCAGGGAGGACTTAATAGTGATGTGTTACCCACCACGGATGACACATCATCGCTCTCTTCTCCCAGAGGAGTTGGTTGGTGATGAGGCCTCCCTCTTAGGAGACCTAGACTCGTTTGTCATATGTTCTGACTTTCTTAGCACACTATCACAACAAACCCTTAAGCCCACATACAATATACTTGGTGGCCCCTCTTCTGTGGCCCTCGAGACACCATCTTTCATCGACTTTGTGTTCGACGAGCATGCATTTAGTCCACGACACTTCTCGTTAGTTGTAGACGAGCATGTTGAGTCACCACCTTATGTGGATTTTATTTTCGGTGAGCACGCCTTCTGTTCACGTCACTTCCCTTTAGTTTTAGGCGAGTATGTTGAGTCACCACATTACTACCGTTTGAGTTCTGACACTTCTAGGTTTAGTAGTCTCGAGATAGTCGAGACGATACTTAGATATTTTACTCCCCATCGGGACACCCATTTCAAGAGATTTTTATGGAAAATTTTACACGATAAATTTGGGATCTGTTTAAAATTTTGTGATTCGAGCGGAATTTCATCATGTGAAATTAGGACGGTAATCGATCCAGGTCTAGCAGATGTTCATAGGTGTCTATCGGGCAAGCGTATGTTGCGTTATGAATTAACAATTCCACAAGTTCATCACGCTTGCGTCCTGCTTTACGTTCTACCTTGCTCTTGTTTCCTGTTTTTCCCCCTGCCTCATGTTTGCCCCACACACTGCCCTGTCATCCTCTGAAAGCTCTAATAATTACTGTTTATTTAAATATATGGCATGAAATTTTGACTAAATGGATTGCGAGTTTTTGGGGATGAGAGGTTACTTCCAAGTTTTAGATCGCAGCGGCGACATCAGCAGAATAATATGGCAGCATTTTCTTCGATCGACAGTTGGATTTCCTACTTGCAGGTAGCATCGAGTCTTGTCGGAGTCGAGCTCTTTCAACCCCGAGAGAATTGATGCAACCCACGTCGCTTCATTTTTATTATTATTATCGCACATGTATTTTATTTTTTGTAGTGCATGCTTTCGCGCACTTTTGGATTTGTTTTGTGACGTCGAGTTATATTGTGAGTGTTATGAGCGCTTGGGTGTATTTTGTATCGCGCATGTTGTTCGCGCAATTTTGTTTGGCTCGTTGGTGTGGCCGGCCAACGAGACCCTAAATGCATAGATTCGGTAATTTAGGTATTAGTTAATTAGGGCTGGCTAAATAATTAACTATCTTATTTAAAATATTTCCCTAAACCTACGGTCGGCCCGTGCCTAGAAATGACCCACATTTACAATTGTCAAAGCCTTCAAGTTAAGTATGATTTCATAGCATTCTGCCAGTCCAATCCAAAAGCCCATTTATTGAAAGCCCACTTAACCTCTAAAGTTAAAAAAACTAATCTCCCCTATTATATAAACAAGCCCTCCCCTCCCATTGAAACCAGCTGGAATAGAACTGAATGAATCAATTGATTTCATCCGGTTCACCTCCAGCGCCGCAAAGCTGAAGCCGTGACTGTCCGTATTTCCTGTTCGACGGAACTCCGACACCGTCCATCCAACCCTCGCCTACCAGCACTGCCGACGACGGTGACTTCTTAGGTCTCCGACAACCGTT
Source organism: Platanthera zijinensis (assembly GCA_039513925.1). Taxonomy (NCBI): domain Eukaryota; kingdom Viridiplantae; phylum Streptophyta; class Magnoliopsida; order Asparagales; family Orchidaceae; genus Platanthera; species Platanthera zijinensis. The sequence continues at coordinate 139,908,062 of CM077096.1, read as the reverse complement.
CCGCTTCTCCAACCACCGTCCTTCACCCGCAACGCCGCCCGTAGAGCCCTCTCCAGTCGCCGTCTCCGTCACAGAAACCTACCAAGGTTTCCGACAGCCCTTCCTCTGCCTTCATTTGCAACTAGGCGGCCAACTGTGCTTCTTCCGAAGTGTTCCTTGCTCGACCGAATTCAAGCAAGCTCTCCGCCACCAGTCTCTATCCATTCCAATGCCCTCCTGGTTGACAAGAGTCCTGGTTACAGCTTCTTTGGAATCCCGTGCACTGTGGACACCTGCAGTCGTCTTCCTCGTCTATCAGGAGAGCCGTCGGCCGCTGCCTCTCGTTTCTGGGTATACCTCTTAACCTCCCGCTCTCCACCACTAGTTATTTTGTGCTTGAAATTTAAAATGAATAGTTAATTATTAAGAGCTTGCTCCTAATTAATTGTGCCTTATGCATTGTCGTTATTTCCATATTTGTGTTGTTACTCACTCGATTGTTTAGCTTGTGGAATTGAGATTTGTAACATTCTTACGCTCGTGTGGTAGCCTTGCGTTCGCGAGCGATGCCTCGATCGATTTGCTCATTTAAAATAGCCCTCGTAGTCTTCTCGCGCCACATTTAGTTTAAAAGATCTCAATATTTATATTTTAAAACTATAGCCCTAAGACACACGATGGTCACTGCGAGTTCATCGTGATGTCGTTCGCACTGCCCAATGCACCCTTGATATTTCAGATAGTGATGAACGAGATTTTCCGACCCCTCCACCGCAGGTCTGTATTAATTTTTTTGATGACATTCTAATCTACAGTGACAACTGGGAAGAGCATCTTCGGCAGCACCAACTTTATGCCAAGCGTTAAAAATGCGCATTTGGTCAGGAAGAGGTTGAATATCTAGGTCATATTGTCTCTGCACAAGGGATCAAGGCCGACCCCAGGAAGGTGGAGAGCATACAAACGTGGCCTAGGTTGTGCACTGTCCGTGCTCTCCAGTGTTTCCTCGAATTGACGGGCTACTACCGGCAATTTGTGAAAGATTATGGGAAGATAGCTCGACCGTTGACCCAGCTGGTACATAAGGATGTCTTTTGCTAGCAAGAGAAGGCAGAAGCTGCATTTCAAGCTCTCAAGATGGCCATGACGACAACACCAGTGCTAGCTCTTCCCGATTTCACCAAGGAATTCATAATGGACACCGATGCTTTGGGAAAAGGGATCGGGGCCGTGCACATGCAAGAAGGCCGACGGATAGCGTTTTTCAGTAAGGTGTTGGCTCCACAAACGCTGGCCTTGTCGACTTACGAGAAGGAAATGCTGGCCATTATACACGTTGTGGACTTGTGGTGGCCCTACTTTTTGGGCAGACACTTTAAGGTACGGACTGATCACCAGAGTTTGCAATGGGTGGCCTCTCCTCTACAACAGAAATGGGTGACAAGGTTGTTTGGCTACGACTACGAGATAGTCTATAAGCAGGGAAGGAAAACGTGGTGGCTGATGCCCAATCCCGCATACCAGAGAGGACACTCCAACACATCTCAAGTCCGCTGATCGGCACTTTGGATGACATACAGAAGGAGGTCCTACAAGACCTTGAGCTGCGTCCTGTCGTAGAGGCACTTTAGCAAGGACAAAATGCTCCTTCCAGGTTTCGACTGCAAAACGGGCACTTATACTTTCACGACCATGTGGTCCTACCCTCCTCGTCATGGAAGGACACTATGTTGCAAGAGTTACGCTCCTCACCAAGGGGGCATGCAGGAGTTTTACATACCTTATAGTGGGTCAGAGCCAATGTTTTCTGGCAGGGCCAACAAAGGGATATCTAGCAGTTTGGGCAGTAATGCGACATTTGTCAACGTTAGAAATACGCAACCACCTCACCGGAGGTCCTGCTCACTCCTCTGAAGATCCCGCGGCAGATTAAGGACACAGTTTCTTTGGACTTCATCGACGAACTGTCGAAGTCACAGAAGAAGACGATTATCTTAGTAGTGGTGGATAAGTTATCCAAGTACGAGCACTTCCTGACCCTGCGCCATCCTTACACAAGCGAATCAGTAGCAGACTTATTCGTACAGGGATAGTCAGACTTCACGGAATCCCACGGGCAATTATCTCTGATATGGATTCAATCTTTGTGGGAAACTTTTGGAAGGAACTCCTCAGACAACAGGGTACTCCCCTACGTATGAGCACCGCAAACCATACACAAACAGATGGTCAGACTGAGGTGCTCAATCGGGCAGTTGATACATACTTACGGTGCTTTGTCATGGATGAGCCCCGCACATGGACGCGATAGTTGCACTGGGCAGAGTAATGCTAAAATACCTCCTACCACACGGCCAGTAAGTTTACTCATTTTGAAATTTTCTATGGGTGCTCCGCCCCGAGTTTGGGTACATATGAGCCAAGGGGAACGGCGCTACCGACTGTTGATCGGGAGTTGCACGACCGCGACCGTACCCTTGCCATCTAACGAGGAAACCTCCATACCACTCAAAACAGGATGAAGATACAGGCGAATAAACACTGGTCCGAACATCAATTTGCAATCGATGATGAAGTCTTCTTAAAACTCAAGCCCTACAAACAAACCTCAGAGTCCCAGAGGACTAATCAGAAGTTGGCTCCTTGCTACTATGGCTTTTTAAAAATCACTCGGCAGGTGGGACCAGTTGCTAACACCTTGGACCTTTCCGCGGGCTCACGTATTCATCCCACATTCCATGTATCCTTGTTAATGAAGAAAAACGGGGAAACAACTCAAGTGTGCTCTATCCTCCCGAAAGCAACCAACGGGGAGGGGGGACTGTGACCACTCCCCGTGGAGGTGCTACTCACCAAGTAGAAGAAACGCGGTACGAAATACCGTCAGGAGATTCTTGTCAAATGGAAGAGTTTATCTACAGCACACACCACCTGGATCGATTTGCTCGAGTTTCGAGAACTATATCCAGAATTCTACCATGGGTACAAGTTAGTTCTTGAAGGGGACGGAAATGTAATGAATCCTCATAACAGCAGGTTCGTAGGACAGCAATACCAGAGACGGAGGAAGGATGCGGCATCAAGCGAGACTGAACCATCCGGTTCAGCCCTCCCTAATTAAAATAACAAGGCGGTGGAGGGGTTGAACCGGACAAGTTAAGCCCCTATGGGGGGCCGGTCGGCACCCTTGGAACCGATGGGTATAATAACCCCTAGGGTTTCCTGGTGATGGGAGACAAGTATTCCAAGGTATTTCCTTCTCCCTCTCACGAACCCTAAATTGCTCTTTTCTTTCCCAAATTTCGCTTCTCTTTCTTATCATCCTACTGCTAACAATCCATCTAAAGGTAATGAGTTGAGTCAACTCACCTAGTCCGACCCGAATGTAGTCAAGAAGAATATAGGCATAATACATGCCCATGACAGTGCGGCAGCTACCCATACACGCCCACGATAGCACGGCAGCTCCCCAGAAAACTACTATCAAGAATCCAGTTTCAAAACTTGTGTCTCCGAAACCTGTAGCAAATAGACCTGAAACTAAATTCTCCACTTCAAAACTCAAAGCGTCAATCATAAAACAAAGAGCCGAGAATGGAAGGGCGGATGAAAGCGAGATCAAGGCCCTTGAATCCAACGAGGAGGTTTCTGGAAAACCATCTAAGGGAGAAGAAAGCATTTCCATTTCATCTCGTCTTGGCGAAGTTCCTACTTGATTTGTCTTTCCTATAGTCTCCAGGCTCCATAGTTTGGATCAGAAGGGGTACTTTTTGGTGATGAATATTCCTTACTTTTTTCTCAATAAAAATTGTAATTAACTATGAAGAGGTAGGTGGCAATTGTGAAACTAAATTATTCTCAATACAATCGCATAAAATGTTGTTCTGACCATTTTTCGTCAAAATTTATGTAATTTGGATCATTTTTTAGATTATTTACTTTCACTTTAACTTACAATTGTGTTAAGATCAAGTATAAATGCGTCTACGTTGAACAGAAATGATAAAAATGATCAAAATTGCATTAACCCTAACAATATTTTACATTATTTATGTAATTTTTTAACATTAATAGTACTATTCAACTTTATATTAATATGAGTGACACAGAGCCGCGATAGTAACCCGTCCACGACAGTACTTCCACGACAGTCCCAGCGCCTATACTCGTCTGCTATCAGGCACACGGGATTCACACGATGGTACACCAGCATCTTACAGTCCCCCGAGCGCGATAAAAGATCGAGTGCTTGCCCAAGTACTACGCTCAGGAGGGTTGGAAGCGGCGTGAGTATTGTCGTGTGAAACCCGTGCGCCCGAGAGCATACGAGCACTAGCGCAGGGACTGACGGTGTCGGAGTATTGTCATAACAAGGGTACTAGCGTGGTTAGGGTACTGTCACCCCCTCCCTAGTACTATGCAACTTTCTATTAAAACGAGTGACAGAGCCGCGATAGTAAGCCGAGTGTGACAGTACCCTGGCCACGACAGTCCCTCGCCCGTACTCGCCTGCTATCGGACGCACGGGATTCACACAATGGTACGGTAGCAACTCGTAGTCCCCCGAGCGCGAAAAAAGATCGAGCGCTAGGCCAAGCACAGCGTTCAGGAGGGTTACAAGCGGCGAGAGTATCGTCGTGTGAAACCCGTGCGCCCGAGAGCGTACAAGCACAAGCGCAGGGACTGTGATTGTCGGGGTACTGTCATAACCAGGATAGTAGCGTGGTCAAGGAACAGTCACCCCCCCCCACACACACACACACACACAACTCCCGGGTGTTGATTCGTGCTATAAAAATAACAAGTTTTCTTAAATAAATAATCCGATTGGAAATTTACTGTGCAAAGATGATTTACCCAAGCCCATCATTCTCAGCCAGAAATTCTCAATCTATCAGGCCAGGGCATGACAAACAATTTGCATTTTATTATAAATTTACTGTTGTTTTTTATACATTACAAAATATACAGGGAAAGTTTATTTGATAGATAAGCTTTTATAAATAAATGAAATATTCTTTTAAAACACCATTTTTTAAGGGGGAAACCATCATCATTATTGAACTTCACATTGATAATTAATATACTAAAAAGGATAATATGACTAATGTGACTAGCCAGAGCTCCCCATCTGCAGTCTAGGCTTTGATTCTTGAGCTTGCTTGCAATTACAGTGGCTTTCTATTACAACAGATATCATTGGTCAGTGTGGCTTAGTTAGAACCAATGAGTTATGAGTTGCTTTAAACTTTGCTTATGTTGATGATTTTCTCCCTATGGGTGACCACTATTATTATAATTAGACATTTCATTTATTTTTCTCTATACATTAATTAATTGAGTTTAAAGTACTTTTGTTGATATATTATTCAATTACATTGCACATTTAAATATCTTATCGACAATTGTTATTTGATACGTTACTTATTTAATCAACCAGGTTTAAACAATCATTCACATCTGTCAATTCGTAACATGGATGAGAAAGTTTGATGGTAGATATAGGTTGAGAGTGAAATGTACAATTAATTTTTAAAAAAAAATTGATGAACCGCCTGCATATAGTTAAATAAAGCTGTTGATAATAATACTTAATTATTTCAAAAGAAACCGAGCTTAAGCAAATAGAAATGTAAGAGAAATTTCTATAATAATGAGACAATCAAGCTTTGGTACGCACCGTAATTTCCCATTGGGACTCTTCTTATCAGCAGGGTATAAAAAAACGCCTCCATAAAGCAGAGTCCGATGGACATCAGCAACCATACTGTTGAGGAAAACAATTCAATGAAGAAGCCAGAAGGTAGCTAGGAAGAAGAAGAAAACTGCTTTAATAATTACAGCTTCGTCCCTTTAATGCGCTACAGTTTGGGAATAAATGGAAAAGATTACATGACGTGGAGAAATTAAAAAATCACCTTCCAACATAACGAAGGGATTTTGGTAATGAACCATCCTTCGGATACTTGCAATTATCAACATATTTGGCAGTTGATACATCCCAATTTTTGGCATTTCCTTCATTTACTGAATAAATTTTTCCTTTCTTTGGTATCTGCATACAACGGAAAATAAATGCCTTTGAAGAGATTAATAATCCCACCAATAGATTAAAAATAAAATGGCATTAGCAGCAAGTAAACCTTTATGTCAGAATGAGTTAATATGAATTCCCCAAGAGAGGGGTCCAGAGTGAAACCATTTACGCCATTACCAGTACTCAGCACAAGCTGCAAAACAGTATTTCAAGGCCAGTTACTGAAAGTATCAGGGACATGTGTTTCTGCTGAATGTGTGGTCAAACATTTTTCTTCTAGAAATGTCAAGAGATTTTATGCTCAAAATAAATGGATAAAGAGTTGAATAAAGAGTTGAAGGGGATAAGCCGCAGGATCAATATTGAAGTTCAAGCCACCACCCTGTAGGGATTGCATTTGTGTACACCTATGAAACACGAATACTTCCCCGTAGGCAGCGTACCCGTACCGGATACGTATCCGGTACCGGTACGTACCCGATACTCGACGGATACACTTGGACACTTGGACTTAGCATGTCATCCTGCATATTGTGATAGGAGTCTGTTTTTCTAGAGTAAAAAAAATTGGCTCTACGCTAGAAAGCGCTGGTATGTCCAATTAAGTTGTGTATCTGTACCGAGTATGTTTCTGGTACTGGTACGTTTCTGTTGCAAGTACGTGTATTGAACGTGCTGATACGACGCAAGTTATTAACAAAATGACTAACTTATCTCTAGACTAATCAGAGATTGAAGATGTTGATCTCTAACAATGAAGTTGATCTCCAACAATGAAGAAGAAGAAAAAAAAGATTGATGAGCAGACTTAAGTTTAACTTTATTTCTTTTGGTTAAACATATAAGATGTTAAATTTTGTAATATTTACGAATGTTTAATGTTTGGTAACTTCATGTTATGTTACATGGATTTGTGAACTTGTACTTCAAGTTATGATTTATGTTTGATATTTCGATGTTTTGAGAACTATTTACTGCACTTGTGATATATAATATTTGTTATGACGTATCATGCTGCACTCGTATCCTTGTTTTTAAAATTTTGTCGTATCGCCGTACTGGGTACGTATCGTACCCGGTACCCGTACCCGTACTGGTGCTTCCTAGGTGTACACGTACAGGATGCGTTGATTGGATCGGCGATCTAAGTCCATGAGCGCATCTAGAGCGCCATTTAATTGTATGTACATTTTTTTGTTTTTGGACTTTATTTAGTACTATTCGGACATCGGGGTAATGGCTATCATTTGGAGGTATTATAAGCCTTGTGAGAGATTCCAGAACCAGCAATCATATCGTGGTGCGACGCCACGAAATCACAGATTGCGGCGTCATGAGATCCCGGAGTGCAACATCCTGGTTCCTTTTTCATTTTTTCCATAATCCCCTCTACTGTGAAACCGCCAAAAATTGATTACTCCTTCCTCGTTTCAACCATAACCGTCCATTGTTCTACATCTGTCCTACGACAACGCCAAACCAGCTGCATGACCAATTCCCTGCTACAGCCTATGGTATTAAAGGCGTGCCTCGGGCGCCAGTAACACAGACCACCACCTCTGCGAGGCAGAGGCGGGCGAGGTGCCTGAGGCGCACCAGAGGCGCGCCTAGACGCACCTAGGTGCCTAATTCACTTCAGTGAATTGGGAGCCAAATTCACCGAAAAACAGTGAAAATCAGTGAATTGGGTGCCCAATTCAGAGAAATTCAGTGAATTGGGAGTCCAATTCACTGAAATTCGGTGAAAATCTGTGAATTGGGTGCCCAATTAAGAGAAATTCAGTGAATTGGAAGGCCAATTCAGAGAAATTCAGTGAATTGGGAGGATTCACTGAAATCCAGTGAATTGGGCGCATAATTCACTAATTTTCAGTGAATGCGCCCAATTCACTGATTTTTAGTGAATTAGGCGCCCTATTCACTAATTTTATGTTTTGTTTTTCATTTTTGCGCCTCACATGCCTGATGCGCGAACATGCGCCTAGCTCCAGGACCCCTTTGCTCCTCGGTGCGCCTTGCACCTTTAATAGCATAGGCTACAACCGAAACCTCTAGTCCCACCCCTTCTCTAATCATTCGACAGCAACTCCACCTCCTTAGGTCGACGTTTCCTCCCGACTGCACGCCTCCAGCAATCTCTCTCGATCTCGCCTCCAGTCACAAAAATCTAATCTGATGCCATTTCCATCCACCATAGTCTCTTAATTCTGCCTCCAATCACAAAATTCACTCCCGATCCTACTCCAGAAGAACGTGCTCCCTCTCAACCCAGCAAGCAGTGACATTTCCCCTCTCGACCACTTCCCCGGCAAAGAAACCACCTTGTGATCTCGTTTACAGCAAACAACCATCATTTGATTTCCCTTCTGTGAACCGCTACCACATTCCTCTTCTCTTGGTCATAATTTTTGAAGCCGGAAAAATTCTCTACTTCAAAATTCAGATCAATGCATTCTAAGATCATCGGTTCAGCGGTCGGGCTTGACGGCTTGACAGGCTAGAACACAGAAATAAGAAGGAAACTAAAAGGACCCCAGATGCTGCTGCAGGGAGGTCCCACCACGTACAAGAATGCTTAGAAAAAGTTTCCCCTTCACAACCAAAGATGGTCGAGCAGGGTACAAGGTGGACACTAGCTGACGACTAACCCAAGATGGCGACCCAGAAGATGATCACTATCTCACGACTCAAGTCTTTGATAGCAAAATCCTAAAGCCCGACCAAAAGTCCAGAAAAAAGGTCAGTCGAGATCGTTTGCGAGATTGCGAGATCCATATCCTTGTACCCCTGGGGTCCTATTTATAGGAAAACCAAAGGGTGGGGGGTCTTATTTATAGCCCAACTCCCACCTGGCTACTAGATGACTTCTGGGGGAACTCGCGCGGCTTGGGTGACTATCGGCCCTTGTCGCCTACCCGGCGAGTATGCGAGGGGAGCTCGTCATACTCACTCAGGCCTTCTACTGCCTTGGATGATGAGTCTGACTTCTGTCTTGACCTGTTGACTTTGATCCTTTACTGACATGGCTTTCAGTGGGCTTGTGGGACTACCATCGACAAATATGAGTTGTACACAATCCCCGCTCTTTGCGAGCGACGTGGGAGCTTGTAAAGAAACATCTAACACTTATTCGGCGAGTTGCTTCTAGCGAGTATCTAGACTACTCGTGATCTTTGGCTGCCTCTTAACCTCTACAAATAAGGGGGTGACTCTTCTTGATGCATACCTTCTAAACTCGCACAAGATGTCGCAATTTGCCGAGCAAGTTTATAACACGGTCATTGATGCACTAACGGGATTCTTGACTCCTAAGAAATCGAAAATACCCCGAGATGGCGACGATCATGCTGAACTTCCTCCACCAAAGAAAAAGAAATTGAAGAATGATTCACTTGCCTCCAAGAAGAATAGCACGCCACCTGGCACTGAGGATGTCGTCACTCCGGCCGACAATCCCAAGATTCTTGTTGTCACTCAACAGCTTTTCGACGAACTAGGTCTGGACGACAGTTGAACAGCCCGCAACTGAATCTTCTCGCCCTCATCCGCCGACCACTCCTCCAGCTGCGAACCTCGCCGGGTCGCAGGCCCAGATGCAGTCAGACCTCACTGCCTCGCGAGGTTATCATCTCGCCTTCGTCTTCTTCAAGTTGTCACAGCTTTTTTTATTGTCACCATACTGAAAGTTTTTTGCTACTCACAGATCCACATCCGACTACCGAGGCCTCTAGCAAACATCTAGCCATACCTTCATTGCGATCAATTCCTCTGGTCGCGTTTGAGGCACAGCAGGAGCCGCGACCTAGCCACTCCATTCGAATCAGCGTTGGTTCGAAGAAGAAGCGGCTGGAACACTAGTCCCTGAGGAGAGAAACAAAAAATATCCCCGCAGAGAAGACATCGCGTCCTGGGATGAGTAAGACCCCTCTCCCTGTGACGGGCTCGTCTCATCCCTTGGCAAACACTCATCTGTCGTCGTGGCCTCCTTGGCCATCGACTACCACTACGCCTACCAATGCTCGTCCCCAAAAGACTCCTGTTCCCTCGAAAAGTCCTGCGATCTCATCACAAGGTCGTGGAGGCAGATACTCGCACTACTTCCCTCCGAGGACAGGAGGGAGAGATTCTGGAGGTCGCGGCCAGGGGCAAGCCGTCGAGCACCCGGGAGGCTCATCATCAGGCCCGCGAGATTCAACTCATCGCAGACCTTCCCCCCGCCAATCTCGATCTCCTCGGCCGGGTAACTTGTTTGTTGCTGAATTGGTAGATCGCTTCTTTGTTGCGGCTTAATCTGACATGTTTGACTCTATTTGCTTGACAGGTCTCCCTTCAACCCTGGGGGGGGTGCTTTCATCGACGCCCTCTATCTCCCCGCCCATCAATATCGTCAGGCGACAGCTCAAGCCTATATGGAGCTAGAGGCGAAGTTCGATCAGCTCGCCATCTGCGATCCTCATCACCGAACCTCTGTACTGGAGGTTCGGATGGAGAAGATGGAGGAGCATTCGGAAAGGCTTGTTGCTGCTGAATCCCATTTCTACTTAATCAACGAGCTGGAACGGCGACAATCCATGACCAAGCATCGCCAGCAGCTACACCACGACGAGCTGACCGGGTTGCAATTTTCTTTCCTTGCTCGTGTCTTCTTCCGATCTCTGCCTTTCTCGATCTCGATACTTGCCACCACTCAATTTTGTTTTTCATCATGGTTGGAGATGATGTTAATGCTCGTCGCGTGGCTCATGCGAGGAACTTCATTGACGTCGTCATCAAAAAATCTGTCTCCGAAGAAAGGGACTTACAGGATTTTAAGAGGAGGTTCTTGTCAGAAGGATACTCGGTCAGGCTTTCTACACGGGTTGAGCGACTAAACACTGTCCTGGAAGGCGAGCTCGTCCTCCCCCTCCGCCATATCGAAGTCGGCATGCGACTTCCTCTATGGCCAGAGTATTGTCAGATACTTTGGTATTTCGACATAGTCCCAGACAAGATCAACCCGAACGGCGTGGCGATGATCATGGACTTTCTCTGCCTCCTGCGATCTGAGAAGATTGTCTTTGATCTACCTGTCTTCCGTAAGATCTTCGCCTTCCCGGTGACCAACGAGGGTGTCGTCTTCCTTAGCAGCCATGTCTGCACCCTAGTCGGCACGACAAATAAGGTTCATCGTTAGGACGAATGGCTTATCATCGTCTATGGCGACTTCGAAGGAGTACCCCGCGGACCACAGCAGTCGTCAGAGGCCGCATTCCTACCACCTTTACTAAAGGGACCACGTAAGGAATTTGTTGAAGCTTTCCGAGGTCGCAAGTTTGATGTCATCCACTGGTGACTACACGTCAATGAGTTGGGGGAGATCATCTCGGGCGAAGGTATATGTTTGGGCGAGCTTCTTTCCATATTCGCAGTCTTGGGCACATATCATACTCGGTTGTGGCGACTAACTATTTTGTCTTCTTTACAGCTTCTCGTATTCTCCCTCGAGAACCTCTCCCATTGGCGAAGGAGGTTGCGACCTCTCGACAAAATTCGGTAAATCCGCCAACCGATGTCGAGGAAATATTGAAGCCCCCGGCTAACCTGCAAGCGGGCACTAAAGGTCGGTCACAAACTGGCGATCATGGAAGCTCCTCGCAGAAGAGGCAGGACAAGAGAAAAGGAAAGGTCAAGTCACCAGAATACGCGAGATAAAAGGCGAAGGTCTCTCGCGAGATCTTTGGAGAGAAAGAAGATCCCGCTGAGGCCGGTGAGCCTTACCTCCTGTGAAAGTAGCGAACAAACGACTAGAAAACAAGCCGGAACTTTGAATAATTGAAAGTTTTATTATCCAAAAAGATAATTATTACAAAGGTATGACCTCTCTTTTATAGAATGGAGGAGAGAAGAGAGATTACAAATAAGCAATGTGGGACTAATAATTACAAGAACATGAAACTATACAAGCCGCATAAGCCGCACAAGCCGCACGGTTAGACTAACCGCACGGCCACTACAAAGAGGAAGACAGCCGGCCAATATCCCCAAGCCGCCAGACCGCTCAGACCGCCAGACAAACCGCCAGACCGCCCGGTCTCCAATCCGGCTACCAAACTGCTGGGACAAGCCACCAGACCGCCAGACCTCCAGACCGCCCGGTCTCAGCCGACAGACCGCTCGGTCTCAACACTCCCCCTCAAGCTGGAGCATAGATATCAATCATGCCCAGCTTGTCGCAAATATGAAACAAAGAAGCGGACACCGGCTTGGTGAAGACATCTGCCAACTCGTTGTCAGAAGTGGCGAACAGAGTACAAATCTGTTTCTTTAAAATCTCTTCTCGAATAAAATGGCAGTCGACCTCTATGTGTTTTGTTCTCTCATGAAAGACCGGATTTTTGGAAATGTATATCGCAGCCTTGTTGTCGCAGAACATAGGAAGAGGATAGTTGTAGACCTCTCCTAAGTCAAGCATGAGAGCCCGTAACCATTTTAACTCACATGTGGTTGATGTCATACTACGATATTCCGCTTCTGCACTAGACCTGGAGATCACAGACTGTTTCTTGCTCTTCCAGCTCACAAGATTTCCTCCAACAAATGTGCAAAAACCTGATGTTGACTTGCGGTCTCCTTTATCATCAGCATAGCTTGAATCTGAGTACGCTTCAACCCTCAAATGACCATTCTTCTGAAAAAACAGTCCTTTCCCTGGAGCTGCTTTAACATACTCCAATATCCTCAGGGCAGACTGTAGATGACACTCCCTAGGAGCTTGCATGAATTGGTTAACCTTGCCTACAGCATAGGAGATATCGGGTCTGGTCACTGTGAGATAAATGAGTTTGCCCACTAGACGTCGGTACCTCGAAGAATCAGATAGAGGAGGCGAGTCATCTGTCCACGTTTTGTCTTCCCCAATAGTCATGGGACATCTGGCAGGTTTAGCACCAGTCAACCCTGCCTCTTTTAGCAAATCAAGAGCATACTTCCGTTGGGAGAGAACTAAAGAGTTGGGTTTTCGAGAAATCTCAATCCCCAGAAAGTATTTGGGAGAGCCCATATCCTTAGTGACCAGGTGTTGCCGGAGGTGTTTCTTCGTCAAAGCAACCCCAGCCTGGTCGCCACCAGTCATAAGAATATCATCCAAATATACAGCAAGAACCACCATACCAGAGGAGGTTTTGCGAATGAATAAGGAGTGATCGGCTGAACTTCGTGCAAAACCAATGGTTGCAACAATGCCGCTGAACTTGTCAAACCAAGCCCGAGGGCTTTGCTTTAGGCCATAGATGGCCTTCTTCAGATGACATACTCGTGTCTCCCCCTGAGCAACATACCCAGGAGGTTGCTCCATGTAAACTGCTTCCTGAAGGTCACCATAGAGAAAGGCATTTTTGACATCCACCTGAGAAATGGGCCAATCCCTATTGACAGCCACGGAGAAAAGAACCCGAATGGTGCTGAGACGAGCAACTGGAGAGAATGTGTCAAAGTAATCAACCACATAAGTCTGAGTGAAGCCTTTGGCGACTAAACGGGCCTTGTATCGATCCACACTGCCGTCCGGACGGAATTTCACAACGAATACACATCGACAACCAACCACATCAGTGCCCAAAGGGGGTGGAACAAGACTCCAGGTACCCCGCTCAGTTAGGGTCGCCATTTCCTCATCCATGACCATCTTCCAATGAGGAATAGCAAGGGTCTCCTGGTAGGAGCGGGGTGTGGCAGTGGCAGAGATAGCTAGTGCAAAGGCCCTGCGAGAATGAGTAAGACGATCATATGAAACAACAGCAGCAAGGGGGTGTAGGGTACACGTCCGCACCCCTTTGCGAAGAGCTATAGGAAGATCCAGGTCTGCAGGTCCCTCGACACCTCCCTCTGATACCATGTGAAAGTAGCGAACAAACGACTAGAAAACAAGCCGGAACTTTGAATAATTGAAAGTTTTATTATCCAAAAAAATAACTATTACAAAGGTATGACCTCCCTTTTATAGAATGGATGAGAGAAGAGAGATTACAAATAAGCAATGTGGGACTAATAATTACAAGAACATGAAACTATACAAGCCGCACAAGCCGTACGGTAAGACTAACCGCACGGCCACTACAAAGAGGAAGACAGTCGGCCAATATCCCCAAGCCGCCAGACCGCTCAGACCGCCAGACAAACCGTCAGACCGCCCGGTCTCCAACCCGGCTACCAAACTGCTGGGACAAGCCGCCAGACTGCCAGACCTCCAGACCGCCCGGTCTCAGCCGACAGACCGCTCGGTCTCAACATCCTCCGCCCAAACTTCGGGCTAGGGCGCGGTAAGCAAGGATGTGTATGGTCACCCGCTGGTGACCTGGGACGAGTGCAAGCATCAGGTGACTCTTAGCACCAATCTGCCCGCCTGGTCTGACGGTTGGGAGGACAAAGGCGAGGCGCACGACGTTGCATTCGCGCTCTACGACCGCGCGAACGCCAAGTTGTTGCAGGATATCGGCGCACAAGATCTCGCCAACCAAACTGCTCGGTCACACTTGCGAGCTGGCGAATTGAGCCACTACACAACGAAGAGATTGCTCGAGGCCCAAGAGAAACTCAGGGTGGTGGCCAAGAAGATGTTGGAGCTGGGGCTTCAGGCCGCCAAGTGCAAAGTTTATGAGGTAACCTCGGCTTGGATGTGCGACCTTTGCCTAGTCGCTTCTTGTTGATCACCTTGCTGATGACGATTATTGTTGTTACTTCGCAGGAAGCTGAGATCGAGACGGCGAAGAAGATCTCCGAGCTGGAGCAAGAACTTACGGACACCAAAGCTGCGCTGGAGGCCTCCCATGTGCGGAATGCCGAGTTGGAAACTCGCCCTGCAAAGCAGCAGCCAGCGATGGCGAGTACCTCGCGGATGGGGAAGAAGATTCGCTTCCACGGCGATAAGATGCCCACGACTCGTCGTGGCATCGTGCGGGCGACGGGGGATGTCGTTCTCGCCAAGCTAACGATGGACGGCTAGTCGAGTACCTCGACCCAGATGCGGCCCACTTGACAGTGATGGACCTCATCCCGGGTATGCTCGTCGAAGAGTCCAACTCGCTCGATCGCTTCCTGTCTTCCACCACAGACTCTGACGAGGATGAAGATGATGATGACGGGGATGACAAAGAAGGCGAGGGAGAGGATGACGAGGAGTCCGAGGATGACGTTGTGATTGAGGGCGAGGAGGAGAACAAAGCTGATACTGACGAGGACGACACTTAGTCGGCGGAAGACCTCATGCATGCGATCATGTTTAATATGTAAAATAGATAGAAATTTTTTGGATAAATCTTTGTTCAAGGCGTCCTTTTTTGTATATATAATGCTCTCCATAAATGAAAGAAGAACTCTTGCTCGCTTTATTATTTTACGCTCGCGCGTCTTCGATGCTCGCTGGGCTCATAGGCGCAAGGATCTTAAGTATCTGTTACGCGCGTTCCATGCTTGCATACTTGTGTCTGCATACTCGCACCTACATACTCGGACGACGTTGCTTGCACACCGCATACTGCACCTGCATGCTCGCACCAAGAAGGCAAGAACACAATGTTTTGTTTATAAGTCAATGAATTCACCCAAGAATATACTCGTTAAAAAGCTAAATTCTTTTTCTTCACTTGTTAACTGCAACCCTTTGGACAAGGGAGTGGTACTCGAGGGGTCTCGTAAGACGCACACTCTCGAGATTTACACTCCACTTTAACTGACAAATAACTAAGGGGACCCAGAGATAGGGAACGACAGTCGGGGGGTCCCACAGGACGCGCACTCTTGAGGCCTCCATCATATGTGATTCTCACCTCCTGGAACTCCTTTTCTTAGTCACTTTCCAAAGCATGGGGGGTTACCTATCCCATGTACTAACCAGACGCAGAGAGGCTTCCTGCCTTGCAGAACAAAAGACGCTAAGAGCGGGTGACGCTAAGAGCGGGTGACGCTAAGAGCGGGTCTTTAGTTTTTTCAAAGACCGATAACGCATTTTATGCAAGGTGTCTCTTTGTCAAGTCATCCTTTCGTCGAATGTGGGAGGTTGGTCTCCAGACTTGTTCCTAGTAGTTCTTCCAGTCGGATGAGAAGTGCGGTCGGAAGGTAGCAAGGCCAACATACAAGGAGGGAGCTTATCTCGACTGTCAATGCAAGGGCTTGGTCCTATAAGAATGCATTAAAACCTGACACACTGTCCCATCACCCGCTCTGGGCTTTTTAGGAGAATCAGGTCGGAGGCAAGTTTCCCATACCGATCGCAGAGATGGACTTCACTGCTTTTAGCAATCTTGAGAGAACTCTTAAAAAAAGGAAGACAACTCGCTCAATCCCGTATTTCAGCAGGCGAGGAATTTATTAAAATATAAATAACCCTTTACATTTAGGTAAGCAAACACCTTCCTGCTATGGATAAAACCTTTTCAGGTTTTCAACTCTCCAAGTGCTTCTCAGTAGTTCTCCTTCCTAGTTTTGCAGGCGGTTTCATCCAGTAGATAATACTTCATGGACAATGAAGGGGCCCTCTCAATTAGGGTTCAGCTTCCCGACAGCGGCTGCTCTTCCTGTCACATTCACCTTCTTCATGACGAGATCTCCTACGACTGTGAGAAACTGCTTGATGTGGACGTTTTTGTCGAAGTGATTTGTCATTCGCTTCTTGACACGTAATCCATAGAAAGCTTCTGAGCATCTTCGTTCTCCAAGCGTTATTCCTCATCAACTTCCCCTACCGCAACAACTCTCGGGCTTCTGACTTTGAACTCCGCCGGGATGAGAGCCTCAGACCCATGGGACAACTTGAAAAGTGTTTCCCCTGTGACTGAGTTAGGAGTGGTTCTCAGAGCACATAGGACCGAAGGAAGCTGCTTTGCCCAGTTCCCCTTCAAGTTGGTAACCTTCTTCTTCAAGAGGTTGATGACCAGCTTGTTGGCGGCCTCCATCTATCTGTTGCTCCGTGGACGGTGGATGGAACCAAATCGAAGATCTGTCTCTAGCTGCTTGAAAAATTCTTCCAGCTCCAAGCTGACAAATTGCGGGTCGTTGTCGGTGATGATGGAGAGAGAGATCCTGAACCTGCAGGAGATCTCTCCCCAAATGAAGTTCTTTACGATCTAGGACGTGGTCTTGGCAAGAGTTTTCGCCTCAATCCACTTGAAGAAGTAATCAATCATGACAAGGACGAACTTCCTCTGACCGCTAGCCTGGGAAAAAGGACTTATCAAATCCATTCCCGAAACTGCGATGGGAAACGGGGCGGTAATCGAGCGGAGTTGTCGAGTTGGCTGCAACTGGAGGGAAGCGAAGAGCTGACACTCCGGACACTTCTTTGAAAAGGCTTTTGCATCTCTCCGGATGGTCGACCAGAAGTAGCCATGTCTGAAAATTTGTTGTTCTAAAGTGCGAGTCTCAAAGTGGCTGTCACACTCTCCTGAATGGATCTCTCCAAGCACTCCGGGAATTTCAACCTCTAACACGCATCTGGTCAGGGGCCCGAGATGGTTTTTCGCTAAAGTTTTCCTTCGTGTAGTATGTAGTAGGTAGCCTTGTATCGAAACATCCTTTGATCACCATCGATGACAGGAAGTCGGCCTGTTTCTAGAAAGGTGACAAACGGATCCATCCATGAAGCTCGTTTTTCGATATCTCATCTTTGCCTTCCAAAGTACCCGACTTACATAGCAGATGGGAAGATGCCCCTTCCCCTCTTCTTTGACAAGCACCAAGCTAACTGTTTCCGCTCCCACTCCTAGATAAAGGAGGAGATCTTAACCTTCTTTAGGGTCTTAGAGTAGAGTAGCTTGGGTTAGCTATTGTTTAAGCTTTCTGAAAGCCTCCCCACACTACTTGGTTCACTTGAAGTGTTGATTGCCTCGGAGAGTTTTGAAGAATGGAGAGCACTTCTCTCCTGCCTTGGACAGGAAGCGGCTAAGACCTGCCAACCTTCCTATTAGCCTACGAACTTCCTTGGAATTCCTCGGGGATGACATCTCCAGAATGGCTTTGACTTTATCGGGGTTAGGCTTCACTCCCCTCGGATTGAGGAGATGACCTAAAAACTTCCCCCTTCCTGCTCTGAATATGCATTTTGCCAGATTGAGCCTCATCTTGAACTTACGAAGCGTCGCGAATGTCTCCACTGAATCCTTAGTGTGTTCCGTAATGTTCCTATTTTTGACCAGGAGATCATCCACGTACACTTCTAAATTCGGCCCATTTTGCTTCTTGAAGAATTGATCCATCGTTCTTTGATATGTAGCGTCTGCATTCTTCAGCACGAAGGGCATCATCTTTTAGTTGTAGCAGTCATCGCTGGTGATGAAAGAGACATCGCGGCAGTCAGGGGGATGCATCCGGATCTGGTGATACCCTAAAAAAGCATCAAGGAAACTCATCATAGAAAAACCGACGGCTGACTCAACCAGCGCGTCAATTCGAGACAAGGGGTAGCAATCTTTCGGGTAAACTTTATTCAACATAGAAAAATCGATACATAGCTGTCAACCCCCTCCAGCTTTCTTCACTATTACAACATTGGAAACCCTACTGCATACTAAATCTCTAAAACAAAACCTGCATCTAGCGGCTTCCCCACTTCCTTCGTGATGGGCTCAGCCAGTGCAATTGCGCTCTTCCTTTGCTTCTAGCGGATGGGTGAGACTTTGGGGTCCAGATTGAGGCGATGGCAGGCTACCTCTGGATCGATCCCTATCATCTCCGTGGCAATCCAAGTAAAGATGTCTATATTTTCTTGTAGACAGGCCACCATCTCTATTTTCCCTTCTAATGTCAAGAATCCTTCGATCTTCAGCAGTCTGGGCTCTCCACAACTGGAGATAACCTCCACTTCCTCCAGCTCTTCTGTAGCTTCCAGCCTATCTTCTCCTTCCATGATCTTCTTCAGCCTCTCTGCGTGCTCCATCTAGCTGATGGTACTGATGGCACTGAGATAACACTCTCGAGCAGCTTTAGGATCGCCTTTGATCCTCACTTGGACATCTCCACGACTGTATTTCAGGCACTGATGGTAGGAGGATGGGACGGCCTTGAAGTAGTTGATGAGCGGCTTGGTGCGTCCACGATGACAAACGGCTTGGCTACGATCCACGCTCACTGCACTAAAGTGTTGAAGCCGGAAAAATTCTCTGCTCCAAAATTCGGGTCAATGCAGTCTAAGGTTACCGGTCCAGTGGTCGGGCTTGACGGCTTGATAGGTTAGAACAAAGAAATAAAAAGAAAACTAAAAGGACCTCAGCTTAGTTATTAAAGGTGCAAGGCGCACCAAGTCGCAAAGAGGCCTTGGAGCCTAGGCGCAAGACTCAAGGCGCAGGCGCGCGCCCGAAGAAGGCAGGGCGCAACCACATTCATTTTAAATAATCGGCATTAAACATCATTTCATCTTCTTGAACAGAATCTTCATATACTCTACTCATTAATCATTCATTACAATCATTTATATCTCTTAAAAAAATAATATCAATATGGTCGTTTGTCATATCTAAGGCTTTGTTTGGCGCGGCGTTTTGAGAGCGGCGAACCGCCAATTTTTCAAACGCCGCGCCAAACAAGATTTGGAGGTTGCCACCGATGCCATCGTGGTTTTCAGCGGGGGGCCACTGTTTTCTAGTTGCGAAAATTTTCCGCGACTCAAAAACAGCAGCAGCGCTGCAGTCTTGGTCCGCAGGGCTGCTGCCCCCCCCCCCCTTTTTATATTATTTTTTATATTATATTTTAAATTATATTATAATTTATATTATAAATTAAATTCTAATTTATATTATAATTTATAAACGTTATAATAATATGATTATAATAATTTATATTATAATTTATAAATGTTAAAATAATATAAGTTACATAAATTAATGTAAAAGAAATTTTTGATTGATTTTTAGAAAGTTTTAGTTCATGTGATTGTGTCTTACATGTTGAAAAACACTACAAATGATGTTCTTCCAAACAGTTTCACAGATTCTGTCACCACTCTGCAAAACAACTGATTATTCCACCACTGCTTCCTACCACTGCTTCTCCAGTCGCTGTAGCCTCGCCAAACAGATTCCAAGTCTCAATGATCGATTATGCATCAAAAATACAATTATATAAAAATTACTAAATTATTGCATTATTTTTTTCATTATTTTGAAAAAAAGATTTGCAACAAAAATCACACTCAGACGCATCTTTAATGTCCAAAGGCGCAAACCTTTGAGCCTGGAGCCTTAGGCGCGCCTGAGGCGCGCCTTTAACAACATAGGACCTCAAATGCTGCGACAGGGAGGTCACACCACGTAGTTGGATGCTTAAAAGAAGCCTCCCCTCCACAACTAAAGATGGTCGAGCAGGGTACAAGATGGACACTAGCTGGCGACTATCCCAAGATGGCGATCAAGGGGATGATCATTATCTCACAACTCAAGTTCTTGATAGCAAAATCATAAAGCTTAGTCAAAAGTCCAGAAAAAAGTTCAGTCGAGATCCTTTGTGAGATTTTAAGATCCATATTCTTGTACCCCCGGTATCCTATTTATAGGAAAACCAAAAGGTGGGGGTCTTATTGACAGCCCAACCTCCACCTGGCTACTAGGCGACTTCTAGAGGAACTCGCCCGGCTTGGGCGAATATTACCCGACGAGTATGCGAGGGGAGCTCGTCATACTCGCTCAGGCCTTCTACTACCTTGGATGCTGACTCTGACTTCTGTCTTGACCTGTTGACTTTGACCCTTAGCTGACATAGCTTTGAGTGGGCCTACCCTCGACGAATATGGGTTGTATAGTAACCCCTCTCCCCTACAAGACAACAAGTCCTCGCAACCCTCTTCCTCACCTTTCCCTTCTACTGCCAGTCCACCAACAACCTTCCATCTCACCGGTGACGGCAATTGCCACCATTCCCACTGCTTGGATGTACACCTACATAAGATGTCGGGTCTCCATTGTTAGTGAGTATCTTGTATTGTTTATAACCTTTTATTAAATATTGGATTAGTATCATATATTTGTAGGAAGTATTAACTTGGTGTCTTTCGTTTCATTTATGGTTCTCTTATAATAATAAATGCATGAAAGTTGTAGTTGCAAGTACTTAGCGCAAGCGAGAATGTGCTTCTTCTTACCCACTTGAAAATTATGATGAACGTTGTATTAATTCTAGACTTATCTAATCTTATGGCTAAAATTAATTTTGGATTGAACCAACTCATACTTGCACCACACATACTTGCATTAACGTCGACACAATTTCACAAGTCACAATCTACCCTGCATCAAGGGGGAGCTTGGGGAAAAAGTATTATTTGATGTTTACCATGCAGGAGCTTCCATACATACAATAACCAGCAGCTAGCATATCTTTTCCTGGCTGCAGAACATCCTCAATTGTTGGATCTGAACCCTTCATCGTGTAGATTCCAAAGATCTAGTAAATAAAGGAAGCAAAAAACCAGTGAACGAAATAGAATAAAAGGACATTCAGTATTCAAATATATAAAGAACATCATAAATTCATTTGAAATTTTGATTCCGAGTTATACTGTAAGGTAAGGATAGTCCTGAGTTGTAAAATTTAGATTAAAATTACGCACCGTTCCAATTGAGACACCACAGTCAATGTTAGAGGAGCCATCCAACGGATCAAAAACAACGCAATATCTGCTCTATTCGAAGAGTATGAAAATCCCATAAGTAGAAATTTAAGAGGGGAATCAAACATCCACCAAATATTCAAAATAAGAAAAAGTCAATCGTACTTCCCACGCATTGGCGGACTCACAAATGTTGCCTCCTCATCCTCTTCTGAAACAAGAATGCACTGCAAAAAGTGTCACAAAAACTTTTGCCTCCTATGCACAAAATAATTTAATGAACGTTACAGGGTGCATATTCATACTGTTCTCCCACTGCTTATCAATGCCTTTACAAAAACTTCATTTGAAAGGACATCAAGTTTCTTTTGTTCTTCTCCCTAGATTCAAGCATAGAGATATTAGTTCTTCATCCAAATGATGGGATAAAAAGCAAGAAAGATTTATAGGATGAGAATATCAATTAGATTGATGAGATCTAGAAAGTCAAACAAGAACTTGTTAGAATGGAAGTTACCTGGACATTTGTTTCCCCGGCAAGTCCTATTAGTTTCGCTAGACCAGCCTGTCAATGAAAGTACAAACATAACAGCATAATTGTGAACATATTTAGTATTTATATCATTATTCTATCATTTTTTTACAAATATTCTTCTTTATGAGGTGAACATGTTCCTTTCCAGGCTATGTATTTAAATAATGTGTAATATAAGGATTTGTATTAAGCTGAAACAAATATTAAAAAATTCTTCTCTACCAATCCTAGTCCCTATCTAACATGATATTATAGCTTTGTTATTTAATCATCTCTTGCCAAATTTTCTTTAATCGTGAGAATCTACACGTCTCTCCTCAGCTGGACTGATAGTCCCCGGCCTGCTATACTCTTGTCGGCCTCTGTTTTATTGACCCTATCATGTTGTCTTATATCTCATTGGGTTCTCTTTCTATTGGCAGGATCTACATGCCACTATCTCTACTATCTAACTCACTTTCAAAATCAAGTTGGCATACTCTTAACTCCTTTTAGTTTACAAGTAACATATTTTGTACAATTCTATCATTGATACGTCACTAATATGATATTACATCATTATGAGTTGAATGTTTTTTCATTATGATTAGTCTTAGTGTACAATAAAGGAGAAAAGAGACACGACATAATTAACTCTTCGACGCTCACATAGACAGTCCGCATGGATTTTGTGACATTGATTGGTTCACACTCTATTGGTGATAACCATTGTGCAACAAAATATCAACCAAAGCTTTGTCAAAGCTTATAAAAGCTGCACAATTTACTCCTGAGTGTACATGGTCACTTTCTTTTGAAGGAAAAAAATAGATTCTATAGGACCATGGTGATCCCAAGAATACCGAGGTATCAAGAGTATACTTTCATGACCAATTGAAATCTTACACTTTCTTCAAGAAGCATGTGGTATCATATTGAGTCCTAGCCCGGACTTCAAAACAATCTACAGGGTCTTAACACACTCCTAATTGATAGACTTTGCTTTAGTCTTAATCAAGAAATAGGCATGTCGACCAAAAATTCAATGACCTGTAATTTTCCTAAATTCAGGCTAGTGCTAGCAAGCGCCCTATAAGTCCACGCATCATTTTTACAGTTGATCAAGCTCAAAGAGTCCAAGAGAACTTCCATTGTGCTTGCCGGCATTCTCGCAGGCAATATACAACTCTCGTAGGTAATGGGCAGTGCTCACGGGCACTATACAGCTCTACTTGGTGTTTTATCGCTCTTGCAATCGCTCCATTGAGCTCGCAGACCCTCTATCTAGCTCGTAGAATCTATTACATGTTTGCAAGCTCTACTTTTCGATGAACCTGACATTCCCCCCCCCCCCCCATGTTGTAATAACTTTAGCTTTTCTTTTGTCTGGTAATGATATGATCCTGAGAGGAATCCGGCAAGGGGGAGGGCCGGCGGAAGTGAGGAAGGGTAAGGAGGAGGGAACGAGAAGAAAACCTAGGGAGCACCCCTAAATTCCATAAATCCAAGCATAATGAAGAAGAGTGCAGCACAATCTCTTATAGGTGCAGGATGCGGACAATGAAGAAGCAGTGTGAATAATAAAGCGTACACATAAATGAAAATAACAATAACTAATACAAATAAAATAATCATGTCGACGGCGCGTCTTCGGTCTCTCCTCCTCCTTCAGCGAACCCGTCATCGTCTACCTACGTGTGCGGACTCTCCACGAAGACTCATCGGCATATGCGTGTCGCCTCGGCATGCGCAACTGTAACACCGCCATCTAGAAAATAGGTCTTGTCCCCAAAACAGTGGTCAGAGGGGTGGCGACAAAAGTGATCTTGGGGTAGCCTCGTAGCTTCGGACTCCGGACGGTAAGACCCAGCAACAGGGACCTCCTGAAAGCCAGAGTCCCCTTGAAGATGGTATAGGCAATCAAGTACCTCGGCTGGGTAGTACTATTGGCGTTATTATTGTTATTATCTGTATATTGGTCTGTATGGTCTGTATTTAGCTTGTAATAATGATTTGTCTATATATTTGGTTCCTCTCCTCATTTGGAGATGAGAGTTTTTCATCCAACATGGTATCAGAGGGATTCTAGGGTTTTCGATTCCGCTCCGGGGTCGCTCTTCCTCCCGCTCGTCGATCGCGATCGATCGGCCTCTCGGGCATATCGCGACTGGATCGCGATCTCCCGGCGACTGGATCGGCTTCTCCGTGGATCGTCTCTCCTGCATCGATCGACTGGATCGGGTCTTTCCTGCATCGATCGGCTCCGTTCTCGGGTTTCCGTGGATCGTCTCTTCCTCCCGCTCGTCCTGCATCGATCGGCTTCGTCTCCTGCATCGATCGCGATCGGCTTCGTCTGCTTCAGCCGCATCGATCGGCCCGCATCGATCGGCCTCTCTCGCAGCCGCATCGATCGGCCTCTCTCGCAGCCGCATCGATCGGCCTCTCCCGCTGATTTTCTTTTGTTCTTGATCCTCGATCTCCTTTGTGGGAGGGATCTCCTGTTGATTTATGGCTTCTACAGACACCTACGAATCCTCCTCGAGGAGGATCACTAGCATTCTTCTGGATGAGCGGAACTATTCTTCTTGGGCTACATCGATGAAGGTGGCCCTTGCAGGCCGGAACAAACTTTCTTGGTTGACTGGAGGACCTCCCAAGCCTCCTGATGACAAGAAAGATGATTTGGTCAAGTGGTCCACGGAGAAATTCATGGTTCTTGGCTGGATTCAGTGCTCGATGGAACCTCGTATCTTCGGCCAGTTCATGCGATTTGAAGACATCACCGAACTTTGGTCTGCTCTTCAGCGCACCTTCGGGCATACTCGTGTTGACGCCCAGATTTTTGGTGTCTTTCAGGATATTGCTTCCGCCACTCAGGGGGAGCGGTCTGTTCAGGAGTACTTTACCTACCTCCAGGATCGTTTTCTGGAACTCAACGATCTGGAGCCGCTTAGTGCCCTGAAATCTCCAGAGGATGTCACCCTTATCCGACAACAGCGACAGCGTCGGGAGACCTACCAGTTCTTGATGGGTCTTCGCCCCGAGTTTGAGTCCACACGTGCTCAGATTGTGGGCATGTCTCCCTTGCCCGACCTGCTTGAGGCCTACTCCATTATCTCTGCGCATGAAAAACGCCTGCTGCGTCAATCATGCCTCTCCGGCGCGCGTACTACTTCCTCGCTCCCTACTGAGCAGATGGCTCTTGCAGCTTCCTCTCGTCCTCCCACTTCTGCCTCCCGGAGCCGTGGTGGTCGCGGGTCATCTCCTCAGTCTGGGGGACGTGGCTCCTCCGGTGGCCGTGGCTCTACAGGTCCGCCTGGCCCTTGCTCTCATTGTGGGCGTCTCTATCATGACCGGAGCCGTTGTTATCAGCTCTACCCACACCTTCGGGGTTCTGATCGTACTTCGTCTGGTGCTGCTCCGCGCTCTACCGTTGCTGCTGCCGAGTCTGTTGATACCGTCGAGCGTCCCTCCGGAATCACTGCGTCGGATTTCAGTCACCTATTGGCCCAGTTTCAGCAGTTCCAGCAATCTCAGTCCTCCACTACTACCTCTGCCTCTCCTCGGTCTTCATCCTCAGGTACTCCGTTTGCTTGCACTGCGACCATGGTTGATCAGGGTTCGTCACCCTGGGTGATTGATTCTGGTGCCACCGACCATATGACTGGTACGTCTTCCCTCCTGCGCCAGGTTGCCCCTTGCTCACACCGGGATGTGCGCCTTGCTGATGGCTCGTTTACTCATGTCCTCAGCCAGGGCACTGTCTCTCTCTCTTCCTCTCTTTCTCTTGACTCTGTTCTTCATGTACCTCACATGGCTCTCAACCTTTTATCTGTTAGTAGCATTACTCGTGCTTTGAATTGCTCAGTCACTTTCTACTCTGATCATTGTGTTTTTCAGGACCTGCAATCCAGGAGGACTTTTGGTACGGGGATTGAGAAGAATGGGATGTACCATCTGGTGCTGCCTCCACCTACTGCTGCTACCACCACCACTGCTGTTCTTGCTTCGCCATCGAGTTTGCTTTGGCATGCCCGCCTCGGTCATGCTAGCCCCCCTCGGATGTTATCTGTTTGTCCTGATGTACCTTTTTCTTTTCCTTTTTATTGTGATGTCTGCGAATTGTCAAAACACACTCGCAGTACCTATGTATCTTCTACTAGTCGTGCTACTTCTTGTTTTGAGTTGATACATTCTGATGTTTGGGGTCCGGCCCCTATTGTTTCTTTTGATGGATTCTCATATTTTGTCACTTTCATTGATGACTATTCTCGTTGTTTATGGGTTTACCTTCTGAAACGTAAGTCTGACGTTCTATCTGTTTACACTCACTTTACGACTATGATACAGACACAACATGGCAAGTCTGTTCACATTCTTCGCTCTGACAGTGGCGGTGAATACACCTCCCGCTCCTTTGACGAGTTTCTTTGCTCGGAAGGCACCCTCCATCAGTTTTCGTGTCCGGCCACCCCCGAGCAAAATGGCGTGGCCGAACGCAAAAACCGTCACCTGTTGGACACTGTTCGATGCCTTCTTCGGGGCATGCATGTTCCTAAGTCCTACTGGAGTGCTGCTCTTCTTACCGCGGCCTTTCTTATCAATCGAACTCCGTCCCGCCCTCTTGGCGGCATTGCTCCCTATAATCTTCTCCACCCTTCCGCCTCTGTTTTTCCCATCCCTCTTCGGGTCTTTGGCTGTGTGTGTTTTGTCCAGGATCGGCGTCCTTCCCGGACAAAACTCGACGATCGGGCTGTCCGTTGCCTCTTTCTCGGCTACTCGACTACCACTAAGGGGTATCGCTGTTTTGATCCCCGTTCCCGTCGTATCATTCACTCTCGTGATGTAACGTTTCACGAGGAAGTACCCTTCTTTGTCTCTTCCTCGACTACCCCGGACCCTCCTACTATTGTCCAACCTGTCCCGGTCGTCCCCACCGTCTCCCCTCCATCGTCTCCACCTGTTCTACTTACTTACACTCGCCGCCGCGCGCCCACACCAGCTGTTACTCCCATTTCTCCCTCAGTTCCGGATCCATTGCTCCTTCCGGTTGCAGGTACTTCTCTTGAGCCTTCTCCCTCTACTACTTCTGATGACTTGCCCATTGCCTTGCGCAAGGGCCAACGTGCTTGTGTTCACTCCTCTGTTACTAAGCACCCGCTGGCTAGTGTTGTTTCCTACCAGCGGTTCTCTCCTTCTTACCAGGTTTCTGTGGCCGCTGCTGATTCGGTTCGAATTCCTGCTTCGCCTGCTGAGGCTCTCCTTGACTCGCGGTGGGTTCGGGCCATGGAGGAGGAGATGTCTGCTCTTCGTCATACCGGGACGTGGTCCCTTGTTCCTCTACCTCCTGGGAAACGCACCGTTGGGTGCAAATGGGTCTATACTGTGAAATATGGTGCTGATGGTTCAATTGACCGCTACAAGGCTCGTTTGGTGGCTAAGGGGTTTACTCAGGCTCCGGATGAGTTTGGTGCCACGTTTGCTCCCGTGGCCAAGCTGACTAGTGTTCGTCTTCTGCTCTCTCTTGCCGCCTCTCGGGCATGGCCTCTCTACCAGCTCGACGTCAAGAATGCTTTTCTTCATGGCACCTTACAGGAAGAGGTTTATATGGCTCCTCCACCGGGATTTGCCCTTAAGGGGGAGTATTCGGGCAGGGTTTGTCGTCTGCACAAATCCCTGTACGGCCTGAAGCAATCTCCGCGTGCCTGGTTTGACCGGTTCAGCACTGTTATCCTTCAGATAGGCTTCACTCAGTGTCACGCAGATCACACTTGCTTTGTTCGCGCCGCGACAGATGGCCGTCGTGCCATTGTCCTGGTCTATGTTGACGACATTATTCTTACTGGGGATGACTCTGCCGGTATTTCTGAGGTGAAAGCTACTCTCCGGGCTGCCTTTGAGGTGAAAGATCTTGGATCTCTCCGTTATTTCCTTGGGATTGAAGTGGCTCGCTCCCGACAGGGCATCTCCATATCCCAGCGAAAGTACACCTTAGATCTCCTCCGGGATTCTGGTCTCCTGGGATGTCGTCCTGCGCGTACGCCTATGGATACCAATCATCGTCTTCATGCGGAATCTGGTGATCCTCTATCAGACCCTTCTCAGTACCAGCGTCTGGTTGGCCGCCTAATATACTTGACAAATACGAGGCCAGACATCAGCTTCTCAGTAGGTGTTCTGAGTCAGTTTATGCATTCTCCTACGACTGCTCATCTTGAGGCCGCTCGACGTGTTCTTCGCTATCTCAAGCATGCCCCGGGACTTGGTCTATTCTATCGGGCTGACAGTGTTTCCAGTCTCTCCTGCTTCACTGATGCTGATTTTGCCGGTTCTTTGACTGATCGGCGCTCTACTACCGGCCTCTGTGTGTTTCATGGGGATCATCTTGTTTCATGGCGGAGTAAGAAACAACACATTGTATCACGCTCGTCCGCTGAGTCCGAATACCGGGCCATGGCACACGGTGTCACTGAGTTAATCTGGTTGCGATCGCTGCTGACTGAACTTGGTCTATCTCTGACCACTGGCTCGACTCTCTACTGTGACAATAAGTCAGCTCTCCTTCTCACTCAAGATTCAGTGCTTCATGAGCGTACCAAGCATATCGAAATGGATGTTCATTTTCTTCGTGACCACGTTCGTACTGGGACTGTCCTTCCGACCTATGTTCCTTCGGTCGACCAACTTGCTGATGCCTTCACTAAGGCCCTTGGTCCTACGCGTCCAGATTTGCTATCTTCCAAGCTGGGCATGATTGACATCTTTGCTCCACCTTGAGGGGGAGTATTGGCGTTACTATTGTTATTATCTGTATATTGGTCTGTATGGTCTGTATTTAGCTTGTAATAATGATTTGTCTATATATTTGGTTCCTCTCCTCATTTGGAGATGAGAGTTTTTCATCCAACAAGTACGACGCCAACTGCCGATTTTCTTCCAGACAAAGAGAACCGAGCTAGAAAATGGGCTTTCCCCAGAACGGGTAAGGCCCCCCTGTCAGCATTCCCTACACCAGAGGCTCAAGCTCATCCTTCAGCCCATGGTCAGAACGGAACGGCTGCGCTAAGACTGTTGTGGTCCTAGGCTGGAGGGAATTGGAGCAGCCGGGCGGCCCCGAGGGAATCGAGGGAAGACACAGTTGTTGCACCAGGGGCTCAGATATGAGGTTTTGGTTTTCGCCGTTGTCCACCATGATGATGATCGGGGGATCCCGCAGTGTGCCTGAGAGCAGCATGGTCTGCTGGCCGGAGATCCCGCCCGTCGAGGCACAGAATAACTCCAGACAATGAAACGTAGTTGTGGTAGGGTCGAGAGATGTATACCCCCACCCCCCGAGAGCTTCAGGGCCTCAAAGTCGGCCAGGGTAACCTCACGGTTGACGTCACCGATGATGGCGTGGAACTCCTTCACAGAGCACTCATAGTTGGGGGAGTAGGGTTGGCGGCATCGAAAACTGAGACCCTTGCTGCGAAGCTCATTGTAATTACTATTTGAGATGCATTGAGGAGTCGGTGGGCGGCCCGGTCGGTTTCCCCAAGTCGGCGGCCATGGTGGAGTTGTGGCTCCATGGAGGCCGAGGTTGGTGGTGGTCGGTTGTAGGAGCAGGTGGACAGGGAAAGGGGACGGCTTCCACCAGACACTCCAAATCCATGGCATCGGAGACTCTGCGGGGGTAGTGCGTGCGGAGACGAGAGCAGATATGTGGAAGTAGACCCTGCATGAAGAAGCTCAGGTAATGATCAGGCAATAGCCCAGGAACATGGGAGATCAGGGCGACGAGCTCATCAACATAATCGTCCAGACCAGTTGTCAGGCGGACGTCGTAAAGACGCTCGATAGCGGAGGAGCCGGAGTAGTGGGTGTCATACCGCCAGATCATCTCCTGCTTGAGCTCAGACTAGGAGAGGCATGGGCTGGATTGACGAAGCCACCAAGCCCAGTGGATGGCCTAGCCATCCAAGCCAACCACAGTCGTAGACACCTTGTCGTGCTTCAGTATATTGTTGAGGTCGAAATATTGCTCCGCTTTAGCAATCCAACCCATCAGGTCAACGCCGACAAAAGAGGGAATGTCGAGGGAGAGGGAAAACCGCCCCAGAATGGGCGGAGTAGTGGTCTCGGAGGGAATGGGTGGCGGCCCGAGGCCGAGGAGAGAGTCACCGTCCGCGGGCGAGCCGGGTCTAGAGACGGAGGTCAACACTTGGAGGAAGTCGATCTTGGAGTGGAGGGCAAGGGAAGAGGCATGCATAGAGGAGACGAGTTGCTCCTGAGCCTCCAAGCGGCTGCTAAGGGCTTCAGAAGTGGTATCTGGAGCGGGGTTACCGGAGGAGCGAGTGTTGGGAGCCATGGGGATGGAAACACCAGATTCCGGCCTAGAATGGGCGGATCTAACTGGGACAGCGGAAGCAAAGGGTCGGTGGCCTTCCTGCAGTAGATTAGCGGAGCTACGAACGCATGGGAGCAGGAAGCGGACGACGTGCAGATGTGCAGATGCGAAGCAGAAGCGTGTCAGTGGACGGGAGCCTCTTCTGCACGCGTGATCGACGGTCGTTGCATGGAGCAGAGCGGAGCAGCGGACGTCTAAGGTAAATGGATCGGGGACGCGGCAGGTGGCGACCCGAGCAGGGCGGAATGATTCGTGAAAGGGTGAACAGTTGTGAATAATCCTTTGAGAATTCTCCAGAGGGAGGTGATTAGAGATTTAAAATATTTTCTTACAACAATTTACTTAATTTAATCAATCTCAGTATTGCATCCACAGAATTCTAGCCAGAAAAATTAACATAGAAAAATAAAAGCACAGAAAATCACAGCAGACACAACACAGAAAATCACAACAGACACAACACAGAAAAGCACAGCACAAAAGACACCAAAATTATAGTGGTTCACCTAAATCTGGGTACATATACTCTTCTACCCTCTTATTAGAAATACAATATCTCAGTGTCTGAGTCTTTTGATAAGGAGACTCTCAGAACAAACAACTGAGTCTTTTGATAATGAGACTCTTAGAACCAAGTCCAGATTATTTGATAAGAAGATCTTGAACCAAGACTGAATCTTTTGGTAAGGAGACTCTTAAAACCACACTGAATCTTTTGAAAAGTGATTCTTAAAACTCTTTACTCTAATACAAAATTAGAAAAAAATATGAGAGAAGAAGAAGAATATTATCTTCTAGATTGAATCATCTGTCAACAGAATTTCTCTGAGGATTCTAGGCACTAAGTGTTCTGGATTCTTTCAATATGATGAATCCTTGCTTAGAAAGAGCGGGGATTATATGCTTTGATCAAGTCTATACCAAGTGGTCTCTGTATTCTTGTTGCAGCAGCAGCAATAGCAGTGGAGAAGAGAAGAAGAACTGTTGTCGGTTTTTTCTTTTCAATGATGATTTTGTCTGTTCTTTATTGTGTCTATATCCTTCTGAATTCTGGGTATATCAAACCCTTAGGGTCCGTTCAATTGCATGGAATTGAAATTAGATATTGGAATTGAATATTGGTGAATATTACGGAATTAAATATTGGTGACTAATTTAATTTCCAGCATTTGCCTAATAAAGAATATTGTTGAATATTGTGTAATTGATCAGTTCTTCTGTTCGTTTGTTAAATAAAATTCAATATAAGAATTGAAAAATATTGTGAAAATACTAATATAAACAAATGTGCGTTATGATCGCGACTTTTTTGTTCTGCAGCGATTTTTTTGTTCGGGAGCGAGTTTTTTTGCCTAGGCGCGATTTTTTTGCCCGGACGCGATTTTTTCGCCCGGGTGAGTTTTTTTGTTTGCACGACCGTGATTCTCTCATGGGCGTGATGTTTTCACGTAGCCGCGAATGTTTCACCCGTTGCATTTTTTTAGCCCGAACTCGATTGTCTCCCGAGCCGGTTTTTGTCGCTCGGGCGTGATTTTTTCGCCCGGGGGGAAAATCGCGCCCGGGCGAAAAAATCTCGTACGGGAAAAAAACGCGCCGGAGCGAAAAATCGCGCTTGGGCGAAAAAAGTCGCGCTCTGGCGAAAAAATCGTGCTCAGGCAAAAAAAATACGGTAGAGCGAAAAAATTCGCAGTCTGCCGAAAAAATTGCGCCCAGACGAAAAACTAGTGCCCTGGAGAAAAAATCACGGCAGGGCAAAAAAACTGCGACGGGGTGAAAAATCGCAGCAGGGCGAAAAAACTGCGGCAGGGCAAAAAAATTGCGCTTGGGCAAAAAAATTCGCGCCCGGGCGAAAAAGCGCGCCCGAGCGAAAATATTGCGCCCGGTCCAAAATATCGTGCTCGGGCGAAAAAAAACGTGACCGGGCAAAAATTCGAGGTAGGGCGAAAATTTCGCGTCCGTGCAAACGCCCGAACAAAAAAAGTGCTGACGGGCGAAAAAATTGCGCCCGAGCAAAAAATTCGCGCACAGGCATAAAAAGCGCTGTCGGGCGAAAAATTCGAAGCAGGGCAAAAAAATCGCGCCCATGCAAAAAATCATGCCCAGGGGAAAAAAGCGCGGACAGGCAAAAAAATCGCGCCCGGTAAAAAAATTGCACGCAGTCGGGCGAAAAAAATTGCGCTCGGGCAAAAAAACCTCGTCCAGGCGAAAAATAGCACCCGGGTTAAAAAAACTCGCGTCAAGGCAAAATATGCCAGCCTAAAGAAATATGCATGACTCGACGAAAAATTCGCACTCGGGCAAAAAAAACGTGATTGGGCGAAAAAATTGCGCCCGAGTAAAAAATCACTCCCGGGCGAAAAAAATCGCGGCCGGGCGAATAAATTCACGCCCAGGGGAAAAATCGCGCTTGGGCGAAAAAAATACTCACGGGCAGTTTTTAAAGTGATTTTACAGAATAATAAAATAAAAAAAAACTAACATTTTACAGCATTGACATATAAAGAAAGACAAGGCATGAGCATGGAACTGAAAGCTTGTATCTTCAAAATAGAAATTATAATTTATAATACATAATCTCAGCCAGAGGAGTGAAGATTTAATCGACATGTTCTTGAGCTTTTCAGAAGCAGTATACCCTTTAGAAGGTTGAACTATGTATCTTTCTTAAAAGAGAACTTCCTTTTTCTAGAAAAGTGAGTTTGGACATTTCAGATAGACATTGAGTTTGGAAAATAGAGCAACTGTGCTTTAGGGATAGCATCATGTCTAGAAATCTTGCATAATAGTACTTTGCCCACAATGTCTTTCAGGAATTGGAACTCTTCAGAAAAATCCTTCTTCATTTGCAATCTTAGGTTCAGCAGCTTGCTCTTGGATCTGTGTAGGCTTTTGAGCTGGTCTGCTATCTAATTCAGCAGACTCTTCATCATCAGAATTAATTTAAGCACTGTCCGGCTAATGATAGTGTACTTTAGATGATCCCTCTCCATTATCCTTAATACTTAATTATTCCAGCTCAATAACAAGAAGTTCATCTTCCTACAAAGTGTCTTGGATGAAAGTGTCATTCCCGTGGAAAATGGATTAGCTTCATTATATACTATATGAATGGACTCTTCTATTTTATGAGTCCTATTAAAGCACATATAGGCCTTGCTAGAAGATGAGTACCCCAGAAAGATACCATCATCGACCTTCTTATCAAATTTGACAAGATGGTTTTTTTTTGTTATTTAGTATATAGCAAGTGCAGCTATCCTAAAGTATGAGATTATATGAGCTCTTCCCTTCAGGAGCTCATAGGGAGTCTTTATCTTAGTCTTATGGATGAGACTTCTATTCAGAACATAGTTGACAGTGTTAACTGCTTTAGCCCAAAAGGACATAGGGATATTTGACTCAGCTAATAATGTCCTTCCTTAATCAATCAGTATTCTATTTTTCCTTTCAACTATCCCATTTTGTTAAGAAGTTTTCAAACTCTATGTCATGGTCACTTCTGATTATAGACACTGGAGTGTTAAATTCAGATTGAACCAGTTTGATGTATCTTAAGAGGATCTTAAAAGTGTCAGACTTAGCTCTTAGAAAGAACACTCAACTGAATTTGGAAAAGTCATCCAGTATAACTAAGGTAAAGAACTTTCCTCATAAGCTCTTAATGAGATTGGACCAAATAGGTCCATATGCAGTAAATAAAGAACTCTAGGTGAATCATTCTTACCAATTAGTTTGAATGATGATTTAGTTTGTTTACCTAGTTGACATGCCCTCCATGAATTTACTTTTATATATTTATCTTTTGCAAATCTCTAACGAAATTATTTTTGACTAGCTTGACTATGCTCTTGTGATTTAGATGATCAAGCATTGTATGTCAAAGCTCATTTTTTCTATGTCTGAATGAAACAAATAAATCTCCTTTAAATTAGAGGCTTGGAGCTAAAGTCAACCACATACACATTATATTTCTTAAAACCAGATAGCACTATTGCATCTGTTTTAGTGTTGACTATTTGATATAGATAGTGAGTGAATAAAATTTTGTTTTCATCATCACAACGTTGACTTATGCTTATGAAATTATGTTGAAGTCCTTTAACATAGACTAATTTAGAGAATGAAATGTCTTCAATTTTGATCATACCATAACCTTTGGTTTGACCATGATTGGAGTCACCAAAAATTACCTTAAGGTCATCATTGGCCTTATAATATTCCAGCAGTTCCATATGTCTATTCATATGCAGCCACTGTCCAAGTATCATAGTAATTTGTAGATGAAAAACTCATAACATGCACAAGGAACTAAACATTAGTTGGAACCCAAGTTACCTTGGACTCATTTCTTTTAACGTTATAGGGGTTAATGAAAGTGTAAGATGATCTTTCATCATACCCCTTAGGATGGAAGAGTGTTGGTATGTTAAACCAACAACTTTTAACATCAAGTACATTTCTTAAACAGATATTACATTTAGATTTAAAAGAATAATAATCAGTATTAAACTTGTTAAAATTGTTCGTTGGGAAGTTGCTTCGACTTGAACTCGACGCAACTGTCTGGTTGCGTCGATAGTGAGTCGACGCATATAAGATGTTGCGTCGAGATAAAGCCGGCGCAGATTCATGCTCGCGTTGAGTAGAACTCGACGCACCTGCAGAATAGCGTCGAGATGAAGTCGACGCATGTTCCCAGATCACAGAATTTTTATTTTTAAAGCTTTATTTTTTATGGGTCTTTTTCCTAGAATGCCCATATTATTAGATGCTCCAACCCTATTAAAAACTTTGATTTTCTCAAGGTCATCATTTATAATGATGATGGGTTTCTTTTCATTGGCTTTAACAAAGACTACAAGATTTTTCCAAGCTGGTGTGCTGGAAATTTTTCCTGAATTTATTGGCTCAACACCCAATCCTAAGTGGTTGCATCTCATAGTGAGATTCTCATATATGTACTTGAGCTTTTGACTTCTACCATTTAAAGAGTCTTCAAAGACTTTTGCATTTGCTAGCTCTTCTCTTAGTGATTTATTTTCTACATTCAACTGATTAACTTGTTATTTTAAGTTCTCTACTTCAACTCTAAGTTGATTATCTTGATGGATGTGTTCTTCATCAGGCTTGTCATTTCATAGCTCTTCTAATTTTTTCTAAGTTGTTTAATTGGTTTTTCTACCTCTAGTTGGTCTTGGCATAAATTTTAAAAATAGTTTTTAAAATCACTTATAAAATCAATATTATCAAAACAGAATACTGATCATCTTTATTATCTGATAAAGCTTTCAAAGCCATTATGTAGGCTTCTTCAGCAGCAACTTTATCTTCACTCTCAGAAGAGGAGTTTGACTCTAAGTCTGAGTCACTCTAGGTTTTTACAATGAAGTATTTTTCGTTGTTCTTGTCCTTCCTGAAGGACTGCTTCTTATGCTCCTTTTTATTGACTTTATCCTCTTGCTCTTCAGGACATTCAGGAGCAATATGCTTTGGCTTCGTACAAGTGAAGCAGATGACCTCCTTGTTGGGGGTCTTGTCAAACCTGGGCTTGCTAGATCTCCTACCCCTTCTTCTGGAATCCTCAGTCATTATCTATCTTCTAAATCTTCTAACTAGAAGGTTGAACATCGCTTCTTCAGAAGTTGAAGGTTCTTAATAAGATGTCTTCAATGCTATGGACTTATCTCTAAGGGTGGAAATTTTATCCTTTACTTCAGAGTCAGCCCTACTTTTCAGGAGTTCATAGAACTTCAATTTGCATAACAGAGCATCAATTGTGATTTACCTATGACATCTGGACTCTTTGATGGCCCAGATTCTTGAATCTCATGTGGTTGAGAAGCACATGAGTAGCTTATCATTAATTTCAGTTAGTGAGATCTCTTTATCCATCCTTTTGAGTTCATTTACAAAGATGCTGAATCTTTCATACATTTCAGCAATTATTTTATCAGTTTTCTTCTGAAAGTTCTCATATTGGGAGATGAGAAGTTAGCTCGTCCTTTCTTTCATCAGAACATTCATCCACAATTCTAGATAGAGACTCAGATTTCTTTGGCTGATAGGCAGTCAGCTACCTTCTGAAAGACCTCATCTGACATAGTAGACACCAATATGTTCATTGTATCGGCATCCCAGTCCTTTATCTTCTTTTCTGCTTCAGACCATTCAACCCTAGGTACCGGCTCTATTATTGTTCTTTCACTAGTAACCTTCTTGTAAGGCATTGGTGGTCCTGAAAGAATAGAATTAAAAATGCTTTCATCAATGTAATTCATGTATAGTTTTATTCTCGCTTTCCAGAGTGTGAACTTTTTTAAGTTATACATTGGAGTTCTAGTGGATGCAAATCATTTAAAGTTATTAGAACTCATTTTGAAAATAAATTTATACAATAATATGTGTACCTTTGGAACTGTTCAGATTTTTTGATCAAGATGTTAATATTTTTTTGATTAGCATCGCTTTGATACCAATTGAAAGGGTGAATAGTTGTGAATAATCCTCTGAAAATTCTCTAGAGGGGGGTGAATAGAGATTTAAAATATTTGTTTATAACAATTTATTGAATTTAAATAATTTCAGTTTTGCATCCACAGAATTCTAACCAGAATAATTAACATAGAAAAATAACAACAACGCTCAAGCCTTTATCCCACTATAGTGGGGTCGGCAATATGGATCCTTTGTCACCATTGTGCCATATCTTGTTCTAAGCAAACAATACAACAACCCTCAAGCCTTTATCCCACTATAGTGGGGTCGGCTATATGGATCTTTTATCGCCATTGTGCCCTACCTTGTGTCATAATCACATTAATGCCTAAGTACATCATGTCTTTCCTTATAGTTTCATTTCAAGTCTTTATTGGTCTACCCCTCCCTCATTTAACATGCCTAGTGACTAGACTCACAACGCCTAACAGGTGCCTCTAATGGTCTCCTTTGTACGTTTCCAAACCATCTTAGTCGAGCTTCTCGCATCTTCTTTGTAATTGGTGCTACTCCTGTCTTATCCCTGATACATTCATTCCTAATTCCATCCAGTCTCGTGTGTCCACACATCCACATAAGCATTCTCAACTCCGTAACTCCTATTTTTTGCTCATGTACTCAATTCACTGCCCAACACTCAGAACCATAGAGCATCGCTGGTCTAATCGCAGTACAGTAGAACTTGCCCTTAAGTTTTAATGGTACTTTATGATCACACAAGATCTCTGACGCACCTCTCCACTTCAACCAACCCGCTTGGATTTTAAGCAAATAATATATACTAAAAATCATGAGCAAAAAATATACAAACTCAATTATTTGATTTTATATAAGTGATAATTTATCTATGTGCATTTCTTTTGGTAGTACAAGAACTATATAATATCATTTTCTAGTTCTCATAATATTTTGTTCAGAAAATTTTATATTCCCGTGAAATTCTAGGTGTATTAATACTTATTGAATAGAGTGTTTATTATAAAAAAGTCTGCAGTGGTAGGCCAAAAAATTTCTGAACATGATGCAAAAGGTGCATGTAAACACATCAAAGATAACTATGGTATCCAAGAGAGGAACAGCTTCTTTCACAATTAAGCACAGCTGACACAACAAATCTATCAGAGCACAAAAAAGCACAGCACAAAAGAAACCAAAATTATAGTAGTTCCCCTAAATCTGGGTACATCCACTCTTCTACTCGCTTGATAGGAATACACAGTCCCAGTGTCTGGGTCTTTTGATAAGGAGATTCTCAAAACCAACAACTGAGTTTTTTGATAAGGTGATTCTTAAAATCAAGTCCAGATCTTTTGATAAAGGTATCTTGAACTAAGACAGAGTAATTTGATAAGGAAACTCTCAGAACCACACTAAATCGTTTGAAGAGAGATTCTTAAAACTCTTTACACTAATACAGAATTAATTAAATAAGATAGAAAAAGAAGAAGAAAATTGTCTTCTAGATTGAATCCTCTATCAGCAGAATTTCTCTGAGCATTCTAGGCAATAAGTGTTCTAAATCTTTTCAATATGATGAATCATTGCTTGGAGCAAAGATTATATGTTTTGATCCAATCTATCAGAGTCAACTTTGTATTCTTATTGTAGCAGCAGTAGTCGCAGTGGAGAAGAGAAGAAGAGGAACTGTTGTCGGCCTTTTTTTCTTTTCAATGATGATTTTGTCTGTTCTCTATTGTGTCTGCATCCTTTTGAATTCTAGGTATATCAAACCCTTAGGGTCCGTTTGGATCACAAGAATCGGAATTACAAAATTCCAATTCATCCAACAACGGCGAGATCGGGCAGCAAAGGCGAGATCGGGCAGCAACGGCGAGATCGGGAGACGGCGACGGGATCGGTCGACGACGACGAGATCGGGCGACGACGATGAGATCGGGGGCATGATCGGACGGCGGCGGCGAGATCGGGCGGCGTAAGCGAGATTGGGCGGCGAAGGCGCAATCGGATGACGACGGCAAGATCGGGCTGCTTCGGTGAGATCAGGAAGCTGCGGTGAGATCGGGTGGCGGCGGCGAGATTGGGCGGCAGCGGCGAGATTGGGAGGCAGCAGCGGCGAGATTGGGAGGCGGCGGCAGCGAGATCGGGCAGCAGCAGTGAAATCGGGAGGCGGCGGCGAGAATGAGCGACGATGATGAGATCGGGCGATGACGACCATAGTAAAAAATTGAATTCGATGAAATATCTGTCCTTACCCCGAAGAATTGGTCATAATACAAAATTGAATTTCATGGAATTGGATCAATTCCAATTCCGAGGCAATTCCTAACATCCGAACACTGGAATTGGAATTCGATTACCTCAATTCCAATTCTCAATTCTATTTCCAGAGATCTGAACGGGCCATTAGAGATTTCTAATCCTCTTCATCTGGGAAATTATCTTTAGAAGGAATAGTATAATATATCATCAAGTCCAATTTCAATTCCCAATTTAACAACAAATCAGTCGTCCGGTCGGGTTAGTGATATGAAGAAAACTAAGAAACAGTATTAAAAACTAGTGCATAGCAGGTATAAAAGAAAAGGACTGGATAGCAAACCTACAGCGGAAGTAGAACATGTATCTAAGGTTAAAAGTATACCTCATACTGATAATTTCACAGAGCCACTAGAAATAAAGAGAAAACAAATAACTGCATATCTGAAATATTACAACAAGTCTAGTACAAGGAAAATCTTAAATATTAATATATCATCAAGTCCATTTACAAAATATCAAAGTAATGAAAGGAAATAACAGAAACAAAAACCAACTACATGATGGACTCAACAATAAACGCTCATCCTAAGCGCAACTTCCCACCTGAATCCTCTGTAAAAACATGCCCAAAAAATGGGTCAGCCCAACGGGAGAGTAAGAAAAATCATTCCTTCTAGTGACACTAAAATTATTTTAAAAAAATAAATAAATGCTTGCTTTTAAAAATCAGTTTTATACTACAAAAAAAACTTTATGCTAGTATGTTATGCATGCTCTGGCAAGGTATCATTACCAAGATAAATTTTATGTTCTATGTTTACGTACTTTCGTACGTTTGCTCAAGTTCCGACATTGGTCATCTAAGTATTTAATAACGTACGGTCTATTCTTGAGTTCTAGGTGGTTCTTGCTTATTCTTTTTTTAAAGCTCTAGACAGAGTAGTTCCTAACGCGCGACTGTAATCTAACGATCCAAGTCCACTAACGAACTCAGGTGTTCTAGTGTCACGCGGACACAGGCACGAATCTACTAATTGTCTAAAAAGGAAAACATCTCCCAAAACTCTGAGGCCCATAAGATACACTATGCCCTATGAGAAAGATAGTGTGTCTCTATCAAGCACGAGATGAGGACTCTGACGTGCTTTCAAATCATCTTGAACTAGTACTACTCTACTTGTGATATTTCATTTTGTGTACTAAAGACCGTTCATCAAATTGATATGGTTGACTAGAAGTTGTATTCGAGACCCAAATATTTCATATTCGTATCTATATGTATATACGTGTAGAAGTTGTGTACTAACCAGTGATCTAACTGCTTGAGGAATTTGGAATTGGTTGTTATCATACAACTAGTTAATTAAATGATTACTAATTTGTCATTTTCCAAACGATACTAATTATTTTTGTGCGGCTATAATATTTTATACAGAATTACACGAATATTTATAATGCAATCTATTTGATATGTCTAGCCAGAGAGAATTAGAGTTTCTTACCGTGGTGTTGCGCTGTTCGTACACCTGACACGACGGTATGACTTAGAGAAAAATATTCTGAATCACTGATTTGATTTCAGATTGCCAAAGAAGTTTTTACCTCTTCAATTCCTCCAAACCTAACACGAGTGCATTCAACATAAAACTTCCTAAATTATTAAATCACAAATTTTATTACGAAGGGAGGAAAGAAGTTAATCACTACTCCACTAAAAAGGGAATCCGCTCTATAAAGTGTCAAATGCCTCCTCTAAATTAGAGTTGTCTACCTAACGACAGAATAATAAAAAAAATGCAGAACCCCAAACCCTTGATACAATTTCCATAGGGTTTAGTTGGAGGTCATACAAACATTGGATGAGAAAAGAACCACACAATACCTGAATAAGACAGAAAGGGAGGGATCTAGAATCACAAGTCTCTACTAGAGAGTCTCAATTAGGGTTCCTGAAATTTAAAATAGAAACATCATGGTTTAAAAAAAATTCTGAAATCTAGAGAGAAAGAGGAGCCGGATACAACGAGGAAGGCTCGATTAACTGCTGAGGAAAACCAAGGAAGAAGACCCCTTACCTTGCTGGAACGATAAGAGGAGAGAGCGCTCCAATAGACAATCTCAGGTAACGGAGGAAAACAGACGGACGGCCTGGAGCCGAGGTCTTCAACCAGAGGAGAAACTGTCGTCAAGGGCGTGCTGGAAGGGAGAGGAAGAACACTGGTACCTCTAGCAGCGCCGGCGAGAGGCGCGAGTAGCGCTCGACTGCAGAAAACAAACGTCGCAGGGGGGGAAGGCGTCGACTGCGGGAGACGAAGAGGAAATCGAGGCTCGACGGGAACAGAAATAGGGCTCACGGAAAGAAATAGGGTTGCGGGTTTAATAAGGAGCGACTGGAGCGGTTTTGGTAACCGTCGGGTGAGAGGGTGGTTTAAACTTTTTGGACTCATCTGGGCTTGTTTTCTCACT
This sequence comes from Platanthera zijinensis, assembly GCA_039513925.1. Lineage (NCBI taxonomy): Eukaryota > Viridiplantae > Streptophyta > Magnoliopsida > Asparagales > Orchidaceae > Platanthera > Platanthera zijinensis. The sequence goes on along the minus strand of CM077096.1, from coordinate 139,866,394 downwards.
CGTGCACCGCATTTCAGCTGGTAATCGATTATATTTGCTTCATTCGGTCTATGACTACTTTGTGCACTGTTTTGGCTCATGGATGTGCAATTGTGCATTCTGTTGTCGGGGGTAAGCACCTGGTGCTCCCCGTGGCTCTTTCTGGATGTTGTTGATTGCATTCTGGTGCTGGGAGCTTTTGCTCCAGTTTGGTTTTATTGCTATGCAGGTAGTCGGGACGTCCCGGATTCCATTTCCAGGTCCTGTGTAAAACGTACGGTCGTGCGAATTTGTTCACGCACGGTTTGAGATTAATCGTGCGTTATACACAGCAATTCTGGGAACGTCTGTGGTTACCCGTGCGTTTTGTTCCCGCACGGTTTCGGCCAAACCGTGCGAGAAGGAAACGCACGGTTTTCCTGTAACTTTCTTGTTTGTACCAATCTGTGGTTAATCGTGCGATTTGTTCACGCACGGGCGGCAGCGCCCGTGCGCGAGTAAAACGCACGGTTCCATCTGCTTGACTTGAATTCCAGCTTTTTATTGTTACCCGTACGATTTCCTTCACGCACGGGCGGAAACATCTGTGCGCGAGTAAAACGCACGGGTCAACGCTTCTCCTTCCGCAGGCTTGTTCTGAAAGTTAATATCGCACAGTGTGCGCACGGTCGTGCGCCAAACCGTGCGTGACCATTATTTCTGATTTTTCTATTTAAGACGCAGATTTCATCGTCCCGGGGAGCCAGTCCGATCCAGCCCACCATTTCCGCTCCTCTGAGCGGGATAACTTCCCTCCAGCCGCTATTTTCTCTCTCCTCCTTGGAGAGTTGATCCGGCCACCATTCTTCCTCCAAGAGCTCGCGATAGCATCATCTCCAGCCACCATTGTCTTCTCCAAACTCCAAGCTCTGTTTCAAGTTCTTAGGGTGCTGCATCCGTGGAGTTCTCAGGATAGATTTAGCCCAGCGATTATTCACAAAGAAGAAGGGTTATTGGAAGGAGGTGACAGCCCTTCTGGACCCCAGACGTCATCCGTAGACCGAGCTCGGACAAGGCCCGACAACCCTTGACTCCGGTCGCGAATCTCAGAAAGCCTTTGTGCATTTGGTTGTTTCTCTTCCCCTTCACTTGTAGTATTTTTCTTCTGCTTATTTGGATGTTGGATTGATGTGTAAGAACACTGTTTAGCTTAAGTATTTCAGCATGTCTATGTGTTGTTATATCTTATTTCTTGATTGTGTTGATGAGCTTCGGTTTTTATTGTTCTTGTTGAGATAATGTCGTTCTAGCGATTGCTAGAAGCGTGCGTTGCGAAGAGGTGATTGCGATCCTCATTGGCTCATCCATCTTTCATATTACTCTCTTGAGTAATCCACCAAAGAGACGCGGTGACGGCGACCCGCAATAGGTTTATTAGTGTTAAACTTAGGAAACTCCAAACCAAAACCCCTTTTGTTTACGTTAACACTTGCAATCAATTTTTCAATAGCGAAATCACACTCCCTACTTGCACTCCTCGAGAGATTGATATCAGGGGATTCAACTCCTCAACTTTATTACTTGTGTGACCGGTACACTTGTCGACGCATCAAGTTTTTGGCGCCGTTGTCAGGGAGTGCAACTGTTGCGTGTATTTTTCTTTTGAAAAAGTTTGTAAGTGTTTTTGGTATTTTTGAAAGGATTTTTTGTGTTGTATGACAGATCCCAACTCCAGTGATAGGGTTGAAGATCTTGTGTTTGAGCTTGAAACCGCACGTGCGAGGCGAGCTCGTCTGCGTGCTGCTGCTGCTAAAGAAAGGATGGAGGATTTTGGCCAAGGAGGAAATGGCCACGGTGAACGGGTTGTTGAGGGACAAGAAGTGGTCCAACCACGCATTAGGACAATGCGTGATTTCACAACCCCTACTGCGGGAAATGTTTACACTGGCTTCGGACCGGCCATCGTAAACAACCACTTCGAGATTAAACATGTCATCCTGAATATGATCCGAAATAATACTCAGTTCTAGGGCTTGCCGAGTGAGGATCCGCAGCTCCATCTGGCGGAGTTCTCAGAAATTTGCGGCACATTCCGATATGCCGGTATTTCTGATGACGTAGTAAAGCTGAGGCTGTTCCCATTTTCGCTGAGGGACAAGGCCAAAACCTGGCTCCATACTAGTGTTCCAGGGACCGCTACTACATGGGAGGCCCTATCCTCTAAGTTCTTGGCTAAGTTCCACCCGATGGATAAGATTGTGAATGCACATAGGGATATTGCAACCTTTCGGCAGCTGGACCAAGAAACGTTGTCTGAGGCGTGGGAGAGATTCGTTGACCTGCAGCGTCAATGCCCCCAGCACGGCTGTGAGCCGTGGAATTTAGTTGAAATATTCTATTTTGCTATTGAGCCTAATTTCAGAGCTATGATCGACGCAGCAGCTGGAGGCACAATAATGAACCTATCTCCTTACGAGGCATTGAGGCTACTTCGCGACACTGCCTCCCATAGCACATACTGGACCGCCGAAAGAAATACCCCTAGAGGGGCGAGGAATCTGTTTGAAGTGAATGTTGTGGTGCAACAAGCTGAGGCGAGCCATCATAATTTGGATGGAAGGACGATGTTGACCAGATCGGCCCCTCCTCCAGCTCGGTTTATGGACATTTCATGCCAGGGTTGTGGTAACCCCGGCCATCATGCTTATGAGTGCACTGCTGGAGAGACCTTTGCTGAGCCGTCAGGTATAACTTCTGACGAGAGCGTAAATTTTATAAATAATCAAAACCGCACTGCTTCTTATAATAATGCGTATAACCCCAACACGAGAAATCATCCTAATTTCTTGTGGAATCAAAATGCTCCCGGTCAAAGGTGGCAGGGAGGTCAGCATCAATTTGATGCTCAAGCCTCTAGTAGCCAGCCGCGACCGCCGCATACGGGTTATAATCCGAACGTGCAAGGGACTCGTAAGAGTGCGTTGGAGGAAATGATGGAGAAGTTTGTTGAGATGGCCCAATCTAATATGGCCACTCAAACCGCTTCCATGAGGAACTTGGAGACACAGTTGGGGCAACTGGCCCATGTGTTCTCCGAGCGTACTCGCGGCACCCTCCCAAGTGATACGGAGAGAAATCCCCGTGAGCAAGGGAAGAGTGTTGGGGAGGCGGAGGAGTGCAATAAAAATGAAATGGCTGTTAAGTGTGAGATTAATGCGGTGGAGACGATAGCTTTATGTGATTCCCGATCATCGTGCAACATTCTTGCTTTGCAAGATGTTGAGAAACTAAATTTAAATATCGAATCGAATGTCCGGAAGTCACTAGTGCTAGCCGATGGGTCGGTAGTAAAAACCGATGGGGAGATTAAAGAGGTGGCAGTGATTCTGAATGGGGCTGTTGTAGTCACTGACTTCTAGTTGTTAGGACCCATGGGAAATACATCGAAACCCATCTTAAGGGTCCCATTCCTAAAAGCTGAAGCTACATTGCAATTTAATGCGAGCGGTGTCACCTTGGCTTCCAAGGTCGATTTGCCTTTACCACCGTCACTTCCCCCTATAATTTCAAATGAACCTGGAGAACTTCTGAAATTGAATGTTTTGTTATCTAATGATTTATCTAAAGCTACTGAGACAAGTGTTCTGCTGAATGAGCAAGATAAGGTTAAGAAAGTGGCAGAACTGCTGATGTTAGCTGAAGGAGAGACGAAGACGGAGTTGCTTGAAGTGAAACAAGATTCGGATAAGAAAAACGTGAGCTGAGCACGGCTGTAGAGAGCGTGCAGAAGATAGACTTAAAAACTTCTATTGATCCGAACAAATTTTGTAAGACTGTTAAACAGGTGACTTGGGCTGATCTTTCACCCGCCGCGGGTGAGGAAAGGATGCCCCCGGATGAGAAGGATAGAAATGCTGCTGAATTGGTTGGTGTGGTTATACCACCCTGGCGATCCCCATCTGTGGATCTGAAAAGAAAAGAACTGCTCATGCGCAAGGCGCAGAATTTTGCCCGTCGGCGCGAGAAGGAAGAGGTTAGGGGCAGGGGAGATTCGTCTTCCCTGGGCCCTAAAGCTTTCGCCTCACCCTCATCTCGCGTGACTGGGGGATCTATCACAAGTCAGCGTTCAGCTGAGGAGTGAAGGATCTCCAGGGCCCCTTTCCTGCTTTTTATAGTTTCATTTATTGCTTAATGTTGTGTGTAACTTTAGACTTTTTCGTTGCGTTTTGAACTTATGCTCTGAACAATATTTATATAACTGTTAATACAGGTATTTGTTCCACCTTAAGGACGGTAAAGAAAAGGGTTTATGGGAGACAACCCAATTTCGCTGCTTTTAATTTGTTCAATTATGCTGCTGTGATTATATGTTTTTAGTATGCGTGGTTGGAGGTATTCTCTTGTGCAGGTGGAGTTCCTTTGGGCCGTGGACTTTCTGCTGAAATTAACGCCAATCTTCTGGTATACTCATTTGCTAAGCATGAGGTAATCTCTCCCCCAACTTTTATTTCTCTATTTTTATTGCAAATCTTGGATAGGTTGTTTAGTTTAAATCTGGTGGGGGAGAGTTATGCGGGTTACCTATGCACATGCACTATTAGCACTTTCATACCAAAAGTATATTTTCATTTTCTGTTTTTATATTATCATGTCTGCATCGTGCACCTACACCCACATGAGCGCGATCTTAAGCACGCGCTCGGCTCAAGTTAAATTTATTTCTTTTGTGTTAACTTTAAAATAGTGGTGCTGGATTAAAATTTTAGGATAGAGTAGTTCGAAACTCGTGTAGTGCTCCTAATCGAGTACTCATAGTGTGTAGAAATAGTATAGATTTAATTTTTCTTTATGCTCGTAGGTTATACTTTTCTGCATTTGTAAATATTGTTTGTATTACTAAAAAGATGTTGAATCTGGAGTAATCAAACGGTGGTATAGGAATGTGTGTAGCCATCACTAGCCTCGTATTGCTTGAGTCGGGAGGAAAGATCATCTTTCTTGGTGGCTAAGAACTTGTCCCAAGCTACTCTCGAAGCATTGGTGCATGGTTAGTCTAGCGTGAGCGTGATGTAGACCATCTTTTTGGCCCGGTTGAGCCTTGTACCCGTCCTAACGATAATCCTAGTTAGCCTATTTTGAGCCTACCCATCCTGTTGATTTAGCCCCACTTCACGATCACCAGAGCCTAAAAGCTTTTTCCAGTTGCACACCCCAATCTCGATGTATTAGTATGTTAATTCTTCCATTGGTGTTGTTGTGGTGTTGTTATGTGGTTGTGCGGTGAAGTTTTTTTGAAAATTTGGCTGAAAGTGTATTATAAAAATCTGGAAAAAGAAAAGGAAATAAATATGTGCTGATTGATATAAAATAAGAAAGTGAAAATGAAGAGTCTATTTGTGTTATTGTTGTGGTGATAGGTGATAGGCGATGCGCACACCCGTGTTGTCAAGTTCAAGTCTGGTGGTGTGGTGCCCCCAAGGTTGTAGATATCGGATATCGGGGACACGTCGGTTTATGTTTTTCATGACGATTTTACTATGTCATTATTTATGTGTAATTATTTATAAATTTAATCATATTTTTCATTTATATATATTAATATATTAATAATTTGATATTTATTGAACTTCTAAATACATTAATATAATATAAGCATTTTGTGTTATACAAGTAATAACGGTATAATGCATGAAATAAAACAAGAGAAAGTAGAATGCCAGAAAGTTGTCCGTAACAATGGAAGATAAAAAAATCTTTAGTCCATAATTCAAAAATCATGCATAATTGACGTCGATGAAGCACTTGGGCAAAGAAGAAAGCCAAAAGAAAAAAAAACCTAAACAATGAAATAATTTTGGTCTATTATATATTAGACCATAGACACTAATTAAAATAAGTTGAAAAAACCAATCGATAACATAACGGGATATATCGGCGAATATATCGGTCAATAAAAGACATATCGGAGGATATATTTCAAATGGATTTTTGCAAAATAATATAGGGAACGTGTCGTTTTGTCCATAAAACCTTTATGTCGGCTGACATGTCGGCCATGTCAGAGGATATCCACAACACTGGGTGCACCTGCATGTTTTGTTGGCGAGAGGATTTCATTTGTATGAGCTCATTCGGGTTGTGCGTAGTCATCGTTTTTATCCTTTTACGTCCTTACCTACGTATATACCCAAGCCCCATTATTTTCCTAAAGTCCTACTGATTCACGCTTGAGTCAAACTAGCGTTGTGGAGAGAGTGTGAACGGGCAAGCGTATGATCCCCGACATTGATGGATTTCTTTGGAGGTGATCCCGAGCCCCGGACTTTGGCAATGCTCAACTGAGTGGTCTGCTTACTTTCTTCCTACGTATGACCGAACGATTCTCCAGAATTCCATTTTTGAGTAGTTAAAATATTCATTTACGCCTGTCAAAAGTTATAAACTCCGTAGTATAATTAAAAATTTTACCTATTATATTTTCTACGCCCATGAAGTATTTGATTTCTCGCTTTACTTTATTTGGAAATTTCTAAGTCAGCTAGCTGTTTTCTAGTTCACGGAGAAATGATTTGCTCGGGACGAACAAATGTTTAAGTCTGGTGGTGTGATGAGTTCGATATTTATAGGGTTTTTCGGACACATCTGGGCTTGTTTTCTCACTCGTGCACCGCATTTCAGCGGGTAATCGGTTATATTTGCTTCGATCGGTCTATGACCACTTTGTGCACTATTTTGGCCCATGGATGTGCAATTGCGCATTCTGTTGTCGGGGGTAAGCACCTGGTGCTCCCCGTTAGGGGTGAGCATGAAAAATCACAAACCGCAAAAACCGCCCGCACCGCAAAAACCGAACCGATTTTTAAACCGCACCGAGTAGTTTAGGTGCGGTGTGGTTTTGAACTTTTACAAACCGAGCGCGGTTCGGTGCGGTGCGGTTTTTGGATTTTGAAAACCGCAAAAACTGCACCGCACCGAATATTTTGTGTATTTAATTTTTTATAATAACGTGACGTTACATTTAAGTATATTAAGTAAGAGTTGATATATTTATACGATATATTACCGTCAAAGTTAATATAATTACGTGAGATATTTTGCTGAATCATCTCTTCCACACAGACTATATTGGAATAAAAGCTTAAAACTATAAGGAAAACATGATGTACGCATTAGTGAGAATATGTCAAGATATGGCATAATGGCGACAAATGAATCAAATGATCCATATAGCCGACCACACTATAGTGGGATAAAGGTTTGAGTGTTGTTGTATCTCTAACACACACAGACAACTTGGATATCAATTAAAACAGTCTCTTAGTTTTAATAATCCAAATTAAAACAAAATATTGCATAAGAAGTGTTGATATATAAGAATGAATGAATCTCCTACACCAAAGTTTAGTGTAAAAATATTTGTCTATAAAACATGATATTCACAAAATATTATATAGTTCATAAATTGGTATGACATCTCCAAAAAAAAAGACAAATAACTGCATTAAAATTTATGAAAATAAAATCACTTGTAAGAAAATGATGTAATTTAATACAATAAAGAGAGAAAAACAGCAAAACATAAAAAAACTCATAAATTATCAAGCAATATTCATAGTTCTGATGCTTACCTGTAGTCTATGTAAAATACATGTTAAAAACCGCACCGAAACCGCAACCACGCCGCAAAAAACCGCACCGAACCGAAACTGCACCGCATAATTTCGGTGCGGTGCGGTTTTGCTCAGGCAAAAACCGAGCCCTTATGGTGCGATTGCGGTTTGGGCCAAAACCGCACCAAACCGCACCGTGCACACCCCTACTCCCCGTGGCTCTTTCTGGATGTTGTTGATTGCATTCTGGTGCTGGAAGCTTTTGCTCCAGTTTGGTTTTATTGCTATGCAGGTAGTCGGGACGTACCGGATTCCATTTCCAGGTCCTGTGTAAAACGCACGGTCGTGCGAATTTGTTCACGCACGGTTTGAGATTAATCGTGTGTTATACACAGCAATTCTGGGGACGTCTGTGGTTACCCGTGCGTTTTGATCCCGCACGGTTTCGGTCAAACCGTGCGAGAAGGAAACGCACGGTTTTCCTGTAGCTTTCTTGTTTGTACCAATCTGTGGTTAATCGTACGATTTGTTCACGCACGGGCGGCAGCGCCCGTGCGTGAGTAAAACACATGGTTCCACCTGTTTGACTTGAATTTCAGCTTTCTGTTGTTACCCATGCGATTTCCTACACGCACGGACGGAAACGTCCGTGCGCGAGTAAAACGCACGGGTCAACGCTTTTCCTTCCGCAGGCTTGTTCTGAAAGTTAATATCCCACGGTGTGCGCATGGTCGTGTGCCAAACTGTGTGTGACCATTATTTCTGATTTTTCTATTTAAGACACAGATTTCATCGTCCCAGGGAGCCAGACCAATCCAGCCCGCCATTTTCGCTCCTCTGAGCGGGATAACTTCCCTCCAGCCGCTATTTTCTCTCTCCTCCTTGGAGAGTTGATCCGGCCACCATTCTTCCTCCAAGAGCTCGCAATAGCATCATCTCCGGCCACCATTGTCTTCTCCAAACTCCAAGCTCCATTTCAAGCTCTTAGGGTGCTGCATCCGTGGAGTTCTCAGGATAGATTTAGCCCCGCGATTATTCATGAAGAAGACGGGTTATTGGAAGGAGGTGACAGCCCTTCTGGATCCCGGACGTCATCCGTAGACCGAGCTCGGACAAGGCCCGACAACCCTTGAATCCGGCCGCGAATCTCGGAAAGCCTTCGTGCGTTTGGTTGTTTCTCTTCCCCTTCACTTGTATTATTTTTCTTCTGCTTATTTGGATGTTGGATTGATGTGTAAGAGCAATGTTTAGCTTAAGTATTTCAGCATGTCTATGTGTTTTAGTTCTTGATTGTGTTGATGAGCTTCAGTTTTTCTTATTCTTGTTGAGATAGTGCCGTTCTAGCGATTGCTAGAAGCGTGCGTGGCGAAGAGGTGATTGCGACCCTCATTGGCTCATCCATCTTTCATATTACTCTCTTGAGTAATCCACCAAAGAGACACGGTGACGGCGACCCGCAATAAGTTTATTAGTGTTAAACTTAGGAAACTCCAAACCAAAACCCCTTTTGTTTACGTTAACACTTGCAATCACTTTTTCAATAGCGAAATCACACTCCCTACTTGCGCTCCTCGAGAGAATGATATCCGGGGATTCAACTCCTCAACTTTATTACTTGTGCAACCGGTACACTTGCTGACGCATCACCGGCACCCCAATATTGAGATTTCACTTCAATTACAAGAATGTCATTTTCTTTCAACTCTTAAAGGAAATTTAAATGATCCACTCTCGCTCTACCAAATAAAACCGTGTCGAACGCAAACTCAACACTAAACTAATCCACTAACTAAAGTATAAGATTTTAACTATGGTAACATTGCACCTCGACGAAACGCTGGCTTGGTCAAAATCACTCGCGATCAGACCCTGCAATTAAATTGAACTTTCACGTCAAATTACGGATGTTACAGCGGGTGACCGGGCGGTTGGATTGCGCCGAGTCAGAGGGTTGTGAGTGACCACGAGAGCCGCGGTGGTGCCCAATATTGGCACCAAAAGAGAAGGGTCTGCTGAAAATTAGAAGTATGACTTGGAGAAGGAATGGCTCGGAGGTTGAAATTAAAATTAGGGGTGCTAGTTTGGAGAGGGGGTGGGGTTAAAATAGATAGAAAGCTGGGATTGAACAAAGTGGGCTGGCAGCAGGGTTAAAAAATTTTGAAACAGGTCTGTGGGGCCCCGGGAACAGTGTGTATTAAAATCAATAGGGAATTAGAAACAGCGGGTAATTAAATATGTAAAAGGAGTTGCGATAAGGAATGGTGGTGGGGTCCACGGAGTAAAAGAAATTAAATAGTTGTGCTAGCCTGCTAGGTTTGGGCGGGGGTGGGCTCGATGAAAAGCAGGAGCGCAGGCGGCTCGAGGAAAGCAAGGAGATGCGGGAGGCTCGAGGGAAGCAGGAAGATGCGGGAGGCTCGAGGGAAGCAGGGAGATGCAGCTCTGGGATGGCGACGGACGAGCAACGATCGTCGGCGGCTTTGACGAGGGAAGGATTCCAACCGGTCGTCGATCCAGCGGAACGCCTGCTGCGATTTTGGGCGAAGAAGTCGGCGGTTCGGCGAGGCTTCAACGAAAGCGGGTCGGGAGCCGGGTTGAGTCTCGCCGGCAAGGCTTGGACGAAGGCAGAAGAAGCTTCTCGACAAAGCAGGGAGGTGCGGGGTGGACAACAGCGGTCCTGATAGAAGAGGGTCGCTGGCTGGAGTGAAACGGAAGAAGAGGATGGCGTGCAAAGCCTGGAATGTGGTTTTCGACGGCGGCAGCGGGCGATGTTGGCATGCGTCGACGGAAGAGGACCGAGGAAACTCTGATACCAAGTTGTTATGGGCCTATCTCAGAGGTGATCGCAAGGATGAGCGGAGAGTTATCGAAGATACTGTAGAGCCGTGACCACGGCTGCCTAAGCGGGGTTGCTCATCGGAGGAGAGAGCCACCAAGATCTCACAAAGAAGATGGGGAGTTAGAACCTTGCATTTGCTTGCCTTCAACAACACACCCAAAGCCTTTATATAGGCTACAACATAATCATGACTCTAACACTCACCTAACACTCCCCTAACATAACATAAAGACACGAATAATAATGACAATAAGGAGCTCGGTGCTCGAGACTCACAACAACCCATAACACGTCACATCATAACTCATAACACATAACAAACTCTACATGCCCTAATAACATTTAGATCCATTGAATAAGCACCAGCTTACTGTTATCATAAAGTTATTCCTCCTTCCTTAATGTTGCGGAAATACGAGAAGAATGAAAAATGTAATAGAAATAAACAATCATAGATGACAAAGATTTACGTGGTTCACCTCAAGATGGGCTAACGTCGATGGGCAGCAGCGGTTGGATTTTCATTATTCAGAACAAAGGCAGTTACAATGGGTGGGCGAATTTCATAATTCAGAATACAAAAAATAAAATGCCCAAACCCCAAAACGGTTGCCTCAGAACAACCACTAAATTACCGTACAAAAGACATAATGGTCAGAACAGAAGCAGTTACAATGGGTGGGCAAATTTCATAATTCAGAATACAAAAAATAAAATGCCCAAACCCCAAAACGGTTGCCTCAGAAAAACCACTAAATAACCGTACAAAAGACAGAATGGTTAGGAGTTTATATAGTTGATAGTACCTTATCTATATATTTTTTTATTATAATATTTATTGGTTAAAATATTATTTTTAATAACAATTCATCTTTTATTTAGTCTATTTAAAATATTTTTACGTTTCGGTGACAAATGGGCCGCTAGCACCAATTAGAGCTTATGGACATGAATAGGAGAAAATTTGGGGCATTTTTGAAAAAAACAGCATTACACTTTCTACTAATTGACACACCATTGGCACACACCCATGTGCCTTGGGCATGTGACCCGATCAACGAGTCTTTTCACTGACAACCGACTCGCAACAGTATTGGAACCATCAAAAGGACGCACGCCCCGGGCGCACGCCCCGGGCGCACGCCCCGAGCGCACGCCCCGGCCGCACGCCCCGGCCGCACGCCCCGGCCGCACTCCCCGGCCGCACGCCCCGGCCGCACGCCCCGGCCGCACGCCCCGGAAGAAAGAGAGAATCGAAGCCGAATACAACTTTTATGAAAACCAAAAATAGAAAAAGAAATACAAATCAGCCTAAGGGAAGACCCTGAACAGATGACATACATCAAAAGGAGCTTTGGACAATCCGCCACTCCACTACCCAAAAAATAGGAAAGAACTTCAATACTCAAAGCATGCATTACCAAACTTACCCACCCTAGCTATTTATAGAAACTGTTTATTATTAAAATGACAAAACTACCAAACTACCCCCATATCAAATTGATTGTATTATGCCCAAACTACTAATACCTTTCCCACCCATTTCTCCTCGTCATGCCATAGGCATGTATACTTTCAGGTCGTATGACAATTCCCCCTTCAAAAATTCCTTGTCCTCAAGGAACAAGGTGAGTGTACGTTGTTTGAAGGTCCACAAAGCTTCTATGTCACGTCCAATCACCGTCCCATTGAGGAATTGAACAAGTATTTGAGTGATCGCTTTGTTAGTTTTGGAGGTCATATGTCAATGCCTGATCATGTGCGTGCTTAATATTGCTTTAATCATCTGACCAACTTCAGCTTTCTGGAGAGGCGGATGGCGATCGAGTCGTAGAGTGATAACAACATGACTTCCACTACAAGAATACAACGAATTGAAAAATGTTAAGGACTTTGTTCTCCATTGCTCCCATGTTAAAAACAGGAATAGACACGATGTTGAACAAATCAAGATCATATGCATGGCCAAAAATCTCATCCCATTTAATAGCTGCATTGAGAAAATACATCACATGGACTATTTTTGGGACATCATGTGATGGCGTCGAGATTCACAAGGACAGTTTTTCCAGGCTTTGTCACAAATGAATCACTTCTGCTTTCTAATTGTCTAGCAACGAATGCAAATAACATGGTTTTTTGATAAGATCCACCCAGACTACATAATGTCTCCCACCCTCAAGGTCTCCTAGCTCGATCAAGTTCACATTAGATAGCAGCACTGGATACAAACTTTTATCTACCTCAACTCGACAAGTATATCTTGCCATGACAGCGGAAGATCCTGATAGAATGTGATTTTCCGGAACCCTTCTGCTTCGCATTGTGTAGAAGGTACTACTAGTAGAGTGTCTCCAATGATGTATTGTTTTGGGGGTGTATTTCAGTATAAATTTTCAGTATGAAAGTTGTTCCAGTGGGGATGACAGTGTCAGAAGACCCGAATCAAAATGATAATCTTCTTTCTCCCAGTCCCTCCCCTCAACTTTGATTGATATCAGCTTAAGGACACTACCATTAAGTACCAAAGGATAAGACGTCCCTTCAGTTTTTGGATTCATAAAAAATTTGGAGTGGACAATTGTCTTGTCTTCACAAAGGAGAAAATTCCACTCTGCTAACAAAATAATAGTCTGGCATCTTATAGTCCTTCAGAAAAAAATTTTTAGGGCTATCCATCTTCGGTTCTTCGTTCTGTGCAGGGAGGGGTTGCGTAGCTACTGAGCAAATTATATTTCTACTTATTGTTGATGGAAAGAAAAAACAATTTCTCCTCTCATGCAATCACTCCCCAGTGATGTAAAAATTATTTTGAAAAGTCTTCTTCCCTTGATATTGTAAGGTACAATGAGGCCGGCTATTGTAGATTTGCATATCAATCAAGTCGTCCTCCGCAATAGCGTCCTCAATGGTTTCCTTGCTCTGCTAAAGAAGCTGGTTCTCCTTATGTTGATCCTTAGATCAAGTAGAAGTTGAAGTCGGTATTTCCCCAAGCATCCAATGTGAGAAAAGAAATTGCCCAACAAATTAAGAAAGTTAAAACCTAATGTATTGCGTATTTAAAAAAAAAATGCTTCTAGACTTTTCTGCTAAGATGTATCCAGAATAATCTATGCTTGTATTATAAGTATAGAGATTAATGTATGAAAGATAATGTTCATGTTACTTCTTCTTCCTTTGATTGATCTCTGCTCAAGCTTAAAAACTGGTAAAACAATAAAACTAGATTAAATTTCAAGACTGGTATCAGAGCCAGGTTCACACATCTTCATCTTCTTCAAGTGTTCATAGCTGCAAGCTCATCATCTACCCTAGGATTTACACAAGCTTTCATTCCTGTCTTTACGGGAGAGCTCTACGAGAAGTGGAGTGACAAAATGACCACTCTTCTTCGCTCTCAGGATCTCTGGGACATTGTCAAGTCGGGGCCCAAACTAAATGAGAAGGCAACTGGAGATGCTGCCTCTATACCTTCAAAGGAAGAAGCCATGCGGGATGCTCGTGCTCTGTTTCTCATACAACAGGGAGATGCTCCAACCATTTATCCACAGATAATGGGTTCTCAAACTGCTCAGGAAGCATGGAAAAGATTAGAAAATGAATATAAAGGCTTTCAAAAGGTAATTAAAATTAAACTTCACTCTTTCCGCCGGCAATTTGATGCAATTCAGATGAAAGAAGGAGAAAAATACAGGACTTCTTCGCCAAAATTTTTGGTCTGGTTAATCAGATCAGAACTTTGGGAGGAGTTTTAGAAGACCAACAGATTGTCGATAAAATCCTTCGTTCACTTCCAAGGAGCTATAAGCATATTGTGTCCTCTATCTTGGAGGCTCGTGACATTGAGAAATTATCGGTCACTGAACTGATGGGATCACTCCAATCTCATGAAGACTTAAATGCTGAAGAAGAGTCATCCCTGGACAAGGCGTTTCACACCAAAATGAATCTAAAAAAGAAGTACAATAAAAGGAAGAAGAGAGTAGACTTGAATCCAGCAAAAACAAGCATCACCAAGCAAAAAAAGGAGTTGGGGTCTAAACCAAAATGGGAAGCTAAATCTACATCTGGTTATACCTGCTCCATCTGCAAGAAGAGTAATCATGAGAACAAGGACTGCTTCTTCCACTGTAAGAAATGTAAAATACCAAATCACTCTGATCAAAAGTGCTGGTATAGGAAGATTGAAGAAGAAAAAATAACTGAAGCAGAGGGGGACAACTATCTCTTTACCTGCACAGCCACTGTCAAGAGTCCTCCATACACATGGTTCATTGACAGTGGATGCTCAAGCCATATAACTAATGATCGAACTTATTTTATTGATCTCAAAGAAAGCTACAAGTCTGGAGTTATAATGGGAGATGGAAAGAAAGAAAGAGTAGAAGGAAGAGGAACGATTTCAGTTGAGACACAAAAAGGAGAAAAGAGATTAATACAGAATGTCCAGTTTGTTCCCACCCTCACACAGAATCTACTGAGTGTCGGACAACTTCTTAGAAGAGGATATCAAGTAATCTTTGATCATCAGAAATGTCACATTATTAAAATTACCTCTCAGGAACTTATTGCCTCGGCAGAGATGAGTGGAAACAACATTTTCATCATAAGACTAAAGCCAGGAAGACTTGATGCCCTCACATGCAACCAGGATTTGATCTCATCTCCAGCATTGCTCTAGCATCATAGGCTTGGGCATGTTAATTTTCAATCTCTTTCACTCTTGCATTCATTGGTGGAAGGAGTGCCGCCAGCTGATTTCAAACATCAGGTATGTGAAACCTGTGCCCGTGGAAAGTCTCACAGGCTTCCCTTCCCTCGGGCAGCATTAAGAAGGGCCACTGGGCCACTTGATCCCCTCTATATTGATGTTTAGGGACCAGCAAGTGTTCCATCATTGGGAGGGAAATACTACTACTTATTGATAGTAGATGACTATAGCCGATTTATGTGGTTATACCATCTTGAACACAAATCTGATGCATTTGGGAAATTTCAAAATTTTAAAACTATGATTGAAAAACAACTAGAGAGAAGTATTAAAACATTAAGGAGTGATAGGGGTGGGGAGTTTTTATCATCGCAATTTGCTACTTTCTGTGAAGAAGCAGGTATACATCGAGAGCTCACAGCCCCGGGAACACCTCGGCAGAATAGGGTTGGAGAAAGGCGTAATCGAACTGTAATGGAGATGGCCAGATCCATGCTCCTTCACAAATCCTGTCCAAAATACTTATGGGAAGAAGTTGTATCAACAGCTGTATATATACTTAATAGATGTCCAACAAAATCATTATATAGAGCAACACCTTATGAAAAGTTGATGAAGCAGAAGCCAACAGTTGCACATCTAAAGGTGTTTGGATCATTGGTCTATGCTCACAAAAGCAGAGAAAGGAGGGATAAGCTCGATCCATCCAACACTAATGTATACTCATTGGGTACTCTGATGAGAGTAAAGCATGCAGGCTCTTAGAACCTTTGACAAAAAAACTCATTATTTTAAGGGATGTAACATTTGATGAAGGAAAAGGTTGGGAATGGGGCTCAGATTCAAGCAATATTCAACCTTCAGATCTACTAGTTGAGTTGGAGTGTACTCACAATTCCAACCCCATCATTCACCACAAATAGAAGATCTTGGTTCTTAACTTGACTCCTCACCGCACTAGAAAACAAGAAGTCTGGAGGATATTTATAGAACTACAGAACAAGTGTTGTTGGCTACTGCTCCGACAACATACAAAGAAGTCGCAAAGGAAAGAGTCTGGAGATGTGCAATGAAAGAAGAAATGGATGCAATAGAGGCCAACAACACATTGTCACTTGTGTCTAGACCAATTAACAAAACCATTGTAGGCCTAAAATGGGTGTACAAGGTAAAGCAGAATGAAGACGGGTCAATTCTCAAACATAAAGCTCGCATAATAGCAAAAGGTTACTCGCAGAAATATGGTGAGGATTATGACGAGACATTTTCCCCCATGGCAAAGATGACTACGATCCAATTGATACTTGCAATTGCAACACAATTCAACTATCCATTATATCAATTGGACGTAAAATCCACTTTTCTTAATGGAGAACTATCTGAAGAAGTTTATGTTGCTCAGCCAGAAGGTTTTGAAAGAGAGGTAGACGAAGATAAAGTCTACAGGCTTCACAAAGTTTTATATGGCCTTAAGCAAGCTCCTCGTGCCTGGCACGATAACATAAGCTCCTTCATAAAAGAAGGCTTTTCTTGCAGCCGAAATGATCGCACAACGTATTTAAAACAGGAAGAAAGCATCAGGATAATTGTTTACCTATACGTTGATGATCTCATCATACTAGGCATAATCCAAGATCCATACAACAGTTCAGAGACAAGATGATGCTCCAATATAAGATGACAGATCTTGGCCGCCTCAAGTTCTTTTTGGGGCTACAAATCAAACAGGTTGAAGGAAGTATTTGCATCACTCGGGAACTATATACTACAAACCTCCTAAAAAAATTCAAACTTGCGCAATGCAATCCAGCACTCACACCCATGGCTACAAATGAAAAATTAACTGTAAAGGAGGAGGAAGAGGAATCTGTAGATGAGGAGGAATACCGGAGCCTTGTGGGCTCTCTGATTTATCTTATGAACACTAGATCCGATATTGAAACTTTCGTCAATATCATAGCACAGTTCATTAGCAAACCAGGAAAGACTCATCTACTAGTTGCGAAGAGAATCCTTCGTTACCTGCAAGGAAAAAAAAATTTGGCTTAATCTTCATACGTGACAAGAAAGCAAAACTGAGGGGATTTTCTGATTCCGACTAGGAGGGAGATGTAAACGATAGAAAAAACACTAGTGGCTATCTCTTCCAACTTGGGTCGAAACCAATTTCATGGAGTTCAAGGAAGCAATCCACGGTGGCCCTTTCTACCACAGAGACGGAGTATATCGCCCTTAATACCGTTGTCTGTGAAGGAATATGGATAAAGAGAATGCTAGAGGAGATATGCGGAGAAGAGTTTAAGAAGGAGATAAAGCTCCATTGTGATAATAATACATCTGCTATTGCACTATAAAAGAACCCTGTGGATCACAGTCGAAGCAAGCATATAGAGATTCGATTCCATTTTGTTCGGGAACAGTTTGAAAAGAAAGTAATCCAACTGGAGTATTTCCCTGGCCAAAATCAGCTTGCAAGCATAATGACCAAGCCTCTTCCCAAGGACCAATTTGTGACTCTAAGGGATAAAATAGGGGTTGCAAAATGTGTGGTAGCACCAATTTAGAGGGGATGTGAGAAAAGAAATTGGACCCACAAATTAAGAAAGTTAAAACTTAATGTATTGAGTATTTTAAAAAAATTGCTTCCAGACTTTTCTACTAAGATGTATCCAGAATACTCTATGCTTGTATTATAAGTATAGAGATTAATGTATGAAAGATAATGTTCTTATTACTTCTTCTTCCTTCGATTGATCTCTGCTCAAGCTTAATAACCTGCAAAACAGTGAAACTAGATTAAATTCCAAGATCCAAAGGCTATTCTGAGAGTTGGAAATATCGCCCGCACCTCCTCGAAGGTCTTGCCATGCGGATCCTGTAGGTGAACTGAGCGCAGCAAGGAGTCTTGATGCACCGGAAGATCAGTAGAGGGACATGAGGTGAACTCGGGTTGCAGAAGTTGGATCGAGCTTTTCCTAGCTTCATGTTGTCGTTGTGGAAGCTTGAACTCCGGCTGGTGATCCCTCGGACTAGTAGAATCCATTGTTGGCATGGCTACAAGGACCAAGGCGATGGCATTGACAAATCGTCGGCTAGAAAGCATGTGATGTATGATGTATCTCTTTCCTGGTGCGGCGGAGCTGATCGTGGAGAAGCTGGAGCAAGTGAGTCATCCTCTCGTGGCTCAACCTGGAAGCAGTAATTGCCTGTTCGGGATCTTCGGATTCGGTCACGTCCGACGCAAGCATATCACCAACGCGGAGGTCAAACAGCTTTGATACCATTGTTACGACCCAAACCGTGGAATACACAGAATCAATTAGGAAATGGATCGTAATGGAGGAAAAACAAAGGCAAAACATAGAATCCAAGCCAGATACAACTTTTATGGAAATCAAAATAGAAAAAGGGATACATATCATCCAAAGGGAAGACCCTGAACATATGTCATACATCAAGAGGAGCTTTGGACAGTCCATCACTACATTACTCAGAAAAACAGGAAAGAATTCCAATACTCAAAGCATGCATAACTAAACTTACCCACACCAAGTATTTATAGAATCATAGCTGGGCATACAACCCTTTATTATCAAAATGACAAAACTACCAAACTACCCCCAGATCTAACAGATTGTTATTATGCCCAAACTACCCTCCAGATATACTACCTTTCCCGCCCATTTGCTCCTCGCCATGTCATAGGTGTTAGGATATTTGGTTAATATGTCCGCGCGTGTCAGGACCGACTCGGAACGACCCAATGGGTTTCGTGTCACTAGGGTGTAACGGCTCTACGCTGGAGATACTATATAAGGCCATTCCACATTTGATGAGCCTTAGTGGACTATCTTGAGCGGAGCCTCAACATTCTCAAGATATTTTTCTAGGGTTTCGCTCCCGCCCGTCCGCGCGCGCTCTCTCTCTCTCTCGTTCTCGCGAAACTGTTTGCGCCGCTCTTTCTTTCTCGCGAAAGTTTCATCCAGATCCGGCTAGTTTTCTTTTTCCGCCGCAAATCGGAGAAGTAGATCGAAAATTTCCTCGGACCCAGCCACTGTTCGAGAATTTCTCTGCGTCGTTTCTAGATCGGGAAAAGTTTTTGCTGTCTTCGTCACAGTTTTTCTATTTGGAGCAGATCCAAAGGCAGGAAATTTCTCCCGTCACTGATCGGAAACGAGAAGAGAAATAACCCCATCGCAATTTTTTTTTCTGATCTGGTCTCGTTCTTTGCATTCCGATCGGTTCGGATTTTTTTCCCCAGATCGTGAGGGAGGAACTGTGATGCCGGCAGTGGATCTGCTGTAATAAAGGGGGAGAAGAGTCAGATCCCGTCCAGATCTAGTGTCGTCCGTACTTCAACAGTTTTTTGCGCCTCCAATCGCCAGCAGGACTCATAATTCCAGTCAAGCGGTGGTCCTTGCCGTTCAAAGCTGTCAAAAGAAAAAAAAAGGGGAAGAAATATTATTATCTTGTCTGGATCACTTGTCTTGGTGCAGTGCTATAAGGATTGAATTGCCAATCAAGTTTGCAGTCAAAACTTCTGTTGCCTGTTATCAAACCACTTCATTCTTGTGAAAAGCTAGATCTAAAAGAGTTCTCGCAGCTGTTCTTCCTGTGCTGATCGGAAAGCAGTGAACTTTGACTCTGGATCGGTACAAATAATATCTGGATTGGATCCGAAGTTTTTCTGACGTCTACACACGGCTCAGGTGACCTCGTTCTAGCATTTTTTATTTCTGTTTAAATCTAGTGTGATGTCGAAGAAAAGCGCACTCGACACCATAAAGCTGCAATCGTTCGACGCCTCCGACTTTCTCAGTTGGAAAATTCAAGTCCAACTAGGAATGAAGGAACGCGAGATTTTCTATACTGTTCAGAGCGATTTCGCTTCTACCGTCGAGGACGTGGATGAGTACCAGTGGAACAAGGATGAAGATTTCTGCAGGGATTATCTGTTGAATTCCCTGAATCCTCGCCTAGCGTTGACCTACCACGCCTACAAAACTGCAAAGGAAATTTGGGATCGACTGAACGCGCACTTTCAGAAGGAGGAAGGATTGTCCAAGTCGCTCATTGGAGAGAAGTTCTTCAACTTCAGATTCAAGGCGAATGTGCCTATCACTTCTCAACTCTTGGAGCTGGTCAACCTGCGTCAGAAGCTGGATGATGATCATTCAAAGATGGACGATAGTCTCTTTGTGTACATGATTCTGAGTAAGCTACCTCCTGAGTGGCTCTTTTTCAAGACCGAGATGCATCGACTGAAAGAGAAGATAAGTTTGGATGAACTCAAAAGGTTCATTCATATCGAGGACCAGAACATTGCTGGGAAAAGCATGGAGCAGGTTGCGCAGCCCTCACAGGCTGTCAACTTTGTTTCACGTCCTAGTAAGTCTTCTCGGAAGCCCCCGGCACCTAAGGGTGATTCCCACGCACCGTTGACGGTCAAAAAGCCTTCTCTCAAAAGGAAGAAGGGCAAGTGCCACAACTGCGGTAAATGGGGTCATTGGGCCGCTGAATGCATGGGTCCGAAAAGACAAAAAGAGGAAGCCCCACAAAATGTGGCGAACATGGTGGTCGACAATTCTGATCCCAAGTCTTTCGTGGCTATGATTGGGAGTAGTCACCGCAGTGCGTCGTCTGAGTGGTGGCTGGACAGTGGTGCTACCTGTCACGTCACAAATGACAGGGGTCTTCTCTCAAAGGTCACAGCGGTCAAGGAAAAAGTCGAGAACTGCAATGGAGGAGCGATAAATGTTACTCATGCTGGGACTGTAGAGCTAGTCCTCTCTTCAGGTAAAACTTTAATTTTACAACATGTTAAAGTAGTTCCTAATTTAACTAAGAATTTGATTTCTATGAGTTTGCTTGATAAAGCTGGAATGTCTTTCACAACCATGAACGGTAGAATGACTTTATCTGTCAATTCTCACTACTTTGGTTGCGCTTACCTGATCAATGGGATGTATAGGCTTAGTCTAGATAACGATCGCATAAACCAAGTGAGTTCCACTCTGATAGATCCAAAGTTATTACATAATAGACTTGGACATATTCACTATAAGAAAATGCGAGACTTAGCCAAAAGCCAAAACATTCCTTTAGTTTTGTCTATTCGATTTGATAGGTGTGAGGTTTGTGCCCAGACTAAGATCACTAGAAACCCTTTCAAGACCGTTTCTAGGAGCACACAACTTATGGAGTTGATACATTCCGACCTCTGTGATTTCCGTAGTCACGCCACAAGAGGGGGAAGGAAATATCTAATTACATTCATCGACGATTTTTCTAGATATTGTCATGTTTACCTATTGAAGTCGAAAGATGAGACGTTCGAGACATTTAAGATCTTCAAATCTCGGGTAGAAAATCAATTAAACTTAAAGATTAAGAGATTTAGAAGTGATCGAGGAGGAGAGTACACTGCAACTGGGTTTAGGGACTTTTGTGCCTCTGAGGGCATAATCCTAGAAACCACAGCTCCTTACTCACCCCAATCAAACGGCATCGCTGAGCGTAAGAATAGAACTTTAACAGAGATGTTGAATTCTATGCTCCTCACAGCTGGCATGCCTAATTCCTTTTGGGGGGAAGCAGTTCTAACTGCAAATCACATTCTAAATAGAGTGCCTCATTCAAAGCTCAACTCTACTCCGTATGAGTTGTGGCATGGGCATCCTTGTAGATATGACACTCTAAAGACTTGGGGTTGCATCGCCTATGTAAGGATACAAGATCTCAAGAGACCTAAGGTGGGACCTAGAACAACGACCTGCGTTTATCTAGGTAGTGCAGAAGATAGTGCAGCTGACCGGTTTCTAGATCTATCCACTAATACAGTGATAGAGTCTAGAGACGCTATTTTCTTTGAACACAAATTTATCAAAGATCATGGCTTGACCGTCTCTGGGTCTACTGACATGATTTCAGAATCTACGGTAGAACCTGAAGCTGGCCCCTCTGGCACTGCTCCCCAACCTCTAGAGGTGGAACCTGTTCCTCTTAGAGTATCTACAAGAGACAGAATCCCTAAGGATTTTGGTGAGAATTTCGTCACCTACCACTTAGAGGATGATCCATTCTCCTATCAGGAAGCAATGCGATCTAGAGATGCGTTAATGTGGGCAGAAGCCATCGATGATGAGATGAACTCGCTGCTACAAAACAACACTTGGCATCTAGTTGACCTGCCGAAAGGAGCTAAAGTCCTAGGATGCAAGTGGGTATTAAAGAAGAAGTTACACAGTGATGGGTCTATAGCCAGATATAAAGCACGTCTAGTAGCTAAGGGTTATAAACAACAGGGGGGAATTGACTATTTTGACGTCTATTCACCTGTATGTCACCTATCAACTATTAGGATACTTCTTGCCTTAGCTTCTATCGAGAACTTTATAGTTCATCAGATGGATGTAAAGACAGCCTTCTTAAATGGAGAGCTTGATGAGGAGATCTACATGGCACAACCTGAAGGTTATGTACATAAGGATCTAAGAGATAAAGTGTGCAAACTCGATAAATCGATCTATGGTCTTAAACAAGCACCTAAGATGTGGCACATTAAATTTGATCAAGTGGTAAAGAGCGTTGGATTTCAGTCCAGTCTCTCAGACAAGTGTCTCTACTACCGCTCGATGTCAAATCAAACAGTCATCATATGCCTGTATGTGGATGACATGTTGATTCTGGGGTCAGACCTTGCCGCAGTGAGGGATACTAAATCTGCTCTCGCGAAAGCATTTGACATGAAGGACCTTGGTCCTGTAGATACCCTGTTAGGTATGAAAGTTAGAGTAGACAAAGGACGTGTCACTCTAAGTCAAGCTCATTATATTGAGCAGATTCTCACTACCTGGGGTTATAAAGATTGTAGGCCGGTTGAAACACCAATTGATCCAAATGTCAAGTTGAGTCCGAATGAAGGGACCAGCGTTGATCAAGTAAAGTACTCGAAGATCATTGGTAGTCTCATGTATGCCACGAGTTGTACAAGACCAGACATTGCCTTCTCGGTTGGCATGCTGAGTCGCTTTACCAGTAGTCCAGGCAAAGAGCATTGGGATGCCTTAGATCGGCTGATGAGGTACTTGAAAGGTACTAAAGATCACGCTCTGTGCTACACTGGTTACCCTCCTACCTTGGAAGGATACTCTGATGCCTCCTGGTGTTCAGAAGTTGGGAACAGCAAGTCCACCAGTGGATTTATTTTCACTTTGGGTGGCGCTGCAGTCACTTGGAAATCCAAAAGACAGACTTGTATAGCTTTGTCGTCTATGGAAGCCGAGTTGTTTGCCTTAGCTTCAGCTGGTGAAGAGGCAGATTGGATCAGGAATTTGATTCTAGACATTCCCTTGTCTAGACTTCAAGTCAATTCTTTGAGCCTGTACTGTGATAATCAAGCAGCAGTCCAAGTCGTAAAGAATGTCCTTTTTAATACAAAGAGGCGACATGTACGATTGAGACACGCTCTACTGAATTATCTGAAAGAACAAGGCATTATCACTCTGATCGATGTGCGATCGAAGGATAATCTGGCTGATCCACTGACGAAAGGAATGCCTAAAGACCGATCAATCAAAACAGTGGGGGAAATGGGACTCAAGGCGTTGTAAGTTCAGCCTTAGTTTTCAAGGTTAGGCGATTCAGTTCCGCCTTTTTGTCCAAATGTTTTGATTTTTCCACCTTCCTTTGTCAAAGCAAGCGTGTTGTGCTCCGCTGATGTTCATGGTTGCTGAGTACGAATTTAGTGAGTTGTTTCATTCCACATTTGATGTTAACAACTTCATCTGATTTCGTCTTCCTTATCTAGGAGGAGAGTGTTATTCCACATTTGATAACACAATCTGACTAGGTTTGACTCTTCTTCCGTTTATTGGTTCCATTCCACATTTGATGAGTTCCAATTAACTTTAGAAGAACAGTAACCGTGACATTCCACATAGGAACACAGATACAGCTGCGGTGTCCAGAAGTCTGGAAATCGTTTCTTTTGGAAACAGATAACAGATTCTGAGGTAGAACCTAAATACTCTACTACTTGCCCTTCTAGCTTAACTTTTCAGTACTACGTTCTTATAAGTAGAACTAGATACTTGTACATTTTCCAAGGTTGAATTCATTCTGAATGAACTTCTCTGTTGGAAATTACAGGGGCTGCTGCCGATGGAGGAGCAATTGCAGGTTGGGATCCTGAGGAGGATGACCTGCTGGAAGATGACGTCTAGAGTGTTTGTCTGGTTTCCTTTTTCTTCTGCTTAGAGCACTGTTTAGCTCTCCTTTCTTTCACTTGTTGTTTGGACTTTCTTGCTCTTTAGTTGGTCATGAGACACTAGGTGTTCTGGTACCTGTGCTGTGATTGTACTTTTGACTGTGTTATGATGCTGCTGAGTTTTTCTATTTATTCTTATGCATGCATACAACTGCTCTGTTTAACGTCCAATATGTTCTGACAAGTGTTTCGGACACGGTTGTGTATTGAGTCGAATTTTAGTTGAACATTACACACACCACACCTTTTTCCGACGTCGGTGTCACCGCGGACATAGGAGGAGATTGTTAGGATATTTGGTTAATATGTCCGCGCGTGTCAGGACCGACTCGGAACGACCCAATGGGTTTCGTGTCACTAGGGTGTAACGGCTCTACGCTGGAGATACTATATAAGGCCATTCCACATTTGATGAGCCTTAGTGGACTATCTTGAGCGGAGCCTCAACAATAGGCATGTATACTTCCAGGTCGTATCATCCAGCCCCTATTTCTCATAAAAGCTGTAACTATAGGATTGAATGACAAATGAACCAACTGAAAATCTCCAAGGACCAACAAGATGTTAGCGTGGACATGGGATAATTGTTAAAAATGATTCACGAAATCAATTCACGTGATCATGCAAGTTGCAGCACCAACAATAATATGGAAAAAAGCATTAGAAATAATGTTAGGCAGAAGATTTACAGAAGATGAAAGATCAAGAAAGAGGGACAACACCTTATTGACGGCAGAGCAGACGAACTTGCAGCCGAGTACGATGTTGTTGAGCAGAATGGTGAAATCTCCCTTTGATTCCGGGTACTTAGATTGCTCGTTGAGCACGAACCTTGTAATCGTCATCAGGTCCGTTCTGTGTGCATCAGCAGCGTGATCCATGGATTACCAAAATTAGGGTTGACCGAGCGCCCTGTCGTTCTATCGTCCCGTGAGAATCGGAAGAGCTTTGGAAGAAAGTCGTGTGGGGAGTATAAGTAGATGGGTGAGGCGTGGCGGGAAACGTGCACAGGAGATAAGGGATATCCTAAACACGTGGTGCGAGGGGGAGGGCAGGTAGTACGCGGTGATGGTATAGATAACAGCCGCAGGGCTACAATACCGTGCAGACCCCCAAAGACGCTGCAGCTCTCTGCTGTGACTGCAAATCACCGAATGAACAGGGGAATGATAGCATTATGAGCAAATCCTATTTAGTTGTTAGCAAATCCAAAAAAAAAAAACTCTAAAATTTTAACTTTTTTTATTTTATTTTACTGATTATTAATATTGTTAGCAAACCTAGCCTAATCCCTCCACCCCGCACTTCGCGAGCCGCCTTCCCCGACCCAAATTTTGTGATTCGCTGCCCCCTCCCTCGGCGATTCGGCGACATATTCCCTCGCCTGTGCTCGATTCCGGCAGCATCTTCCTCTCCCGTTCCCAGCGTGTCAACGACATCTTCTGGAGAGCCGGCGACATCCTTCTCTCCCGTTCCCGGCGACATCTTCCACTCCACATTTCTCGATCCGGCGACATCTTCCCTCTCCAGTTTGATTCTAGTGGCTCTCCCCATTTTGATCCGACGAGTCGGTGACATCTTCCTCTCCCGCTCCCGGCGACATCTTCCTCTCCCGCTCCCGGCGACATCTGCCTCTCCCAATTTCTCGATCCGGCGACATCTTCCCTCTTCGATTCGATTCCAGTAGCTCTCCCCGACGACATTTGTTGCTTTCCCCTTGGCTGCATCGGCGGCTCTCCTGGCCGAAAGGGATTCCGGTGACATTTGTGCCTCTGATTCAGGTATAATTTCAGAGCTTATTATGACTTGCCTGGTAGAATTTCACGGCCAATGCAAGTAGATGATTGCATTATAATTGAATGAAATTCGTTGTCATGAACTTCCCGCATTTCATTCGGGGATATAGCACAAGTGGTCGTTGTCTAGAAAGTTGTTTTTTATTTTGCTCCTGCACTTAATTTTTGATTAACATGGTGAATTCTTCTTTTTTCAGGTGTAATATCATACGCTATGACTGAAAATACTGTAAACAACAAATCCTCAAAAGATATTGTTCTATGGAAGACTTCTGTTCAAAGGTATTCTGAACGCTTGAGTACTTCATAGTCAAATAGTGTTCTTCTTGTGATTTTTCATTTTGTTTTTAATAGTGAATCAGAAATAAAGTTGGAAATTGGTAGTCATTTTGAAACCAGTATTCAGTTTCCTTCCCGGGATGAGAATTGATTGGGCACCCGTTGTTGGCAAATCTCTTAGTTTTACAGTGACTGTTAAAAGGTCAGATAAATTAGATGGTGTTAGAGCACGACTGTGGGTTTTTCTTGGATGTGATAGAGGTGGACACTACCGTGAAGAGCAATGTAAAAAAAAGTTGGGTTAAACAGAACCTACAAAAAACTACTAGCAAACGTGGTGGTTGCCCATTCACTTTGATTGGGAAAAAATGTCCATTCACCCGAATGGACACTTGAAGTTAAATGCGGGACGCATAATCACAAAATGGTACATTTAGAAGCATATGCCACCGCGGGTGTACAACCCCATATCCGGCGAGTGGGAATCGATAGGAGCAAGACTAGACAAGCCAGGCGAGCCGGGCCCCTAGCGTCGAGTCCACTCGACGTCTTCCGCCCCGGCATCGAGTGAGGTTTGTTCACTCGACGCCTCTTAGCGTGGAGTGACATCTCGGCAGATCCTTCGGCTCGTCCAGGTGGGGTGGAGCGGAACGGGGGCGAGTGGAGCAACAGGCTCGTACTCGCCCATGGCTCTTGGCAGGCAGTTGGCGAGTGGGGCATTTCTGGCCTACACTCGCCCAGGGTTATAGGGAGGCGGCGAGTGCTAACACCATCAAGCACTCGCCACCCCGTGCGAGTGGAGGTTTTCAAGGGCCACTCGCTCAATGTTGTATGATGTATTTTTACCATTTTACCCCCCTCTGGCCTTCCCATAGCCCTTTAGAACAGTGGAGTTACGTTGTTGGCAGGCTAATCTGGACTGCATATAGCTGTTTAGAATAACGAAGTTTGGCTGTTGGCAGACCGTTTTCAGAAAACTATAAATAGACCCAAGGGGTACCTCAGAAGGCATGATTACTTGTGTCATGGTCTTCTTGTGCTTTCTGAGGTATCATTAGCTCGGCACTTGGCTAAGGAGGGGAAGCGCTCTAAGATCTTTCGGGTGTGTGGTGGGACCTCCTTGCGGAGCCTTGGCTTCGTTTTTTATTCTAAGTCTCTAGCTATTTGAGCTTGCGAGGGAGAAGTAAGTGTGATATCACCCCTTCTCCAAGGGTTCAAACTCCATAGAAGTCGATTTTCGGTTTCAACATTTTGGTGCGATGAGCGTGGAGAGTGATCAGTACTGAAAATCTTTAGTGAGTTTGATGACTGGAGGAGAAGGACAAGGTTCGGGCAGGGTCGACTCACCACCCCCTCCCCCTCTCGCCACCCTCGGGATGTTCGAGGTTTTCCTTCAGGAGGTTCTTAGCCTTGTCAAGTTCACACTCGGCACGCACGCAGAGTGCTCGACGATAGCGGTCCCAGTTGAAAGTCTTTGTTTTCAAGGTAGCTTACAACCTAAAGGGGGGTGAATAGGTTGTCTCATTGTTATTTTTAACTTTTAATTTTATCTTCTTTAAAGCTTTGTGTGTCGGCAATGATTGCTTTCAAGTACTTGCACAAAGAAAAACACCATAGAAAAGTACATACAGATTTATAATGGTTCCCCAACTTTTGGGTGCATCCACTCTCCTCCCACCTTGCCAACTTCCTGTTAGTCAAGACACTTCTCCAAAATTTTGCTCCACATAGCTTACACCTCAGATCCCTCAGGATCTCTCAATCTCCTCCAAAACCTACAACTCAGCCACAAGGGCCTACAACTCAGTGGTCAACAGACCACCTACCTCAAGCCAAAGGCCATGCACCTATGCTGGGAGGACAACCCTACCTCAGATCCACTAGGGATCCTACCTCAGAGAGTATTCCTCTCCTACAGCTCAGTGATCAATTGACCACCTACCTCAGATCCAAACTGGATCCTACAACACAGGCAAATTTTCCCTGCCTCAGGCTCAGAGAGCCCTATAACTCAGTTCCAAAAGGATCATACTGGAGTGAAATAGATTTATATCTATCACAGAGAATTTCTCTGTGACAACACCTTGAGCTGAGTTATCTCATCTCAAACTTTCTTCACAGCTACAAGGATCTTGAGTTGGAAGCAACTAGCAGTAAACTGCTTTGCTTCCTCTTCCTTCGTAGGATAGAGTCAGCTACTTTATTCTTCCTTCTTCTCAGCTTCAGAAGTAGATCTTCAGGTTTGGGCTTGCTGAATTGAGAAGCAACTTGATTTGTAGAGACTTCTTCCTTGTTTCTGCTTCTCCCTCAGAAGGAAAGCCTTCTAATCTTGCTAGTGTCGATGAAGAAGACACACATCTAACTGAACTTTTTGTTGGGAGACTTCAAGTTTTTACATGCAGCAATGACGAGGAAGATGAAGTTCAGCCGCAACCTTTTTGAAAATGATAAAGCTCTAAAAGTTATCTTGTGTCTTGATTCATCTCTTTCTTTTGTAGTTCACCGATCAACGGTTCTTAGAGATTAGTGGGCCCCACCTGCAGCTTTCAGCTACGCCTTGCTTAAACGGAAGAAGACGTACAGTAGCTTCTCGGCAGAGTTTGTCGTGTTTTGTAGCTTCTTCGTACTTGATTAGAACTTAGTTGACTTTGTCGATTTTGCTGACGTCAGCACTTGTAGACTTAGCTAAAATCGAGCATCAGTAGAATAGGCGTTGAGTGAATGAGCTTCATGATGGAGATTTTATAGTTTTAAAATTAAATCCAAACTAATATCCCAAAATAGGCAAGTGTACCTATCGAAATATAGTATAGGAAATGTCGTATTAAGACACGGGGCTTGTTGAGTACTTGTACTCAAAAGGAAGAGTTATTATTTTATCGGACGAAAAGTCGGTTGATTTGCAATACTAAGGAAGAAAAAGAGTTGTTACTTAAGAGAATTACAATGTTTTTAAAAGCTAGCTCTTGATCTAGAATCCCTTTGGATTATAATAAATTTCCATGAAATTATAAAATACAAGCATCTAAATTATTAACTTCGGTCGTGGAGGTTTCCTAGCTACGAAGCGTCTCTCTAGACAATACGTATTCGACTAACCTTAGGTTGAAAGATTAAGACCTCTCGGCCAGTTGAAACCCCTAAGATTGCTTTTAAGTGGTGAACCCCACTATTGGATTTGACTCCAATCCGGAAGATTTGTCTTCCTCTCTCGAGGAGTGCATGCAACTCCCTTTATCCTTGAGCGATCAAGTCGTATCCACAACCTCTCGGTAAATCTCGGATACAGATCTAAAATCGAATAAACATAATTGCAACTTATGAATTCGATGAAATTAAATTCAAAGATAAACCAAAGTACATAAAATAGAGTGCTTGATAATTTGAGACAAAAAGAAGAAATTATTCCATTCCAAAGTTCATCATGATCAAGTGTTAAATAGAAATTAGCTACTCATCATGATGAGAGAATTACAAAATAGAGAAGAGAGAGACATGATTATAAAAAAGACTTGAAATAACAAGAATAAAAGTTACACTACGAATTGGAAAAATGCAAGAAATAAAACAGAAAATACAGAACTCCAACTCCCAAAAATCTCTTCCTCAGCTTCTGAAATTGTCTGGAATTTATAGGCAAAATTGTTGGAGTGTCACGCCCCTAGGTCACGCCCGTGACCTAGGGCATGTAAGGCTCGGAACTGTCGTCTTTAAGGCCCGAGAGCGTTGGAGAAAAACCATCAAAAGTTGTTAAGTGGCGGGTCACGCCCCTTAGTCACGCCCGTGACTTGGGGCGTGTCTTGTCGGTTGCTGGAAACGGCGGGAAGCAGAAATGGCGGGAGTTAATCTGGCGTTGCTAAAGAGGTAACTCCCTAGGGTCACGCCCATGACCTAGGGCGTGTAGGCTGAAAACTGACTGATCTGAAACTACTGTCATAAAGTACGACATGCCTGAGAGTCACACCCATGACCTGGTAGTCACGCCCATGACCTGATGGTCACGCCCGTGACATGGGCGTGTACTTTTAATCCGACGTGGCAATGGATTCTGGAGCACCTGAAGGGGTCACGCCTGTAACCTGGCGGTCACGCCCGTGACCGTAGCGTGGAATTGGCATTTTTCCTGTTTTGTCCAGCTTCATTTCCTGATCAGTCCTGTAAGCTCCAAATTGAAATTTGAAGCCTAGATTGACCCTAAAATAAGAAATTAAAGAAATTAGATAATAAATTCATAAAATATATTTAAAAATTAATTAATTATTAAATAAAAACTATTTAAAAATATGGATAAAATTAGAGTTATCAGCCCCTATACTTACTTGTTTGCTCGTCCCGAGCAAACAACTCTTCATAGAGAGTAGAAAAAATTTTAATGCTGGAAAAGAAAATTGAACCTAAGGAGTAAAATTCGAAGTCCTATGCCTATGCGCGTAGCTATTTTAGTAGAAAAACCTACTCAGCATACAAATTAGTTTTTTACTTTTCTATAATGTGTTTTCACTTATTATTTTTACTTCGAAATTGAAAACCCAGTAAATCTTAAAATCACATTTAGGGAGAAAGTAGCATGCTTACTAAGATAATATTGCACAAATCGAAGATCGAGATATGCTCCAAAGAAATCCATCAGTGTCGATGGTCAAAGGCTTGCCCTTTCACACTCTCGCCACGACACTAGTTTAACTTATAAACACAAATCAATAGGACTTAACTAGGTTGAAACATAGGCTTAGGTTTTTGGTGAGGATAATAAAAGATAAAAACGATGGCTAGACACACCAAAACCTAAAGAGAGCTTGCACAAAAAATAAATTGTCATGATTTTAAGAACGCAGCCAATTCCTAAATCCCTTTATTTTTAAATTTCTCAACATGTTGAAGATTTTTCTACTTCCTCTTTTTTTCATGTTTTTTTTTGAAGAGGAGGGAAAAATAAATCAACTTTTTTTTCAGTTAGCCACCAAAATAAAATGGCTCCTAATCACTCACAAACTGTTTTTGTATTTGTTTTTTCAAGCTCGGTCTTAGGTGTGTAATTAGGATGCTTTTTTAGGCTTTGGTAAAGTGCTTAGTGGAGCTAAAACAAAAGATAGGATAATAAGCTCAAATTGGCTTAGCAAAGATAAAACGTTAGGTATGGATGCAAAGGCTCAAACTTGCCGAAAGAAGTGCCTAAATCATATCTATGCTAATGAGTTTAACTTATGCAAAGTCTTAAGAATAGCTAGAGGGCAAGTTCTAGACATCGATAAAGAATACCTCTTTCTTGATCCGCGAAATATCGCTCTAGTAAAATTCTACACACTCTCCTAAATTATTTCTAGATTTTACCGGTTTCTAAGTAAAAGTAAAATAAACTGTTTCTATGCATTTAGAAAGACAAAAACTCTAATTGTATGCTGAATTTTTAATTCTACTTAAATTCTACTTACATGTGCACTTAACTAGAAACACAGCATGACCAACAGTTCTACTCCAAAATTCAAAATTCAATTTAATCATCAAAATTTTCTAAACACTATGTAAAAGATGAATACTAGAGATTTTGCATGTGAATAAATATAGAAATAAAGTCTTCTCTAATTTTAAAATTAAACCTAATTTTTTTGTTACTTTTTAGACTTCTCGAGATATACCTTGTGAAGGGATCTCACCAGTACTGGGAGGTAAGATGAGATGATATCCCAAACGTCCCTGTCTAAGAAATTAAGTTTCGATTTTCTGTTTTTTTGTATGTTTTTTTTGAAATTTTTTTGTAAAAATAAAGCAAAAATAAATTGTAATGTTTTTAAACTTTTGATTTTTTTAATGTTTCACTATAAAGAGGCTAAACTAGTGAGAAATATTCCCCCCATACTTAAACGAAATATTGTCCACAATGTGTAAAAATAAAGAGTAGGGGAAGGGAAAACTTCCCTGAAGAGGCCAAATCTGTACCAAGTCTGACCTGAAATAAAACACTAAAGCAAAACACAATTTTTGATATTTTTTTGGCTTTAGTACAGTAAAAAAGTTGATAATAAGAAAAATAATAATATAAAAAAAGATACAGATACAGTCGTCCCTCTACGGACCCAAAATAAAATGAAACCTAATCCTCACCACTATGGTGCCCTGGCTACTGATAGTACATCCGCAGGTCGGTAAACTCATGCATAATACGTTCCATAGAGGAAGCTTGACTCTCCTCAAACTTGGTAAACCAACCATCAAAGCTCGCAAAACGCGCGTCAAAATGGGTCTGCATCTCATCTAAACGTGTGTGAATAGACCCAAACTGACGATCCCAATACATCGAAGGACCGGGAGCTGGAGAAGGATCCTGCGGTGGTGGTGGAATCTGTGGAGAGCGAACAGTTCCACTGGGACCTTCCCCGAGATCAAGATCAATATCTCCACCACCAATTGCTGGCAAGATGGCCTCGAACTCGCCGTCTTGTCGCCGCACAAGGACGAGGGCTTGGAGGGTCTGGAACTGAATAGGAAGCTGCGTCTGAACGCATGTCATCCGTGGAAGAGCATCCCAAATCCCTATCTGCTTGGCGAGATGAGTGATGAAGTTGCCGCCATGGATGGCTCCAAACCTCGCATTCTCGGCCTGATGCCGAAAGAAAGTCGCAAGCGCGTAGCCTAGGTTGAGTGGGGCCCGGTAGAACATACTATATAAATATAATAAATCTGCCCGAGTCACCACGCCATGGCTATTGCCGCCACCGGCGATGGTGAAGGTGAGGAGGTTGTGGAGAATACGAAGGGTGGGAGAAATGAGGTGGCTGTCTTTTGATTTTTTGGGAGTGTATGGGACGATATCGTTACTGATTTCCAACCAAAAAGCAAGAAGGTTGAAGCCGGGAGGGAAATCAATATGAAGGGCGGTGTAGGCGAGAGAAAGAGAAAAGGCCTCATCGCAAAATCCCATCGCTACGTTGAGTTGACGGATGGTGAGCTGATGTGCGATGCCGCCCATCCGGAAGATGATAAAATCATCTTCCGCTCCCCAACGGAACTCGAACGAGGCGAGGAACTCAACGGTGAGCTCCAGGAAGGCGGGCTCCAAGATGTCGAAGAGAGAACTCCATCCAGGGGTGGACAGAAATTCTCGGACTAATTCTGTCGTGCTGAAGGTGGCAAGAACCCCCCAATCAAGAATCCGGAATACGCCAAAGGGTTTGGCGCATAGACGTTCGCTCCGGTATTATTGGGTAGAGTTGCCAAAAATGAGCATGGCTTCCGCCGCGGCGGGATCCTCAGGGTGCTCAGATGAGGAAGTGGTGGAGCGAGGGTGGTGGCGAGGTATTGTGGAAGGAGGAAAGAAAAGTGGTTTTCGGGTTAGCTAAGGGAAGGAAGAGGGCTGGATGGTGTGGAGAAAACAAAGGGGGAAAACCTATAAATAAATAAAAATTGTGAGGTCACGCCCCTGTCACGCCCGTGACATGGGGGCGTGTCACTTACACGGGAATGGGGAATCTTGGTAAACACAGAAAATTTAATTTTCTGCAGGTCATGACCCTTAGTCACGCCCGTGACTATGGGGCATGTATCCTAAACTAAAGGGAAATTAGGGAATCTGAGGCATTGACTGAGTCATTTCCTCGGATTTACTGGACACGGCCCAGGGTCACGTCCGTGGCTCTGGGGTGTGTAACTGAGAACGACAATTTTTTTTTCTTAATTTAAATTTTTTTGGTTTTACGCGAGGAAAGTCACGGCCGTGACTTTCTTATGTCATGGCCGTGACTTTCTTATGTCACGGGCATGACATATGATGTCATGGGCGGGACTAGCTAGATGGATTTTTAAAGCAGTTTTTTTTTATTTTATTTCTTTGGATGGAAGGTTTCATGTATGTCACGCCCGTGACCCTGAAGGTCACGCCCGTAACATGGACGGAAGACGGACATCAAAAACTCCCCTCGTAACTAGCGTCGAGCTCCGTATTCTTGGAAGTACACGGCCAACGGTCACGCCCATCGGTCACACCCGTGACCATATGGTCACGCCCGTGACCATATGGTCACGCCCGTGACCATATGGTCACGCTCGTGACCGAGGCGTGTAACAACAAAATTGCAGAAAAAATATATATATTTTATTTCTCATTTTTGTTATATTGTTGTGACAGAAATTAAATAAACTATATAGAAATTACCGACATGAAAAAATCACATGAACTTGACGTTCGAACCCGACCGATCGTCATGCTGCAATGAACCTTCAAACCTGGAAAAACTTAAATATAAAATTAAAATAAAAAGAAAGGATAACTATGAGGTGCCTCCCACGAGTGCTTTGTTTATGGTCATTGAGCTCGACCAAAGTGGGGCACTAATTTATGGGTTCGGGAGGGTAATTTCCTTTCGGTGCTCATTAGTAATATCGCCGGAGAAAAATATTTTCAACCGGTGCCCGTTCACTTTGAATTCACCTTTTTCCGGGTGCGAGATAAGGACTGTCCCGTAGGGCCACACAATAAAAGGGTCGGACCAACGGGACATGAGTTTTCCCGAAAAAAGACGTAGGCGCGAATTATAGAGGAGAACTTGGTCTCCTGATTTAAATTCTTTGGGGTGCTTAATTTTTTTATCATGATAAAATTGTGTGCGCTCCTTATAAAGTTTATTACTTTTGTAGGCGAAGAAGCGCCACTCATCGAGCTCGTTAATTTGGAATTTTCGGAGCTTGGATGACAAATTTTCATCTAGATTTAAAAATTTAAGCGCCCAAAAGGCGCGGTGCTCAAGCTCAACCGGTAAGTGGCATGCTTTCCTATAGACTAATCGGTATTGCGTACTACCGATAGCGGTCTTGTATGCGGTCTGATAAGCCCAGAGTGCATCGTCAAGCTTAACCCACCAATCTTTTCTATTAGTAGAAACCGTTTTTTCTAAAATTCGTTTTAATTCATGGTTTACAACTTCTACTTGGCCACTAGTTTGAGGGTGATAGGGAGTGACCAACCTATGTGTAACGCCATATTTAGATAAAACTTTGGCAAATTATGCATTACAAAAGTGAGTTCCCCTATCACTCACTATCGCCCGCGGTGCCCCAAATCATGAAAAGAGTTTTTTGAGAAATTGGGTCACGACTCGGGTATCATTGGTGGGAAGGGCTTGTGCTTCCGCTCATCGTGACACGTAGTCAACCGCTACCAAAATATAACGATTTCCAAAGGAAGTTGGTAGTGGGCCGACAAAGTAGATTCCCCATAAATCAAAAACCTCAATTTCTAAAAATAAATTTAAAGGCATTTCATTGAGGCGGGAAATATTATCTGAGCGTTGACATTATTCACAACGACTTACATGAGCGTGAGCGTCTTTGAAGATGCTCAGCCAATAGAAGCCTGCCTCAAGTATTTTCAGCGTCGTCTGATTTGCTTTATAGTGCCCACCAGCGGGTCCCTCGTGGCAATGTTTCAATATTTGGGCGCCCTCCTCGTGAGAAACACATCTCCGCACTACTTGGTCCGCGCAAACTCGGAAAAGAAACGGATCCTCCCAAAAATAGTTTTTCAAATCATAAAAGAATTTCTTCTTTTCTTGATAAGAAAAACCCTTTGGGAGAAATCTCGCAGCAAGGAAGTTTGCAAAATCGGCGAACCAAGAGGTGGGGAGTGTTATTACCTTATATAATGCGAGGAGGCGCTCCTCGGGAAAAGTGTCGTCAATGTCCTCTTCGATAAGCTCCTCCGAATTAGGGTTCTCCAACTGAGAAAGGTGGTCCGCCGCTAGATTCTCCGCTCCTCTTTTGTCCCGGATCTCCAAGTCAAATTCTTGAAGAAGCAATATCAACCTAATCAATCTAGGCTTTGCATCTGTTTTGGTTAGTAGATAGCGCAAAACCGAATGATCGGTAAAAACAATGACTTTGGATAAAGTGAGATAAGAACGAAATTTATCAAAAGCAAAAATAACGGCAAGAAGTTCTTTCTCGGTGGTTGTGTAATTTTCTTGTGCGGCGGTTAGTGTTTTTCTTGCATAATAGATATGATGAAAATTTTTATTGATGTGTTGTCCTAAGACCGCACCAACGACAAAACTACTAGCATCGCACATGATTTCAAAAAAAAGATCCCAATTGGGAGCTATCACGATAGGTGCGTTTATTAATTTTCTTTTATAATAGAAAAAGCGTGCAAATAATTTTCATCAAAAATAAATGGTGCATCTTTTTCTAAAAGGTGAGTGAGGGGCTTGCTTATTTTTGAAGTCTTTTATAATCTGTCGATAAAAACCGGCATGCCCAAGAAAACTACGTATGTCCTTAACATTTGAAGGGGGAGGCAGTTTTTCTATTGTTTCTATTTTAGCTTTATCTACCTCTATACCCTTGCTTGAGATTTTGTGGCCTAAAACTAAACCCTCCCGTACCATAAAATGGCACTTCTCCCAATTTAAAACTAAATTGGTGTCCTCACATCTTTGGAGAACACAGGAGAGGTTATTTAAACATAAATCTAACGAATCCTCGAAAATAGAGAAATCGTCCATTAAAACTTCCATTATATCCTCCACTAGTTCATAAAAAATCGCTAGCATACACCTTTGAAAGGTTGCCGGCGCGTTACATAATCCAAAAGGTGTCCTCCGATAGGCGAAGGTGCCAAACGGACAAGTGAAGGTTGTTTTCTCTTTGTCCTCAGGCGCAATTGAGATTTAGAAATATCCCGAGAGACCATCAAGAAAACAATAAAAAGAGTGCCCGGATAATCGTTCAAGAATTTGGTCAATGAAAGGTAAACAAAAATGATCCTTTTGGGTTGCATCATTTAATTTGCGGTATTCAATGCAAACCCGCCATCTGGTAATGGTTCTAGTAGGGATTAATTCATTTTTATCATTAGGCACTACCGTTAATCCTCCTTTCTTGGGCACCACTTGGACAAGACTAACCCAAGTGTTATCCGAAATTAGATAGATGATGCCCGTGTCTAATTATTTAATAACCTCCGCCTTAATTACCTCCTTCATATTAGGATTTAGCCGATGTTGAGGTTGAATAGTTTTATGAGAATTTTCTTCTAATAAAATTTTGTGCGTACAGAAGGAGGGATTAATCCCTTCTAGATCCGTAATTTTCCATGTAATTGCGCGGCGATGACGTTTTAAAACATTTAATAATTTAATTTTTTCTTCATCGAATAAGTACGCCGACACAATAACAAGAAGTTTTGAACCCTCCGCTAGAAATAAATATTGTAAATGATTTGGCAATTGTTTTAGTTCTAAGGTTGGAGGTTCATCATAAGAGGTTTTTAATCGGTCACTACCTAGTTCTAGAATTTCGAAAATAGGCTCGTGTGTGATCGATTTATTATCACTATTTTCATGAGAAATTAGATCTAAAGTTTCAAAATTTTCTTCATGAACAATAGGCGAATAAAATTTTTCAGAAATTAAAATGGAGTCTTCATCGGGAGAAGCCTCCAAAAAGAAACATGAGTCGTTGTTTGCAAGCGTATTTTTCATAGATGATTTGATAGTAAAGGTAACTTCTTCATCTCCGACTCTAAGGAGAAGTTTACCGTTATTAACATCTATAATAGCGCGTAAGGTGGCGAGAAAAGGCCGATCAAGAATAAGCGGAACCTCAGTGTCCTCTTCTATGTCAAGGATGACAAAATCTACCAGAAAGATAAATTTGTCAACTTTGAAATGCACATCCTCAATAATACCCATAGGGTATTTAATAGACCGATCCGCCAATTGGATGCTCATTCGTGTTGGATTAGGCTCTCCTAATCCCAATTTTTTAAATAACGAATAAGGCATTAACTTAATCGAGGCGCCTAGATCGGCCAATGCATGTTTCACTAATAAATCGCCAAATAGACAAGGAATTGAGAAACTACACGGATCAGTTAGTTTCTTAGGCAATTTGTTAAGCAAAACTGTCGAACATTCAGCGTTCAATTGAACCGTGGAGATATCCTCAAGTTTCTTTTTATTAGATATAAGATCCTTGAGGTACTTTGCATACTTCAGCATTTGCGCTATAGCTTCGTAAAAACGTAAATTTATATGGATTTGCTTAAATAATTCTACAAATTTACCGTAATGGTCATCCGTCCGGTCTTTTTGTAATTTAGACGGATAGGGAAGAGGCGGTTGATATTCCTTAATTTTTTTTTCATTAAAAGCCTGAGGAGGAGGAGGAGATGTAGGAATTGTTACCTCCGTATCAACCGGATTTGAAGAAGTACGTATCTCCTTCTCGCTCCGTAGTGTGATAGCCTTCGCATGCTCCTTTGGGTTGGGCTCCGTATTGCCCGGTAATGCTCCTTGTTGGCGATTGGAGATCATCTTTGCGATTTGCCCAATTTGATTCTCCAAATTGCGAATAGATCCGGTGAGATTTCGGATATTGGCGTCATTAGTAGCCGCATATTTGTTGAAAGAATCCTCGAGAGTAAGAGGTTTTGGAGCTTGGGGTGGTAGATAACCGAGTGGAATTGTGTTTGGTGGACGTGCCGCATTCCTCGGATTACTCCAAGAGAAGTTGGGGTGATTCCTTATACCCGGGTGATAAGTATTACCATAATCATTACCCGAATTAAAAGGTGGACGATTCGGATTAGCCATGTAATCCACATGTTCGGCAATAGTGGAAGGTTCCCAATATTGGGGTTCACAGGTAGGTGTAAACGAGGAAGTAGACATCTCGTCCATTTATTTTTGTAGTTTCTCAACCTGGAGAGATAAACTAGAAACCGTATCGATTTTGTACATCCCAACTGGTTTAGGTGGACGAGACCGGGGTGTACTCCAGTGATACGTATTCATGGCCATACCTTCTATAAGTTCTTGTGCAGCCGCCGGTGTCTTGTTGTTTAATGTTCCACCGGCGGCGGCATCAATATGTTGCCTCATTTGTTAATTGAGGCCATTATAGAAGGTTTGAACTTGCAACCAATCGGGGATTGCATGATTCAGACAACGACGAAGCAATTCTTTAAATCACTCCCAAGTATCATATAACATTTCCGTATCAACTTGGGAGAAATATTTAATATCATTGCGCAACTTGGCTGTCTTAGCGGGCGAAAAATATTTCGTGAGAAATTTTTCCGTCATCTCGGCCCAAGTAGTGATGGAGACTCTTGGTAGAGAACCCAACCGCCGCTTAGCCTTGATGTGTAAAGAAAAAGGAAAAAGCCTTAGCCAAATGACATCATCGGAAACCCCATTAATTTTAAAAGTATCACATATTTCAAAAAAGTTAGAAATATGCGCATTGGGGTCCTCATCTTGAAGCCCATCAAATTGTAAATATTATTGTACCATTTGAATGATGCTTTGCTTCAATTAAAAGTTATTGTTCGCAATAGCGGGTCGAACAATACTTGATTGCGCCTCATCCAAATTTGGCAGGGTATAATAGGACATAGTCCGTTGATCGTGTTGGGTATTGTATCCACAATGTACCTGATTTGAAGAAGCCCCTGAACAAGTTAAGGTGAATTGACAATGTATTTGATCACTTGTCTTCAAGTTGTGCTTGCAGTTATTCCTCGATAAGTACACACCAATGTCAGGGTGTAGTAGGTCAATATACACGGGTCCGTGCAACGTAATCCCTCGTTGAGCAGATCAGTGTGTTGGCTTACGTGTACTCTCTCTATTGGAGTGTACTTACTTTCAAGCACAGGGTTTAGAAAGATCGAGAGCAGACAAGGAGAAAGGATGGGCCAAAAACCTGCTCACGGGAAGAAAAGATGAAAATCGTCCAAGTAGAAATCGTCGAGAATCACTAAGTGATTCTCGCCGATTCGACGAGTGATTCTCGCCGAATCGTCGAGAATCACTCGCTGGTTCTCGCCGAATGCAGTCGGCCGTCTCAACGCCGCCCTGAATTCTACTAAGGCAGAATCGTTGAGAATCACGAAGTGATTCTCGCCGATTCGTCGAGAATGACTCTGCATTCTCGACGATTCGCCGAGAATCAATTGTGATTCTCGCCGATTCTCTCCGGCTTGCTATTTCTATGTAGCTAGAATTCTGCTAAGTGGAATTCGACGAGAATCGTAGGTGATTCTCGCCGATTTGTCGAGAATCACATACGATTCTCGCCGAATTTGACTTAGGCAAATTTCTGCTACTCTCTGGACCGGTCCAAGTTAACATGCGCTGTTTGGAGCCGGTCTTAGGGCTTCTTTTTGGTGGGGCCCACAACGATCACTTTGGATGACCTAATGTATAAATACATCGGTATTGTTGAGCAGCAGAGATACAAATACACAGATTCAAAAATACGAGCCGCCGACGTGACCTAGATCGTGAATCTCGCTCTGCCGCCGTCACCGCTCGTGGCTGTTGATCGCCGTCGCTGATCGTGGTCTCTTCCAGATCTCCCGGCTACAGAAGCTCAGCTAAGCACAACGTCTCACGCGTCTAACCAGAGATCTTTTGTCTCTTGATTCGTAGATCGGGAAAACCTTCCCCTTCCGAATCGATCGAGACGATCGATCCTAGTGTGACCGTTGGAAGACCTTGCTAGCTTTGCTACGAAGATTGAATCTCCAAAGAACAGCCGCAACACTCTGTTGTCGCCGCCAATCACGAGAGCCAAGCCGCCGCCCTTCTTGTCGCCGCCGGTTTCGGGGAGATTCACTCCAAGTGAGATCTAGGGTCGTGGACTCTTCGTCGACTTCAAGAACACGTTGTCGAACGAAGAGGGACACCCTATTCTCCATAAGTAGTTTGTATTTCTAATACACTCCATTTTAAATTTAGTTGTAAAGGAACGTTGGTTCCTAGTTGTAAAGGTTGGGTGCAACCCGTGGTGTAGGAGTGGTGACTCCTTCGTTTGGAAGGGTTCCTTCCGTTAGTGTGAGGATTGGATTTCAATCCTATTGGTGAAGTGACCGAGTCGTCCCTAGTGGGGAGATAGGTCGAAGGGGGAGAGTGGACGTACCCAAATCAGGGAACCACTATAATTTGCTTGTGTCTTTCTGTGTTGTGTTGTTTTATTTATTTGTGCAGGTACAATTCTAATTCCGCAAAAATGTTGCTAGACACCTATTCCCCCCCATAGGTGAGGGTAGTTGGCACTGGGTGGACTTTCAAGTGGTATCAGAGGGAGGTTACTCATCAAAGGTGTTTACACCTCGAGTAAGTTCCTACCACTAGTGTCAATAAGAAGGCAGATATCTACTATGGACGGACTCAAGTACTCAGGCAAGATCTTAGTGTGCACCAGGCTAAACTTTCCTATCTGGAAGGAACGGATTAGATTTTACATGGAAGCAGTCGACCCTCGACTCTTCATGGTCGTGGAGGAGGGACCTTATATTCCCACTAAGGCCTCCACCATTGATCCTACCAAAATGGTGCCAAAGATGCTTTCTGAAATGGACAAGGACGAGATGGTGCTGGTCGGACTTGACAAGAAGGCACATAACATACTGATCAG
The DNA here is from genome assembly GCA_039513925.1 of Platanthera zijinensis. Taxonomy (NCBI): domain Eukaryota; kingdom Viridiplantae; phylum Streptophyta; class Magnoliopsida; order Asparagales; family Orchidaceae; genus Platanthera; species Platanthera zijinensis. The sequence continues at coordinate 139,824,522 of CM077096.1, read as the reverse complement.
TGCAGTCGATGACTCCATGATGCAAAACTTCTGCAACTACAGGACGACTAAGGATATCTGGCACAACTTGATTATCCTGATGGAGGGCACAGACGAAGTGAGGGATGATCGGAGATCCCTCCTGAATCAGAAATATGAGGCCTTCAGACAGGGGCCCAAGGAAGAGATCGGAGTTACCTTCGAGAACTTCCTCAAGATCGTCAATGCTTTCAAGGGATATGGAAGAGTGTTCACTAATGGTGAACTTAATGATAAATTCCTTAGGTCCCTTACTAAGGAATGAGACACGAAGATCTACGCCATCCGAGAGTTTGGCAAATTAGCTGAAACTGATCCTCAGATACTCTTTGGGAAGCTCATGTCCAATGAGCTCCAGTTGAACACGAGGAAAGCTGAAGAAGAGGCAGAGAAGGCCGCAGCCAAGGAAAAGACTGTGGCCCTAAAAGCCATTCACTCCAGGAAGGGCAAGGGTGCGACTTCATCCTGTGCGGGGAAAAAGGATGAGGAGGAAGACTCCGAGCCATGCTCCTCAGGCTCAGAGTTATCTGAAGAAGACTTCTCCCTCATCACCCGAGAATTCAAGAAGTTCCTCAAGATGAGGAATCAAAGAAAGAGAGACGACTCCTCCTCCAGAAATCAGAAGAAGAATTATTCTTCTGACAAGTATGAATCAAAACCGAACAAACATCGTAATACTGACACCATTTGTTTTGGATGCAATAAGCCAGGACACGTCGTGGCCGACTGCCATCAAGGCAAGAGAGAGAAGGGGAAGGGTGAAGAGCACAGAACCTCTAGAGATAAAAAGAAGGAGAGGAGCTACATCGCAAAAAAGTCAAAGACACTGAGTGAGTCTGATTCCTCAGACTCCAGTGATGATGAGGAAGCCTACTTCGGGCTGGTGGGTCGCTCTGACTCAGAAGGAGAATGCCCCCCATTCACTGGGAAGGTAAAGGCTCGTACCCATTTCTCCGACTCTGACTATGAGTCTCCTGATGATGATCTCGAGGACAGCCCATCTGCCCGAGAAGCTGAGCTTCTCGAAAAGTATGAGCTTTTGCTTAACACCTTCGAGGAATGCCGTAAGATATTGAGGGCTCAGAAAAAGGAAGTCAAATTCCTTAAGGTCGAGGGTGTCTCCCTAAGGGAAGAGATCACTAGCTTGATTTCTCTCCGACAGGAACACCTGGACCTTATCTCTAAGCACTCAGAGTCTCTAAGTCTCCTTGACCTGAAACAGGAAGAAATCAGTAAGTTGGAAGAACAACTTACGGCAGAAAAGAAGATTGCCCAAAGCTTCTCTATGCCAAAGACTGTTCTTCCACTGGTTGATACCTTCTCTGCTCAGGCTAAGGGGGCTGGCTTGGGGCATGTGGGTGTGCCTGGTAAATAATCCAGGAGAAACAAAAAGCAGAGGAGAAATAAGGCTGCTAAGAAGGCCTCTACTGCAGAAAAGGGAAAGGCCCCACTCAACCCTGTTGTATTCAGGAAGCCTGGCTATCCCTGCAATGAACAGGACTTTGAGTCAACTTATGGCCACTTCTTCCGGCCCTTGGTTGAAAAGCCCAAGAGCCGGTATGAGGGGTGGGCCTTCCCCCGCAACTTTGGCGAGAGTGTCTTGAAGGCACCTTATGAGGAAGTTCAGATGGAGGATTATGACTACTTCTCTAGCGGCCATAATAGGAAGCAGGCACCCAAGGCCAAACCTGTTACACTGAGAAACCAAGAGGTGAAGAAATCATGCGACTGTTGTCATCATGATGCCTCCACCTCCTGGTCTGAGGCCCCGGCTGAACCTTCCGTTCCAAGGGTGAAGCAGGTGCCTAGGAGAAAGTATAACAGATTTGACTGCTAGTGCTGTGGCAAAGTTGGTCACTTTGCCGTGGATTGCTGGTTTAATCCGAGGAAAAACGAGACACCTTAGGTTGGCAATGCGAGGCCGACCACTCGTATGGCTAACCACCCGAGGGGGAGTATGCTAACGAGGAATCTAGGACCCAAGTTCAATTGGGTTCCTAAGGGAAATTAATTATGTTTTGCAGGAATGTCCAAAGGCCACCAAGACTCCTATATGGTATTTGGACAGTGGATGCTCCCGACATATGACTGAGACAAGAAGCCTGCTGCGGGAGTACTCTCTAGTCAAGAATGGACCCAAAGTCATCTTTGGGGGATCTGATCGGGGAGTCACCAGAGGTTACGGTATGATTTCCAACGGTATACTCTCTATCACTGATGCGGCTTATGTTAAAGGGTTAAATCATAACCTGATCAGTGTAAGCCAGTTATGTGATAAAAGGTATGACGTTAAGTTCTGCAAGGAAAAATGCCTGATAATATCATATGCCTCTTCGGAGACGGTATTAACCGGCATCAGGAGCAGAAATATTTTCTGTTTAGATTTTCTTAGTCTAGATTCTTCTACCCCTGTATGCCTAGTAGCAAAAGGCAGTGCATCTCTTTGTGAACAGTGGCACAAGAGATTGACACATATTAATTTCAAGACAATTAGTATGTTGTTTTCTAAAGATTTAGTAAGGGATGCTCCCATTATTATGTGCATCAAAGATAGTCCCTATCTTGCATGCCAGAAGGGCAAACAGACTCGGGCTACCTTTAAGGGCATCTCAGACAAAGACTCCTCCAGATGTCTTTATCTTCTACACATGGACTTGTTTGGTCTAATGCAAGTTCATAGCTTAGGATGCAAGTCTTATATGCTAGTGATTGTAGATGATCACTCTCAGTTTACTTGGGTGTTCTTTTTAAAACGCAAGTTTGATACGTTTTACATCTTCACCAGTTTTGTCAAGCAGATTCAGAACGAACTTAACTGCTCAGTGGTCAAAATCAAGAGTGACCATGGAACAGAGTTCGAGTCTGGTGCTATGACAGAGTTTTGTGAAGAACTTGGTATCTTTCATGAGTTCTCCTCCCCGCGCACTCCTCAACAGAATGGAGTTGCGGAGAGGAGGAATAGAACACTCATTGAAGCGTGCACGATAATGTTGAATGATGCCTCTCTCCCAGAATACTTCTGGGCCGAGGCCGTCAATACAGCTTGTTATGTGCAAAACCGGGCGTTGATCAACAAGAACCATCGTAAGACGCCTTATGAGCTACTGAAAGGCAGGAAACCAACCATGTCCTATTTGAGATCTTTGGTTGCAGATGTTATTTACTGAATAATGGGAAGTACCCGCGTACTAAGTTTGGTGAAAAATGCTTCGAAGGCATATTCATGGGCTATAGTAGCCATAGCCGGGCTTATAGAGTTTTCAAAAAGAAAACCCTAGTGGTAGAGGAATCAATAAATGTTGTATTTGATGAAGGAAGTTTGCTTAATTGCAATTCTTCCAGTGGTCCTCTTGAAGATGCAGGTGCAAGACTCGAAAAGCTACACCTGGATGTGCCCGAGAAAGATGCAACTCCAAAGTACGTCAAGGTTTCCACCTCAATACCGATCGAGGAGGATGACGGTCAGGATGGAGTAGTCCTCCCTGAAGAGGAAGGTGCCCCAGAAATTGCCAGAGCTCCTGATGCAAGACTACTAGAGCTCCGACAAGTGAGGGATCATCCCAGAAATCAAATCATCGGAGATCCCCGAGACGGTGTCAGAACTCGCCGAGGTACTCTTAACGAGATTCTGCATTTTAGCTTCCTGTCGCAGGTTGAGCCAAAGAAGTTCGATGAAGCGAACAAAGATGCGTCATGGATATTGGCCATGCAAGATGAGCTGCATCAATTCGAAAGATGCAACGTCTGGACGCTGGTTCCCAGACCTAAGACGCAAAACGTGATTTGCACCAAGTGGATCTTCAGAAACAAGCTGGATGAATACGGGGTCATCATCAAGAACAAGGCCAGACTGGTGGCTCAAGGATACAAACAGGAGGAGGGGATTGACTTCGACCAGACGTTTGCGCCAGTTGCTCGGCTCGAGGCAATCCGACTGTTCTTAGCCTATGCCTCTCACAAAGGATTCATAGTCTATCAGATGGACGCGAAATCGGCATTCTTGAATGGAGACTTGAAAGAGGAACTACATGTCGCTCAACCCCCAGGTTTTGTCAATCCTACTTATCCTAATCATGTATACTTTCTTAATAAAGCTCTATATGGGTTAAAACAAGCTCCTCGAGCTTGGTATGAGACTCTGTCTAGTTTTCTTCTTGAGAACAAGTTCTCTAGAGGAAAAATAGATAAGACATTATTTCTTAGGGAAGTCAAAGGCAAGATCTTGCTGGTGCAAATCTATGTTGATGACATTATATTCGGCTCAACGGATAATAATCTTTGCAAAAAGTTTTCTAAACTTATGCAAGGAAAGTTTGAAATGAGCAGTATGGGAGAACTAAAGTATTTCTTGGGACTTCAAGTGAAACAGTCTGAGGATGGAATTTTCATTTCTCAGACGAATTTCACCAATGAACTCCTCAAGAAATTCGGAATAGAGAATGCAACCTCTATGAAGACTCCAATGGAATCTACCATGTCTCTGGATAAGGATGAGAAAGGGAAACCTTTTGATGAAACCAAATACAGAAGCATCATTGGATCCCTGCTCTACCTTACTGCAAGTAGACTGGATATCATGTTCTCCACATGTGTTTGTGCCAGATATCAGGTGAACACTAAGGAATCTCATTATGTCGCTGCAAAGCGAATTCTTAGATACCTTAAAGGTACCCCTAATCTTGGCTTGTGGTACCCGAGAAATAATGATGTCGAGCTAATAGGTTTTTCAGATGCTGATTTTGCAGGGAGTAGGGATGATCGGAAAAGCACTTCCGGGACGTGTCAATTCCTCGGAAGAAGGCTTATATCATGGAATAGTAAGAAGCAAAATTGTGTTGCAACCTCCACAGCTGAATCTGAGTATATCTCAGCAGGCAGCTGTTGCGCACAACTACTATGGATCAGAAACCAGTTAGCAGACTATGACCTTCAGTTCAAGGAAGTACCAATGTACTGCGACTCCTCCAGTGCAATTGCTATTGCCAACAATCCGGTATCGCACAGCAGAACGAAGCATATAAGTGCGCTACCACTTCATTCGGGAGCACGTGGAGAACAAGGACATCTCTCTCTGCTATGTCCCCACAGATAAGCAGATTGCAGATATTTTCACAAAGCCCCTATACTAGGCCAAGTTCAGTCTCTTCAAAACTGAACTGGGGATGCTAAACTATGAGGAATGAAAACTTCAGAAGCCCCTGGCTCGTGCATCTAGGGGGAGCATCTGCTAGGAACTCAAGTGTAAGCACAGGTGCAAGAACTGAGGGGGAGCATGGTATCAAGTGCAACAGTCCCAGATTTGCAGAAGCCGAAAAGGGGGAGATTACCCTCTCGGCTAAGGTGCTAAGGTGTATGCTCCAATTGCTCTAAAGATAATGGTATGGAACTTGTATTCTCATCTTTCAAAGTTGTGTTTTCTTCCAACCGTTATTTTTACCTTAGCTTGTAGGGTTTAGGCTTCTTCAAATAGGGGGAGATTGTTGGGTATTGTATCCACAATGTACCTGATTTGAAGAAGCCCCTGAACAAGCTAAGGTGAATTGATAATGTATTTGATCACTTGTCTTCAAGTTATGCTTGCAGTTATTCCTCGCTAAGTACACACCAATGTCAGGGTGCAGTAGGTCAATATACACGGGTCTGTTCAACGTAATCCCTCGTTGAGCAGATCAGTGTGTTGGCTTACGTGTACTCTCTCTATTGGAGTGTACTTACTTTCAAGCACAGAGTTTAGAAAGATCGAGAGCAGATAAGGAGAAAGGATGGGCCAATGACCTGCTCACGGGAAGAAAAGACGAAAATCGTCGAGAATCACTAAGTGATTCTCGCCGATTCGACGAGAATCAATAGTGATTCTCGCCGAATCGTCGAGAATCACTCGCTAGTTCTCGCCGAATGCAGCCGGCCATCTCAACGCCGCCCTGAATTCTACTAAGGCAGAATTGTCGAGAATCACGAAGTGATTCTCGCCGATTCGTCGAGAATGACTCTGCATTCTCGACGATTCGACGAGAATTAATTGTGATTCTCGCCGATTCTCTCCGGCTTGCTATTTCGATGTAGCTAGAATTCTGCTAAGTGGAATTCGGCGAGAATCGTAGGTGATTCTCGCCGATTCGTCGAGAATCACTTACGATTCTCGCCGAATTTGACTTAGGCAAATTTCTGCTACTCTCTGGACCGGTCCAAGTTAACATGCGCTGTTTGGAGCCGGTCTTAGGGCTTCTTTTTGGTGGGGCCCACAACGGTCACTTTGGATGACCTAATGTATAAATACATCGGTATTGTTGAGCAGCATAGATACGAATACACGGATTCAAAAATCCGAGCAGCTGACGTGACCTAGATCGTGAATCTCGCTCCGCCACCGTCGCCGCTCGTGGCTGTTGATTGCCGTCGCTGATCGTGGTCTTTTCCAGATCTCCCGGCTACAGAAGCTCAGCCAAGCACAGCGTCTCACGCGTCTAACCAGAGATCTTTTGTCTCTTGATTCGTAGATCGGGAAAACCTTCCCCTTCCGAATCGATCGAGACGATCGATCCTAGTGTGACCGTTAGAAAACCATGCTAGCTTTGCTACGAAGATTGAATCTCCAAAGAACAGCCGCAACACTCCGTTGTCGCCGCCAATCCCGAGAGCCAAGCCGTCGCCCTTCTTGCCGCCGCCGGTTTCGGGGAGATTCACTCCAAGTGAGATCTAGGGTCGTGGACTCTTCGTCGACTTCAAGAACACTTTGTCGAATGAAGAGGGACACCCTATTCTCCATAAGTAGTTTGTATTTCTAATACACTCCATTTTCAATTTAGTTGTAAAGGAACGTTGGTTCCTAGTTGTAAGGGTTGGGTGCAACCCGTGGTGTAGGAGTGGTGACTCCTTCGTTTGGAAGGATTCCTTCCGTTAGTGTGAGGATTGGATTTCTATCCTGTTGGTGAAGTGACCGAGTCATCCCTGGTTGAGAGATAGGTCGAAGGGGGAGAGTGGACGTACCCAAATCGGGGAACCACTATAATTTGCCTATGTCTTTCTGTGCTGTGTTGTTTGATTTATTTGTGCAGGTACAATTCTAATTCCGCAAAAACATTGCTAGACACCTATTCCCCCCCCATAGGTGAGGGTAGTTGGCACTAGGTGGAATTTCAGAGCGGCCATATTTGGATTTGGGTCACCCAAAATTGAAGAAAATTGAGAAGAAGGGGAAGTAGAAGAAGAAGAAGAGGAAGAAGAAATATCACCTATGGATTCCTTAACCAAATCTGGAGAATTGAGATCGCGGAGTCTCAGGCATCGCCGTAAGCTTTGCTCGATCTCCGGATCCAAGTCAAGAAGATTTGACGGATTCCCTCGGATCATACACCAAGCTAAAAAAAAGGTAAAAGTTTTAAGATTAAAAATTTATAAAATAAAATTTCCCGCACTTCCCAAGGGCTACCCAATGACTGCTTTGCAAGGTACTATGCGGTATTACGGGATGAAAACCCGACACGACCCTTTCACAAGAAAATTTAATTATAAAAATTAAAGATAAAACTTTTAAAGAAAACAAACAAAATATAAATATTTTTTTTAATTTTTAAAACAAAAAGAAAGTGATAAAATTAATAGATCCTTGCTTTCAAAATATCAACAAAGATGTCCCCGGTAACGACGCCAAAAACTTGATGGAGATTTTATAGTTTTAAAATTAAATCCAAACTAATATCCCAAAATAGGCAAGTGTACCTATCAAAATATAGTATAAGAAATGTCGTATTAAGACACGGGGCTTGTTGAGTACTTGTACTCACAAGGAAGAGCTATTATTTTATCAGACAAAAAGTCGGTTGATTTGCAATACTAAGAAAGAAAAAGAGTTGTTACTTAAGAAAATTACGATGTTTTTAAAAGCTAGCACTTGATCTAGAATCCCTTTGGATTAGAATAAATTTCCTTGAAATTATAAAATACATGCATCAAAATTATTAACTTCGACCGTGGAGGTTCCTTAGCTACGAAGGGCCTCTCTCGAGAATACGCATTCGACTAACCTTAGGTTGATCGATTAAGACCTCTCGGCCAGCCGAAACCCCTAAGGTTTCTTTAAGTAGTGAACCCCACTATTAGATTTGACTCCAATCCGGAAGATTTATGTCTTCCTCTCTCGACGAGTGCGTGCAACTCCCTTTATCCTTGAGTGATCAACTCGTATCCATAACCTCTCGGTAAATCTCGGATATAGATCTAAAATCAAATAAACATAATTGCAACTTATGAATTCAATGAAATTAAATTCAAAGATAAACCGAACTACATAAAATGTAACGTTCCGATTCGTGCTAGGCCCCTTGTGTGTGTTTTGGTGTTAGGAGAGCTGGTGTAGGCTCAAGGGGGTGCAGGTGATCAGGTGCGCACTCGAGGGAGAAAAGGAAACAAGGTGAAAACATATGTTGAGCATGACATGGGTAGGGATACGGGCGTGTCCCTACCCGTGTTCAGTGGCTTTGAGTGACTATGGTGCTGAGTGATTCTGAAATGGCGTTGAGTGGCATGTCCCGAGAAGGACACGGGTAGGGACATGGGCATGTCCCTACCCGTGTTCAGTGGCGTTGAGTGGTGTGTCCCGAGAAGGACATAGGTAGGGACACGGGCGTGCCCCTACCCGTGTTCAGTGGCATTGAGTTCCATGGCTTTGAGTGCCATGGCTTTGAGTGCCATGGCTTTGAGTCTATCTAGAGAAGGACATGGGTAGAGACACGGGCGTGTCCCTACCGTGTGCCCCAAGGCAAACAAGGCGAGAAGTGCCCCGAGCAGGACACGAGTGTCGACACGGCCAGTACCACGACCGTGTCACCTGGACACGTGTACCGACACATGTATATCAGTACCCGTGTAGGAGCACGAAACGACAGTCGAGCCATTTCACTAGAGCAGGACACGGGTAAGGACACGGCCGTGTCCCTACCAGTGTCACTTCTGTATAAAAGTGAAAAGGTGAAACCCTAACCTTTTCATCCTCTTTCTAAGTTCCATTTTCTGGAGGGAGAAGTTATGAAGGGAGTTATTGCTGGAGCTAGCTTTGGAGGAGGAGAAACGCCACCGCCGTCAAGGAAAAAGTGATGCCGCGGAGGAGGATGACAAGATCCATGGTCAAGGATGGTGTTACCGATGGAAATGAGGTGAGCTTCCTACCCTCTCCCTTGGTGCTAGATCTGTAGATATCTAGGTGAGATGTCGACTCAAGAGAGTCTAGACATGGGAGATGGAGATTTCTCTAGGAAGGGCCTTGCTAGAACATGTGTTCTAATGACTAGTCATCTTCAACCTCCCCTTCCTCAAAGGATGATGGGGGAGGATCCGTGAAGAGGAATGGCTTTGAGAGGGAGAATAAGGGTGGAGGAGTTTTTGGTGGCGATTTGGGGAAAATCGTTGGAGGAGGAAGATGAACGGATGCCGTTCATTCCGCTTCAAGATGCGTGCAGAACCTTTGTTCTGCACGCAGCGACCTTCTTGGCCGTTTCCGGGCAAGAAATGGTCGAATCTGGGTTTTCGACTAAACACGAAAGTCGTAGCCACTGAATTTACCTTTCCAACGGGTGGTTACACGCCTTCGGGTGAAGCCTGTAGCCACGGGAATGTCCGATCGAATTAAGGGCTGTAAACTAAGCACACAGAATTTGTATCCTGTACGTTGCAATCTTTGGAGACGATTTCGTGTAGGTTAGAGCCTGATCTGGGTTGCAGGCTGAACACAAAAGTTGTAGCCTATGGAAATACCTTTCCATAGAGGGGTTACCTGCACTCACCGGATTCCTGTAGCCACGGGAATCCTCGATTGAATTTGCTGTCCAGATTTAATTCTGCACTTAAATTCTTGAGTGATTATAACATAAACTTGAATTCGGTGGAATTAATGTTGCAATCTAATGCGAGGTTCGGGTGAACTCTTTTATGATAACCACCGTAGTGTTATGAATGTTGAAGCTTGTTAATTTGAATTCGTAATATGGGTGGTTATGCAAGCTTAAATTGAATGAAATGTCTTGATATAAATTGCTAGATCATTTATGCGCATTATATATATTCTATGTGGAAATTGTTTGGAGTTACATGTAGATGATTAAGCTATGGCCATATGTATGTTGAGTTGATAGAATGATGTTTAGTAGTCCAATGCTTAGAGTGTCGTCTCCCTACGGGTAGTATTGTGGAAGGTTGTAAGTGCGGTGTTGGCCGTCACTAGTCGGAATGGGTTGAGATGAATAAACTGGATGGTTGGGCTTGGCCCTCGTGCTTTCTCCGAGGTTCCTTCCATGCCACGGTGTTGTGGAATTGCATGCGGTGTGATTCGACACACGGTGTCGTAATCCTGGGTTAAGGATAGTGTGGAAGGTCTACGGGCTTGCCTATCGTTCCACCGATGGGAGTTGACGGATAGACTTAGGGCAGTTGGGATTGGCCCTCGTGCTTTCTCCGAGGTCCCTTCCGTGCCAAGTGATTGGTTGTACTTGATCCTCGTGCTTTCCCGAGGATCCATCCGTCACATATGGCCAGTTCGGGGTTAGGATCTTGGTGCACATCTACCCAAGTGAACCCACTGGGCCGTAGTATGCATGGGCTCCGCTGTTGTGTTCTTAGCGTTGAGGCGTACAGAGGCCTAAGTGAAGTAGTTAGGATACCCACTTAGTAGTAGAAATGCCCATTCTACTATCACCGTCTGGCCACGACGGTTAGTGCCTGAGAGGTTAGATACCTGCTTGAAAAGTGGGAACTACTAGTCTGTGTCGACATAGCAACTGCATGTGCGTGATCATGGGTGTTTCATTGCATTTCATACATACCATTGCAACTCATTACATACACAAGACCCTCATCGTATAAGTTTGTATGGGCACTCCTATATGACGAGTTATTTATTGCTGAACGATCCTCAACTTATATGCTTGTATGGGCATCCATATAAGTTGAGTTACTTTTGTTGTAACTCTATATTTATATGCTGTGATAGATGGTAGAACTTATAGAATTTCTTATTACTCGTGTTACCACTTGCTTGTTTATACTCCTGTTTATTATATATATTGTAGCCTGTCTATTTCTCCGCTCGGTGCCGAGGAGTCGCCGGGGGAGAGGATGTGAAGCCACTTAGTATTTATGACTAACGGTTGCTACGTCTTCCTTTTTAGGAGGAAACCCCGCAGGTGGAGTAGCAGGTGATGGAGCCGGTCAGCCAGGCCAGGACGACAGGGCCTGAAGGGACGGTGCCATCATTACCGTCTGTTACAGATGTGAGTGATGAGAGTTTTTATTGTAGCCCTTCGGGGCAATTTTATTGTTATACTCTGGTATTATAGAAGCATGTTTTAGCTTCTCTTTTATTATACTTTTGGACTTATAACTTGTGTGGATTTGACTTCTTCATATATTCTCTTGGTTGGGTTGGCATGTTATTTTGATATTGGTTGTAGCCGACAGATTAAGCGACTTGGGGTACAGACTAACCCGTGTGTTGGTGCTACCCCAAGGCGGCTGTTCTGGGCATAAGACCCCTCTCGTGCCGTGTCTTGTGTTTTGGGAGGGAGGGGGGGGGGGTCTTACAAATGGTATCAGTTTACCATGATCCTCAACTAAAGAAGTCATCAACAATGGGCCACTCCCGTTCGACTAGTCAGTTTGGGGACAAACTGACTTAGCAGAAGCAGTGGTGTGCCCATATGTAATTCACACTAAGTTTGTCCAACTCTGACCTTAAGATTAGCCAACCTGACAGTAAGTTTGCATTCTACGTATAGATTCTAGTGCATGTTGAGCCGTTGGGGGGCACTCCTGCCCCTCCCATACCCACTCAGTTCCAACAGTCCGAGTTGGGGCAGACGCTCACCGCAATCTTGGATGCTTTCAGGGCACAGTAGCCTCCGGTGCTACAACAGGGCCCGGGCTCTAACTGGATAAGCGCCTTCCGGGCTCTCTCCCCTCCCACTTACCTTGGGACAGAGTCAGTCGTGCGCACGGAAGAATGGCTTGAAACAGTACAAGAGTTATTGGCTGGTATTCGTTTTCTAGCCAACATGGCTATATCACTGGCAGTGTCCACCTTAGAGCTACATGCTAAGAGGTGGTGGAAGTCACTCATGGGCTCCACCTTCCAAGGCCGAGTCTATACAGAGATAAGTTGGAGCGAATTCTCAGATGTTTTCTTGGATCACTTCATTCCTTCATCCGCTCGAGATGAACTTGAGGAGAGGTTCCTTCTGCTGAAACAAGGATCAAAGAAGGTTACAGAATACCAGCGAGAGTTCCAACATCTCGCAAGGTTCGCGGACTCATACGAGTTAGATGATAGAGGTTATGCCAAGCATTTCTATAAAGGGCTGCGAGATCCCCTAAGGCAGGCCCTTTTGTTTATAGCGGATGCTAGCTTGGCGGAGATCATCGATATGGCAAAAAGATTGGAGGCGGACCACTTGGGTAGTAGTAAGAGACCTGTAGAGGGCGTTATGGAAGCTGGCCCGAGCAATAGAAGGAGACATGACTTTAAAAGAAGAAGAGGATATCAAGGAGATGTAGGGCATGTCCACCGAAACTATAGGGTGGAGCATTCGGTTCCGCAACTGCCCGCGTTGCCTCCACCGCCACAGCCTCAGCAATTTCAGCAACTTGAGAGGCGTCCTGGGCGAGTGTGTTTTGAATGCAACCAACCGGGTCACATTCGTCATTTCTGAACGCAATTATTTGGGAACGCCCCTCCCGCTCTCCCTCCGGCAGCCCCTTGAGGGCGGGGTTACATGCATGGTCGAGGATGAGGACAGTGAGGAGGTAATCCCTGTAACACCCCGAAACTCAAAAGAGGGACGGGTGATGTTTTAGGCCTAGTTTGGTTTTTGGAGCAGGTGTCACGGGCGTGTCACGGGCGTGTCACGGGCGTGTCACTGGCGTGTCACGGGCGTGTCACGGGCGTGTCACGGGCGTGTCACGGGCGTGTCACGGGCGTGTCACGGGTGTGTCACGGGCGTGACACAGGCGTGTTCGGCCTCGGGTCGTGCGGTCGACGCTTTGGCGGTCGACACTAGTCGAGTTGTAGAACACGGCCTAGGACACGGGCGTGTCCCAGGCCGTATTACTCCAGGGATTCTGCAAGTGTGGTACACGTGCCGTGACACGGGCACAAACACGGGCATGTCAAATTTGACACGGGCGTGTCTGATGCCGTGTCATAAGGCCGTGTACCTCTCTGACTGCGAAATGTTTGTCGAGTGCACACGGGGGGCGTGACACGGGTCCCGACACGGGCGTGTCGCAGGTGACACGGGCGTGTCGGAGGCCGTGTCAAAGGCCGTGTGCTGGTTTTTCGACACGATCGAGACGGCGAATGGGTGACACGGCCAGGCACACGGCCGTGTTGCAACCCGTGTTCGGCCTAGTTTTTGTGATTTTAGGCCGAATCGTGGCCGTCCGTTTCTTTGATTGAGATCCAACGGCTGGGGGCTAGGTCTGAGGGAATAAACTCGGGAATAGGGTTTGAAACCCTCACTTTTCTCCCATCTTTATCTCTCTTGATTCTAGAGAGAAGGGAGAGCAAGGAGGAGGAAGAAGGCCAAGTTCCGGCCGCCGGCGAAGCTTCGGAGGTCCGTTTCGCGAGCGGAGTTCAGATCTGCAAAGGTGGGAGCGTTGCGGTGGTTTTCAACCGAGCAAATCTTCTCCATGGCTAGGAAGAGGGGACGGAAGGTAACGACACTTCTCCTCTCGGTTTTTAGGATTTAGGATGCATGAATAGCATCCCCTTCCTTTCGTATTTTGAGCGTCGAATCTCTCAAATGAGAGGGATTCGTGTAGCCTAGGTTCAAGAGGAACCTCCGGGTTGAGTATGTTCATCCCGGCATGCTTTGCATTAGAGATCCGCTCCGTTAGCGGATTAGGCATTGTGGGTGAAGCCGTGGTCGCGACCGTTAGTCCGACCCGGTGATGTTGCATAGCGAGCTTCGGGGATTCGGTAGAAATCCGTTGCGACAATACGCCGTTGTATGTATGTGTTTTCCCCCTAATATTTGAGTGAGTACTCGTGGTCGGAACCGGACAAGGTTAGCTCCGTGTTGTGCGGTAGATGATTTCCTTGGAGCACGGGAAAGACACAGTGCGAATGGTGATTGGGGTGGGGAAACCTTTGTTTGTGCTGTGCAAAGGCGCGACTATGTCTCCGTGGTCGGCTGGCTATCCCGTGACGCGCAAGTCATGTGGGGGAAGTGTCCCGGCGAGACTAGCCCCTTGTGTGGACTGACGAGAATGTCGAGCGGAGGACAAGCCCGGGCAATGTGGCCACGAGCGGGTGGGGTCCAGCAAGGCTTCTTAGAATCGGTCAGTGTGAGACGGAACCCTGACGTGCGAAGTCAGAATGTGCGGGCAAGCCCCGGGGTATATGACCCTTGTGCGGGTGGGGCCTTTGCAAGGTTCCGTGTGACGGCGTGTATGCCGTTAGGGACATGGTGGTTCCCTTGTGTTTGCGGCTTTAAGCCAATGGGGAAACGGAAGTGCCCAGTGTTTGATGTTGTGCTAGATGCATACGAGCTAGGGTGCCTTGGGTGAAACCCGGGTTGCATTCATGTTGCATAGTAGGCCCCTTTCACTTTGTACAAAACATAGAGAACATGTATGCTGTATGAGACATCCAAGCCTGTTTTACCGCTTTAATATATATATGCTCTTTTGGTATACGAAGTGCTAACTTGCAGGTGGAGTGGTACCCCGGGGTCCGTTAGGGACGGCCGGGAGGAGATGTGTTTGTTACACAGTAGGGGTCAGCCTTTGCTGACCCATGTTTCTTCAAATCCTTACAGGGAAAGGATCGCATGCAGGAGCTAGCGCGCCGGGCGAAAAGCCCTAATCCTCATGAAGTGTTGCTGTGCTTGGTTTCTCCCTTTGTGTTTGCTACTTTTGTTATGTTTATGTCCGGCTTGCATGCCGAGGTAGCCTAGGAGTGCTTGGCACATTTATATGTTTTGGACTATTATTGTGTAAGGCCTTAAGGCCAGTTGATACTCTATCGTTAGTGGATAACTTCTGTCGGTTTGTTCTGTTTCCGCTGTGTTTGTCTGGAGTTTTGAGATTGGGTAGTTTTCATATCATCTTTTAATACTAAAGCTGTGGTGTCCGTATGTTGTGGGGCCCCGGCCGGACCCATATTATATGGTCTCTACAGGGGAGGTGTTACAATTTGGTATCAGAGGGAGGTTCGCGTTCCAGTGAGAAGTTTCGCGGTCGAAAGTATAAGTTGAGTCGCGTATTAGAAGTTATCCACTAGGAGTATCGCAGGACCATTAGTGTCCTTGTGTTCGAGTCTGTCAATTAGAGACTGATTTGCGTTTTCTTGCTTGTGTTTAGAGTGCAAGCAACGAGGCTGGGACCTCGAGGCCAAGAGAAGAGCTCTCGGCAAGTAGTGCGACTGCGCAAGGTCCGCTATGGATGGGGGTCACACCGGCCGACTTCTGCCGTATGCTTGCAGAAGCGATGGTGGCGGCCCAAGCTGCAGCGAGAGCACAGGTAGCAGCTCCCGTTGCTCAGGTAGCAACTCCTGCTACCCCGGTCACGGAAGCGACCATGCAAGTTGAGGAGGCCAGGCGGGCGGAGCCGTATGCCGAGAGAGTGGTTGTCGGGCAGGGGGACCGGCAGATGAAGTACTTTCTGAGCTTCCACCCTCCAACCTTCAAGGGAATCGGCACGCCCACAGATGCAGAGGATTGGTGGGCTAGAATTCAGGAGCTTCTGAGGGCGGCAGAGGCGCCCGAAGAGAAAAAGGCAGAGTTCGCAGCCTTTATGTTGGAGGGAGATGCCAAGTTATGGTGGGTGAGCCACAGTGGCCGGCAATTTCTAGGACGCACACCGTCCATCGAGGAATTTGGGAATGCCTTCCTGAAGAAGTACATTCCCGCCTCAACGAGGTTAGCCCTCCAGAGGCAGTTCCTACATCTAGTGCAGCGAGACAAGTCAGTGGTTGAGTATGTTCAGGAGTTTACTCGCTTGGGTCGTTATGCGGGAACGACCATGGCAGACGATGAAGAGAGGGACAATCTCTTCTATCATGGATTGAGGGAGAATCTAAGACAACCCCTCATATCGATGAAACGTGCGGGTTTCAACGAATTGGTGGAGGCGGCCCGAATTTTGGAGAGTGACATGGAGCGATCCCAGCGTCGCAAGGGTTTCACGCCCAAACAGGGGGAAGAGAAGAAGCCTGCTCAGTCCCACGGAAAGGTGGAAGGGAGCCGATGGAAGAAGAAGCCTTCCCCATATAAGTCGGGCGAGAAGAGTAATTGGACGTCCGGAGGGTCACGCTCTAAGGGCCCTCAGACGTGCTATAGTTGTGGCAAGCCAGGCCACATAGCAAGATTTTTTACCCAAGGGGGCACGGAGTAAGAGCCAAGGCAGGAGCAAACTATGCGCTCCGGCCCCAGTGCCGCGGAGAAAGGGAAAATGGCGGAGTTGAGTGCTTCCCGGTTTCAACCAGTGCAGCCAAGGGCCTACAACCTTGGGCAGCAGGAAACAATCCGCCAAATTGATGTGGTGACAGGTATGAGAGTTCAACTTGCATCGTAGATTTCTCCCTTTCAAGCCTTTTTATGTTTGTTGCATGTGTGTAGGCTTTGTAGTGGTATCTGGGTACCCCGCTAGAGTACTTTTTGATACGGGAGCGTCGCACTCCTTCCTTGGGGAAAGTTTCACCCGGAGGATTGGAGTTGAGTCCTTTGCAATTGACTCAGAGTTGAAAGTGCGCATGCCCAATGGGTCGTCTATGACAACCAGGGCTAAAGGGCGGATTTGTTGGAGTCTTGAGGGAGTCGACTTCATATTGGTAGCGGCGATCTTGCCGTTGTCCGAGTTCGATGTGATTTTGGGGATGGATTGGCTAGCAGAGCAGCGTGCCAGTATCGACTGTTTGTCCAAGGTGGTAACCCTGAGGGGCGTGGGGCAAGCGGAAGTCAAGTTTGAAGGCCTGCATGGAGTGGCCTGTTCCCTAGTTTCGGTACTTCAGTTAGTGCGAGCTGTTAACCAGGGAGGTGTAGCTCTAGTAACGTTGTTAGAGGTTAGCCTCTCCAGGCTGTCTCTTGGAGAAGTGCCCGTGGTGGCGGAGTTTGGAGATGTATTTCCCGAGGAGTTACCGGGAGCACCTCCTCGACGGGAGATTGATTTCTCCATCGAGTTGGTGCCCGAGGCTAGACCAGTGTCGCGTCCACCCTTCAGGATGGCACCAAAGGAGTTGGCCGAGCTCAGGGTTCAGTTACAGGAGCTTTTGGAGCAAGGGTATATCAGGCCCAGCTCTTCACCGTGGAGTGCGCCGATGTTATTTGTAAAGAAGAAGGACGGTAGTATACGTCTGTGCATAGACTACCGAGAGTTGAACAAATTAACTGTCAAGAATAAGTATCCGATTCCTCGGATAGACGATCTCTTCGACCAGTTGGTGGGATCGGTGGTGTACTCCAAGTTGGACTTGAAGTCCGGGTATTATCAGTTGCGGATTCGTGACGAAGACATACCCAAGACCGCGTTTGGTACGAGGTATGGTCATTTGAGTTCTCGGTGATGCCGTTTGGGCTGACGAACGCGCCGTCCGTGTTCATGGACTTGATGAACCGAGTGTTTCGCGAATATTTGGACTGGTTCATAGTTGTCTTTATCGATGACATTTTGGTGTATTCCAAGTCGGAAGCGGAGCACGAGTCACACTTGCGGGCAGTGTTGCAAGTATTGAGAGAGAACCAGTTTTATGCGAAGTTCTCCAAGTGCGAGTTCTGGTTGGAGAAAGTGGCATTTCTAGGCCATGTGATTAGTGGGGATGGGGTGGCGGTGGATCCAACGAAAGTAGAAGCCATCAGAGAGTGGCCAGTTTTGAGGACCGTGGCGGAAGTCCGAAGTTTTCTTGGACTAGCCGGGTACTACCGAAGGTTTGTGGAAAACTTTTCACGGATAGCTCTACCCCTCACTTCACTAACTCGCAAGGATCAGAAATTTGTATGGACTCAAGAGTGCAACGAGGCGATTGAAACCCTGAAGGAAAGGCTAATGACGGCGCCGATCCTAAGTCTACCAAAGGGGACCGAAGGGTTCCAGATTTTGAGCGACGCATCCGGATGCGGTTTAGGGTGCGTGTTGGTGCAGCATGGTAGCGTGATAGCTTTTGGGTCGAGGCAGCTGAAGCCTCATGAGAGAAATTACCCCGTCCATGATTTGGAGTTGGCGGCGGTAATTTTTGCTTTGAAGTTGTGGAAGCACTACGTTTATGGTGCAAAGGTGGAGATCTTCACGGACCACAAGAGTCTGAAGTATCTCCTAGATCAGAAGGACCTAAATATGCGGCAGCGCAGGTGGGTCGAGTTCCTTGAGGACAACGAGGTGGCGATTCAGTACATGCCAGGGAAAGCCAATGTGGTGGCAGATGCTTTGAGTAGGAAATACTCGGGGCAAGGAAATTGGATTGAAGCTCACGATGAGCGGTTAAGGCGGGACTGGGAGTCCCTTGGCTTGGAATGTGTGGCAAGAGGCGAGTCTAGCGTGGCTCGACTAAATTGGATTGAGATGCAGAGTGACTTATGCGATCGTATTCGGGAAGCGACCCGTGTAGATGTGGAGTTCCAACCTTTTGTGGAGGAAGCTCTAAAGGGCGAGGGTAGCGCCTGGGAGATGGTTGATGGGATTCTGAGGAAGGGCGGAAGGATTTGTGTACCGCAGTTCGGCAAGCTCCGCGAGGAGTTGATGTTTGAGGCCCACTTCACTAAGTACTCCATTCACCCGGGTAGTACAAAGATGTACTTGGACTTGAAGAAGTCCTATTAGTGGCCTGGGATGAAGCGGGACGTAGCTTTGTGTGTGAGTCGGTGCCAAACTTGTGCCTTGGTGAAGGCCGAGTGTCAGAAGCCGGGCGGGTTCTTGAAGCCTCTTCCAATCCCCGAATGGAAATTTGATGACATCTCCATGGATTTTGTGCATGGGTTGCCTAGATCACAACAGGGTAATGATGCCATTTGGGTGATTGTGGACCGCTTGACCAAAGTGACACATTTCATCCCAAACCGGAAGGAGGACGGTGTGGAAAAGTTGGTGGAGTTGTACGTCCGCAATATTGTACGACTCCATGGGATTCCGAAGAGTATAGTCAGCGACCGGGATGGACGTTTCACGTCTAAGGATTGGCGGTTGGTGCAGAAGAGCTTGGGCACAAAACTCAAGTTCAGTACGGCTTTTCATCCTCAAACCGATGGGAAAACTGAGAGAACGAACCGTACTTTGGAAGATATGCTAAGGATGTGTACTCTCGACTTCGACAAGAAGTGGGAGGATCACCTCTTCATGGTGGAGTTTGTGTATAACAATAGTTACCAAGCTAGTATCAAGATGGCGCCATACGAAGCTCTGTATGGGAGGCGGTGTCGAACACCGATGTCTTGGACAGAGGCGGGAGACACCAAGATTTTGGGGAAAGAAGTGGTAGCCGACGCTAGTGAGCTAGTGTGGACCATCCAAGAGCGCATAAAGGTAGCTCAAGATCGGCAGTCGAAGTATTTCAATGCTCGCCACAAGCATATGGAATTCGCTGTGGGCGACTGGGTGTATCTTAAGATCAAGCCGTTCAAAGGCGTTTCGCGAATTCGCCGACTCAAGAAGTTGAGTCCGAGATTTTTGGGACCATTCAAGGTCATCGAGCGAGTGGGAGAGGCAGCGTACCGGTTGGCGTTGTCCACAGAGCTAAGTGGATTGCATGACGTTTTTTACGTCTCCGTTCTGAGGAAAGCGTTGTTAGAAGCCAGCGTGGTGATTGAGCCGACGGCGGTGCCGGTAGAGGAAGACTTGAGGACGCGAGTTCGTCCAATCGGGATAGAAGACTCAGAGGTTTGGCAATTGCGGAACAAGGAGGTCAGACTCGTAAAGGTCCGTTGGGACAACTGTGGTTGCGAGGAGCTCTCATGGGAGCGAGAGCAGGCCATGCTGGAGGAGTACCCCGAGCTTTTCTCCTCAGGTACTGTTTAGTTTTGTTTACCTTCCATGTTTTAAATTTCGGGACGAAATTCTTTTAAGGGGGAGAGAGTTGTAACACCCCGAAACTCAAAAGAGGGACGGGTGATGTTTTAGGCCCAGTTTGGTTTTTGGAGCAGGTGTCACGGGCGTGTCACGGGCGTGTCACGGGCGTGTCACGGGTGTGTCACGGGCGTGTCACGGGCGTGTCACGGGTGTGTCATGGGCGTGTCACGGGCATGACACAGGCGTGTTCGGCCTCGGGTCGTGCGGTCGACGCTAGTCGAGTTGTAGAACACGGCCTAGGACACGGGCGTGTCCCAGGCCGTGTTACTCCAGGGATTCTGCAAGTGTGGTACACGAGCCGTGACACGGGCACAAACACGGGCGTGTCAAATTTGACACGGGCGTGTCTGATGCCGTGTCACAAGGCCGTGTACCTCTCTAACTGCGAAATGTTGGTCGAGTGCACACGGGGGGCGTGACACGGGTCCCGACACGGGCGTGTCGCAGGTGACACGGGCGTGTCGGAGGCCGTGTCAAAGGCCCTGTGCTGGTTTTTCGACTCGATCGAGACGGCGAATGGGTGACACGGCCAGGCACACGACCGTGTTGCAACCCGTGTTCGGCCCAGTTTTTGTGATTTTAGGCCGAATCGTGGCCATCCGTTTCTTTGATTGAGATCCAACGGCTGGGGGCTAGGTCTGAGGGAATAAACTCGGGAATAGGGTTTGAAACCCTCACTTTTCTCCCATCTTTATCTCTCTTGATTCTAGAGAGAAGGGAGAGCAAGGAGGAGGAAGAAGGCCAAGTTCCGGCCGCCGGCGAAGCTTCGAAGTTCCGTTTCGCGAGCGGAGTTCAGATCCGCGAAGGTGGGAGCATTGCGGTGGTTTTCAACCGAGCAAATCTTCTCCATGGCTATGAAGAGGGGACGGAAGGTAACGACACTTCTCCTCTCAGTTTTTAGGATTTAGGATGCATGAATAGCATCCCCTTCCTTTCGTATTTTGAGCGCCGAATCTCTCAAATGAGAGGGATTCGTGTAGCCTAGGTTCAAGAGGAACCTCCGGGTTGAGTATGTTCATCCCGGCATGCTTTGCATTAGAGATCCGCTCCATTAGCGGATTAGGCATTGTGGGTGAAGCCGTGGTCGCGACCGTTAGTCCGACCCGGTGATGTTGCATAGCGAGCTTTGGGGATTCGGTAGAAATCCGTTGCGGCAATACGCCGTTGTATGTATGTGTTTTCCCCCTTATATTTGAGTGAGTACTCGTGGTCGGAACCGGACAAGGTTAGCTCCGTGTTGTGCGGTAGATGATTTCCTTGGAGCACGGGAAAGACACAGTGCGAATGGTGATTGGGGTGGGGAAACCTTTGTTTGTGCTGTGCAAAGGCGCGGCTATGTCTCTGTGGTCGGCTGGCTATCCCGTGACGCGCAAGTCATGTGGGGGAAGTGTCCCAGCGAGACTAGCCCCTTATGTGGACTGACGAGAATGTCGAGCGGAGGACAAGCCCGGGCAATGTGGCCACGAGCGGGTGGGGTCCAGCAAGGCTTCTTAGAATCGGTCAGTGTGAGACGGAACCCTGACGTGCGAAGTCAGAATGTGCGGGCAAGCCCCGGGGTATATGACCCTTGTGCGGGTGGGGCCTTTGCAAGGTTCCGTGTGACGGCGTGTGTGCCGTTAGGGACATGGTGGTTCCCTTGTATTTGCGGCTTTAAGCCAATGGGGAAACGGAAGTACCCAGTGTTTGATGTTGTGCTAGATGCATACGAGCTAGGGTATCTTGGGTGAAACCCGGGTTGCATTCATATTGCATAGTAGGCCCCTTTCACTTTGTACAAAACATAGAGAACATGTATGCTGTATGAGACATCCAAGCCTGTTTTACCGCTTTAATATATATATGCTCTTTTGGTATACGAAGTGCTAACTTGCAGGTGGAGTGGTACCCCGGGGTCCGTTAGGGACGGCCGGGAGGAGATGTGTTTGTTACACAGTAGGGGTCAGCCTTTGCTGACCCACGTTACTTCAAATTCTTACAGGGCAAGGATCGCATGCAGGAGCTAGCGCGCCGGGCGAAAAGCCCTAAGCCTCATGAAGTGTTGATGTGCTTGGTTTCTCCCTTTGTGTTTGCTACTTTTGTTATGTTTATGTCCGGCTTGCATGCCGAGGTAGCCTAGGAGTGCTTGACACATTTATATGTTTTGGACTATTATTGTGTAAGGCCTTAAGGCCAGTTGATACTCTATCGTTAGTGGATAACTTCTGTCGGTTTGTTCTGTTTCCGCTGTGTTTGTCTGGAGTTTTGAGATTGGGTAGTTTTCATATCATCTTTTAATACTAAAGCTGTGGTGTCCGTATGTTATGGGGCCCCGGCCGGACCCATATTATATGGTCTATACAGGGGAGGTGTTACAATCCCGGCCTTGCCCGGGATCAAGTGTACGCGCTAGACATGGCGCAAGAGCAGAATCCTCAGAATGTTATTGCAGGTACGTGCAGTAACCTTTCATGTTTTCAATATTAAACTTAAGTTGCTTACGACATTCTAGCTATCTAGAAATACGTTTTTATTATTGGCACTTAGGCACCGTGAGGATTGACGGAAAGACGGCTTATGCGCTGTTCAATACCGGTGCCTCACACTCCTTTGTGTCCGAGGATTTCATTAAGGACATGGGGGCTGTGCAATATTTTGCTGGAATATCCCGACTAGTACGCCTTCCGGACGGTTCAGATATTGTTGCAACCACTAAGTGCGAACTTGAGGTACTTATTGAGGGAAGGGCTTTCGATACGCCTGCCACTGTCTTGAAAATGCCAGAATTCGACATCATTCTGGGCATGGAATGGTTGGACTGGAACTTTGCAAGGATCGACTGCGCGGAGAAGCGGATCTATTTGAGACATGGAGACTCCGATGTCATCTTCCAAGGTATTAACTTCGCACCTCGTCTGACGTTATCTTCCGTCCAAGTTGTGAAAGCTCACATGAAAGGAGACGAAGTCTTTATGATTTGGTTCGAGTTGAAGGAGATAGAATTGGATGTAAAAGACATACGGGTAGTGCGGGACTTTCCCGAGGTATTTCCTGAGAAACTACCAGGATTACCACCGCATAGAGAGGTTGACTTCCAAATTAATCTAGTACCGGGTGCCAAGCCTGTATCCAAGGCCCCTTACCGAATGGCCCCGAAAGAACTCGCGGAGTTTAGAGTTCAACTACAAGAACTGGTGGAGTCGGGGTTTGTTCACCCCAGTTCATCACCATGGGGAGCCCCTGAATTGTTCGTGAAGAAGAAGGACGGAACCCTGCGTCTATGCATAGATTATCGGGAACTCAATCGGCTGACGGTGCAGAACACTTACCCGCTACCTCGGATCGACGAGTTGTTCGATCAACTAGTGGGAGCGCATTGGTTTTCTAAGCTAGACTTGCGCTCAGGGTATTACCAGTTGAGAATACAAGAAGGGTACATCCAGAAAATAGCCTTTAGTTCAAGATATGGGTTGTACGAGTTCACTGTGATGCCGTTTGGGCTCACAAATGCCCCTTCGGCCTTCGTGAGCCTGATGAACAAGGTATTTGAGCCCTATTTGGACATCTTCATCATTGTCTTCATCGACAACATCCTAGTCTACTCAAAGACGGAGGAGGAGCATGTTGAGCACCTGACCTTGGTGTTGAAGAAATTGAAGGAGCACGCCTTGTACACCAAATTTAGCAAATGTGAATTCTGGCTTAAGGAGGTTGCCTTCTTGGGTCATGTGATCAGTGGGGCTGGGCTAGCTGTGGATCCGGCCAAAGTGCATGCCGTAAAGGAGTTGTCGCCTTTGAAGTCAGCGGCCGATGTGCGTAGCTTCCTTGGACTTGCCGGATACTACCGCAAGTTCGTAAAAGGATTCTCCAAGATTGCCCTCCCGCTTACTTCTTTGACAAAGAAAGGAGTGTCATTTGAGTGGACACCCCAATGTGAAGCTGCGTTCCAAGAATTGAAGGGTAGACTTACCTTCGCCCCTATCCTTGTCCTTCCGTCTGGGAAGGAAGGGTTTCAAGTTTACACGGACGCGTCATATCAAGGGATGGGAGCGGTATTGATGCAACGCGGACACGTAATTGCTTATGCTTCAAGACAATTGAAGAAGCACGAAATCAATTACCCAGTTCATGATTTGGAGCTAGGAGCAGTGGTGTTCGCCTTGAAAGTTTGGAGGCATTATTTATACGGCGTCCACTGCGAGATCTTTTCAGATCACAAAAACTTGAAGTACGTTCATACTCAGAAGGAGCTGAACTTAAGACAACGGCAGTGGTTGGAATTTCTATGCGACTACGAATTCACCTTAAACTACCACCCCGGAAAAGCGAACTCGGTAGCCGATGCGTTGAGTAGAAAAATACCAGGCTCGAGCCCAGAGTCTCGGTTGATGAGTATGGAGTTGGCTCAGATGATTGAGGAGATGGAGATTACTTTGATATTTAAGGCTCTTTCGGCAGAATATACGGAGTACTTGACCAGCATGAGAATAGTTTGTGATATCCGGGACCGAATTCGTGTGGAGTAAGGAGTGGATGCGGCTCTGGCCCCGAAAATCAAGTCAATCAAAGACGGTACTACCGACGAATACACCCTAAAAGACGACCTCGTTTATTTTCGCGGCCTGCTCTATATTCCCAAGGGCGGTAAAATCCGGGAGGATATCTTGAGAGAGGCACATTGCTCTCAGTATTCAGTGCACCCGGGAATTGCAAAGATGCACGCCGGCCTACGGAATACTATGTGTTGGCTGGGAATGAAGAAGGATGTCCGATACTTTGTTAGACTTTGTGAAGCCTGTCAAAGGTGAAGGAGGAGTGCAGAATTCCTGGTGGCCTGTTGCAGTAATTGCCCATCCCCGAATGGAAGTTCGAGGATATTTCCATGGACTTCGTACATGGACTACCTCGCTCCCGCTCAGGGAATGATTCAGTGTGGGTGATCGTCGATCGACTGACCAAAGTAGCCCGATTTATCCCTATGAGGAAGGAGGCTCACGTGGATGTCTTGGTACGCCTCTTTGTGGAGCAGTTTGTAAGGTATCATGGCGTGCCTAAGACGATAGTTTCGGACTGTGATGGTCGCTTTACCTCCAAGGAGTGGAAGGCGGTACATGCGTATTTGGGCTCGCGCCTTACCTTCAGCACCGCGTTCCATCCTCAGACGGACGGGCAGTCTGAGCGGACCATCCGGACATTGGAGGATCTGTTGAGATTATGTGTGTTGGATAGGGGAGAGCTGTGGGAAAGTCTTTTGCCATTGGTGGACTTCTCCTACAACAACAACCATCAAGCGAGCATCGGCATGGCGCCCTATGAGGCCCTTTATGGAAGAAGGTGTAGAACCCCCTTGTCTTGGGTGTAGGATGAAGACCCAAAGCCCTTGGGAGTTGAATATATTGACGACATTGATACGATGGTTAGACTGATACAGGATCGTATGTTGGAGGCTCAAACTCAGCAGGCGAAGTATTATAACGCAAGGCACCGTATGGTGGAGTTTCAAGTGGGTGATAAGGTGTTTCTGAAAATCCGGCTGATGCATGGAGTGTCACGGGTGCGTGGAGTAAAGAATCTCAGCCCAAGGTATGTTGGGCCCTATGTTATTTTGGAAAGGATTGGCACTTTGGCCTATCGGTTGGAGTTACCGCCAGAGCTGGAGAATCTCCACGACGTGTTCCATGTGTCGTCGCTTCAGAAGGCGTTGTTGCGGCCCGATCAATACATCCCCATAACTGATGGTGCGGTGGCGTCTGATAGATCTGTGCGACTGGAGCCGGTGCGGATCGTAGACAACGAGATAAGAACCTTGCGCCGCAAAAGTGTTCCCCTGGTGAAGGTGCTATGGTCTAATCATGGGAAGGAGGAATTCACATGGGAGCCAATGGATTTGATGCAAAGACGCTACCCGGAGTTGTTTACTCTAGGTAATTTTATTTAAAAACATATTTTATTTTCTGTATGCTTCACTCCCCATAGCCTTAGCCTGATTTCGGGGACAAAATCTTTTATTTTGTTTATAAGATTTGTAACGTTCCGATTCGTGCTAGGCCCCTTGTGTGTATTTTGGTGTTAGGAGAGCTGGTGTAGGCTCAAGGGGGTGCAGGTGATCAGGTGCGCACTCAAGGGAGAAAAGGAAAAAAGGTGAAAACTTGTGTTGAGCAAGACACGGGTAGGGACACAGGCGCGTCCCTACCCGTGTTCAGTGGCTTTGAGTGACTATGGTGCTGAGTGATTCTGAAATGGCGTTGAGTGGTGTGTCCCGAGAAGGACACGGGAAGGTACACGGGAGTGTCCCTACCTGTGTTCTGTGGCATTGAGTGGCGTGTCCCGAGAAGGACACGGGTAGGGACACAGGCGTGTCCCTACCCGTGTTCAGTGGCGTTGAGTGGTGTGTCCCGAGAAGGACACGGGTAGGGACACAGGCGTGTACCTACCCGTGTTCAATAGCATTGAGTGCCATGGCTTTGAGTGCCATGGATTTGAGTGCCATGGCTTTGAGTCTGTCCAGAGAAGGACACGGGTAAATACACGGGCGTGTACCTACCCGTGTGCCCCAAGGCAAACAAGGCGAGAAGTGTTGGAGTTACCATGGTGATTTAGAAGTGGTCAAACATGTAATCTCACTGCCAACGCGATATGAGCCTGCAGGGTCGCACATAAGAGTATGTGGAGAAGTTGGAAGATTGACTGTGTTGGTAAGGGTTACCAATCACCATACAGAGTGGGGGTCAGGCAAACGTTGCCAAACGAGGTTCATCGAGAGTCGTCGAGTATGACTTGCCGACTAAGGCAAATTCGTCGAGAGTCGTCGAGTATGACTCGCCGACTAAGGCAAATTTTTCGAGAGTCGTCGAGTATGACTCACCGACTAAGGTCAATTCGTCGAGAGTCGTCGAGTATGACTCGCCGACTAAGGCAAATTCATCGATTGTCGTCGAGTATGACTCGCCGACTAAGGCAAATTCGTCGAGAGTCGAACTGTTGGATTCTCGACGAATGTTGATACTCGACGATTCCCTCCTCGATTCTCGACGATTCTGTAGATGATTCTCGCCGAATCTGGGTCTGATTCTCTCCGAACCTTGAGTTCATTCCCGGTGAATGATTCTGGAACCCTATGCTGTGTGGTCTGCAGATAACGATTCTCTTAGGTCTGTTTATACCTTTGGTATAAATAAGGACTTAGGGTTTTGGGATAATGTGTGTGTTTCTCCTGCGGTCGAATCGAACCCGACGGAAGCGTTTCGCCGTGCCGATCCGCCGATTCCGAACCCCGCCGGACGGAAGCATTCCACCGCCTCGCTCGTTCCGCCGACCTCCTCTCCGGCGATAGTCGCCGGTGTTGCTATTCCTGGCGCGGACCTAGCAGTCCGTGGAAGTGCAAGGTGCAGTTGATATCCTTCCCGACCCTTCGTGCGACGAAGCTCGGTGTTCTCCTGCTCGTGTGGATTTCTGCAGAGATGTAGATGTTATTCTACATGGAACTTGCCACCGACAAGGACTCATAGCTTGAAGCATCTTTGTTGAGTTTTGACTCAACACCGGAAAGGTAATTTTGACCTAGTTGTTTGTTAACTTCTTGATTCAATATTCATGGCCTGATCCCAAATCTCTTTTGGGTTGTTCTCGATTTTATCACTTCTGCTGCGTGCACAAGTGTCTTGCCACCCTCCTAGAAAACCTAACAGTGGTATCAGAGGGAGGTTCTGCCATGATTGTTGTATTGGAAGTTAAGTTATTCCAGTACGTGTAAACCTAGGGATTTAGAAGTGTTCTAAATGTCTAGATTTAATCTTAGGACCCCACCAGGAATGTCTGGGATTTCGTGGTAATTTCTAATTGTAAGAAATTGTTGTCTCCTTAGCAGTAACCATCCCTCGAGTGGTTTATGAACCCGTGTATTGTTTTGGATTTTGAATCCAACAAGGAGAGATGAGCTTGTCTACTGTTTTAAGTTGAGTTGCCTTTGCCTTTGTCCAATGCATGTAAATCTGAAGATTTGGAACAGTCCGGATGTTCAGATTTAGCCCTTCCTTCTATCAAATGTTTATAGTGCAATGCTGTGCACATAAGGGATGCATGTGGATTTTTGAGAAGTGTTTTTCCTTTAGATGTGCACATTGATCAAATGTTGATCATGGTTAATTGTTAACCCATCATCAAAATTCCTTCCACAAATATTAAGTGTTCGGATGCCTTCCGATGGATGACACTCTTCCTGCCTCGATCGATGAAGTGTGGGCTTGCCAAAGCAAGGTGCATTAATCTATCTTGGTAAGGGTGCGAGCGGATAATTGTGATATCCCACTGTCGACATCAGGTCCAACTTAACTAGGTGACCTCAAAGGTTGAGTGCCTAGAGGCATAGGGTTGGCATGCACCATATGATGGATGCGAATAAGGAGTTATTCACCAACCATACAAGAATTGCATAAGGATGCAATTGGAAAGCGTTGCCTACCTAAATAACCACATCGTGAGAGAAAAGCCAAAGCTGACTCATTGTGTTGGTGAAATACGGATCTTGTCCACTAAGAGAGTAGCTCGCATGAACTCTCCGAATTGATAGTGAGGGCTATCATTTTGAATAAAATAGTGGGAGTTTTAATTGAAGTCCAAATTAAAAATAAATTGTATTTTGAAATTTTGGTACTGATATTATTCTGCATGAATTCTTGTAGAATTCCATGGCAAGTGGTTCACACTCCACTCTGTCTCTGAGAGCCATCCTTGAGAAGGATAAGCTCAATGGGACTAACTACATGGACTGGTACAGGAACCTGAGAATTGTTCTCAGGCAAGAGCGAAAGCTGTATGTCTTGGAAGAAGAAGCCCCCGAGGTGCCGACCGGGAATTCTTCCCGTGCTGATAAGGATACTTATAAGAAGTATACTGATGATGCCTTAGACATCGAATGCCTTATGAACTCTGAGCTTCAGAGGCAACATGAGAACATGGGGTGCAAGGAGATTGATGAGCATCTCAAGAAAATGTTTCAAGGGCAAGCTCGTCAAGAGAGGTTTGACGTCACAAAAGCGTTGTTTCAGTGCAAGATGGGAGTTCGAGACTTAGTAGGGACTCATGTACTCAAGATGATTGGGTATATAGAGAACCTTGAAAGGCTGGGTTTTACTCTGGGTCAAGAGTTGGCCACAGATCTGATCCTGCAATCGTTGCCGGACAGTTATGAGCAGTTTGTCTTGAACTACAACATGAATGAAATAGACAAGACACTGCCCGAGCTCCTAGGTATGTTAAGAACTACCGAGATCAATATGAAGAAGGCCAAGCCTGCCATCCCCATACTGATGGTACATAAGGGCAAGGGCACGACCAAGGGCTCTATGAAGACGAAGGTGGGACCTAAGTCACATCTTGAGCCAAAGTCTTCTGCACTGAAGAAAAAGAAGAGCACGGTGAAGGAAGGGAAATGCCACCATTGTGGCAAGGCTGGTCATTGGAGGAGGAACTTTCCTTCTTACATTGAGGGTCTGCAGAAAATGAAGGGAGGTATGACTTCCGCTTCAAATATTTACGTTATAGAAATAAACCTCTCTGCTCTTTCATCTTGGGTATTGGATACCAGATGTGGTTCTCATATTTGTACAAATGTGCAGGAACTGGAAAGGAGAAGATTGCTGAGTAAAGGGGAGGTGGACCTGCGCGTCAGCAATGGAGCAAGAGGTTTTGCTGTAGCCGTAGGGGTTTACCGTCTTTCATTGCCCAATGGGCTTGTAATAGAATTAGATAATTGTTATTTCGTTCCGGCCATAACTAGAAACATTATATCCATTTCATGCTTGGACATGATTGGATTTTCTTTTATAATTAAGAACAACTGTTGTTCTATATTTAAGAATGATATTTGTTATGTTGTAGCCCAATTGTTTAATGGTCTTTATGTTTTGAACTTGGGCCATCTGATCTATAATGTAGAAAATAATAAAAGACTAAGAACAAATGACTCAAACCCTACATATCTATGGCATTGTCGTTTGGGCCATATAAACAAGAAACGCATATCCAAGCTCCATAAAGATGGACTTTTGGACTCATTTGATTATGAATCATTTGAGCAATGCGAATCTTGTTTGTTAGGCAAGATGAATAAAGCCCCTTTCACTTGTTATACTGAGAGGGCTGAGGATCTCTTGGGTGTTGTACATAGTGATGTATGCGGACCCATGAGCTCCATGGCTAGAGGTGGGTATTTCTACTTCGTTACATTTACTGATGATTTCAGTAGATACAGATATGTGTATCTTATGAAGTGCAAATCCGAGACCTTTGAAAATTTCAAAGAGTTCAAGAATGAAGTAGAAAACTAGTTGGGTAAAAGGGTTAAAGCACTCCGATCTGATTGAGGTGGCGAAAACCTGAGTCATGAGTTCCGTGATTATCTGAAAGAGTGTGGTATTGTATCACAGCTCACTCCACCTAGAACACCACAACATAATGGTGTGTCTGAGAGGAGAAATCGTACTCTGTTAGACATGGTACGTTCGATGATGAGTCATGCAGACTTGCCCGTTTCTTTTTTGGGGTTTTGCTTTAGAGACTGCTGCAATGACACTGAATCGCGCTCCAACGAAATGGTTCTGAAGACATCATATGAGATATGGACTGGGAAGCGTCCTAGTATGTCGTTCATTAAAATTTGGGGCTGTGAGGCATACGTGCGACGTCAAATGCCTGACAAGATGGAACCCAAATCGGATAAATGTTATCTGGTGGGATATCCTATGGAAACGAAAGGATATTACTTTTACCTACCGTTAGAGGGCAAAGTGTTTGTCGCAAGGACTAGCGTCTTCTTGGAGAGAGAATTCTTATCAAGAAAGACTGAAAGGGTAGAACTTGAAGAAGTTCAAGAACTACAAGTAATGAATGAATCGGAATTGGAGTCTGAGACAGGACTACAAGATGTTGTAGCTAGAAAACCTGCTCAAGAAACACAAGTCCTACGTAGATCTGGTAGACCTAGATTTGAGCCTGAGAGATATGGATTTCTCATATCTCAAATAGGTAATGTGTTGCTTATGGATCATGATGATGAACCAACAACCTACAGAGAGGCTATGAATGGACCGGACTCCGACAAATGGCTTGAGGCTATGAGATCCGAAATGGACTCCGTGTATGCAAACCAAGTTTGGAACTTGGTGGAACCACCTGAAGGGGTACGACCCATAGGGTGCAAATGGGTGTTCAAGAAGAAGACCGACATGGATGGGAATGTACAGACATTCAAAGGGCGACTGGTGGCTAAGGGTTTCAAGCAAATTCATGGTATTGACTTTGATGAAACCTTTTCCCAAGTTGCCATGGTAAAGTCCATAAGGATATTGCTTGTTATTGCTGCGTATTATGACAACGAGATCTGGCAGATTGATGTCAAAATGGCTTTCCTTAATGGAAACCTCCTTGAGGAAGTGTACATGACACAACCCGAGAGTTTTGTATCCCCAAATGAAGCCACTAAAATATGCAAGCTGAATAGGTCCATCTATGGACTGAAGCAAGCCTCTCGAAGTTGGAATCTTCGTTTTGATGAGAAAATCAAAGAGTTTGGTTTCATCAAGAATGAAGATGAGCCTTGTGTTTTCTAGCGAATCAGTGGGAGCATTATTGTCTTCCTGATATTGTATGTAGATGACATACTGTTGATTGGGAATGACATTCCTACCTTGAAAGTTGTTAAGAACAACCTAGGGAACTGCTTTTCAATGAAGGACTTGGGTGAAACGACTTATATACTCGGTATTAAGATATATAGAGATAGATCGAAGAAGTTTCTGGGTTTGACCCATAGTACATACATTGAGAAGGTGTTGAAGCAGTTCAACATGCTTGGGTCCAAGAAAGGACTTTTACCCATGTCTCATGGTGTGAATCTCTATAAGGTCCAGTGTACAAAATCTTGTGAAGATAAGGACCGCATGAAGTTGATTCCATATGCTTCGGCAATTGGATCAATCATGTATGCAATGTTATGTACTCGACCCGATGTCTCCTTTACTTTGAGCATGACTAGCAGGTATCAGTAAGACCCCGGTGAGTGTCACTGGATTGCAGTCAAGAATATCCTGAAGTACTTGAGAAGGACAAAGGCCATGTTCTTGGTGTATGGTGTAGAGGAAGAGCTCATTGTAAGTAGTTACACAGATGCTAGCTTCCAAACTGATAGGGACGACTCAAAGTCTCAGTCAGGTTTTGTGTTTTGCCTTAATGGAGGAGCTGTGAGCTGGAAGAGTTCCAAGCAAGAGACAGTTGCTGATTCTACAACAGAGGCCGAGTATATCGCTGCAGCTAACGCAGCGAAGGAGGCTGTATGGATTAGGAAATTCATCGGCGAGCTTGATGTAGTTCCTAGCATTGTTGGTCCCGTAGTTCTCTACTGTGATAACAATGGTGCAATTGCACAATCTAAGGAACCTAGATCCCATCAGCGCTCTAAGCACATACTTCGGCGGTTCCATCTTATTCGTGAGATTGTCGAACGAGGAGATGTGAACATTTGCAGAGTTCCGACTGAGGAGAATATTGCGGATCCACTGACAAAGCCTCTCGCGCAGAGAAAGCATGATGGTTATACTAGATCAATGGGTATACGATACCTAAATGATCAGCTCTAGTGAGAATCTTGTGGGTTGCATGTAAACATATATTCTGTTGGCTGTTTATTGTTTATTCATATGATGAATTTTGTACCAGATTTTTCTTTTACAATTAATGGCAAGTTCTTTTATTATGATTTCTCTATGCGATAGTTAAATGTTAACATAATAAATACCCTTAGAATGTTCGCTTCCATAGGACATCAAGTACATGACTTGAATGTGAGAGCCTATGATTTATTTGAAGCTTCATTCTTAAAAGGTCCCTGGTCGTTGTATCATCATAAAAGCTAAGGGTGATGATGATACATGAAGACTAGCACGTGCATTGACTGATGACCAATTCTCACAGGTCATGAAATTGTGATATCAAGTCATCACATGGGTACTTGTTAATGAACAAGTTGTACTGGACAGACCCAACCTGAGACTACTCTGTGGATTGTTATCTAAACGTGTCACGAGTAGGTCTCAATTGACAATGGTGTTGTGATCCTTTAACCTTAAGTCACAACATTCATCAAGTGAGGAAGAGCGTGCTTTGATGCCATCTAAAGTTTTCCTTGAGAAAGGTTGATGATAAGGGTGGTTGTTGGGCACGTTACGAATCATTTGGGTGTTTGTGTGTGAGCAGATATGGGATTTGTCCTCCTATGTGACAGGAGTTGCATCCATGGGCCCCTTGATGGAACTGGACTGAGAAATGCATGGCCATGCTTGGTTGAGTCAATATGTGATATTAGACTCACCAGTCTCTAGAAGTCCGTTCTAGATCAAGAAACTTGGATTGAGCTATTGTGAGGGTGACACGGTCCATTCCTCTAGTTCTTTCCGGATGTAAAGGACAAAGGGACAAAGACAACGCTGGAACATTGTTCATATAGGCTTTTGAGTTATGAACTCTTATTGCTTGGATAGCAATGATGCATTGCTAGATGCTGCTCATCGTTTGTGAGGTTTTTGGTTTGATACTTTCAAGATCAAGTGGGAGACTGTTGGAGTTACCATGGTGATCTAGAAGTGGTAAAACATGTAATCTCACTGCCAACGCGATATGAGCCTGCAGGGTCGCACATAAGAGTATGTGGAGAAGTTGGAAGATTGACTGTGTTATTAAGGGTTACCAATCACCATACAGAGTGAGGGTCAGGAAAACGTTGCCAAACGAGGTTCATCGAGAGTCATCGAGTATGACTCGCCGACTAAGGCAAATTCGTCGAGAGTCGTCGAGTATGACTCGCCGACTAAGGCAAATTCGTCAAGAGTCGTCGAGTATGACTCGCCGACTAAGGCCAATTCGTCGAGAGTCGTCGAGTATGACTCGCTGACTAAGGCAAATTCGTCGAGTATGACTCACCGACTAAGGCAAATTCGTCGAGAGTCGAACTGTTGGATTCTCGACAAATATTGATACTCGACGATTCCCTCCTCGATTCTCGACGATTCTGCAGATGATTCTCGCCGAATCTGGGTCTGATTCTCGCCGAACCTGGAGTTCATTCCCGGTGAATGATTCTGGAACCCTATGCCGTGTGGTCCGCGGAGAACGATTCTCTTAGGTCTGTTTATACCTTTGGTATAAATAAGGACTTAGGGTTTTGGGATAATGTGTGTGTTTCTCCTGCGGCCGAATCGAACCCGACAGAAGCGTTCCGCTGTGCCGATCCGCCGATTCCTAACCCCGTCGGACGGAAGCATTCCGCCGCCTCACTCGTTCCGCCGACCTCCTCTTCGGCGATAGTCGCCGGTGTTGCTATTCCTGGCGCGGACCTAGTAGTCCGTGGAAGTGCAAGGTACAGTTGATCTCCTTCCCAACCCTTCGTGCGACGAAGCTCAGTGTTCTCCTGCTCGTGTGGATTTCTGCAGAGACGTAGATGTTATTCTACGTGGAACTCGCCACCGACAAGGACTCATAGCTTGGAGCATCTTTATTGAGTTTTGACTCAACACCAGAAAGGTAATTTTGACCTAGTTGTTTGTTAACTTCTTGATTCAATATTCATGGCCCGATCCCAAATCCATTTTGGGTTGTTCTCGATTTTATCACTTCTGCTGCGTGCACAAGTGTTGTGCCACACTCCTAGAAAACCCAACAAGAAGTTCCCCGAGCAGGACACGGGTGTCGACATGGCCAGTACCACGGCTGTGTCACCTGGACACGGGTACTGACACGGGCGTGTCAGTACCCGTGTAGGAGCACGGAACGGCAGTCGAGCCGTTTCTCCAAAGCAGGACACGGGTAAGGACACAGCTGTGTCCCTACCAGTGTCACTTCTGTATTAAAGTAAAAAGGTGAAACCCTAACCTTTTCATCCTCTTTCCAAGTTCCATTTTCTGGAGGGAGAAGTTCTGAAGGGAGTTCTTGCTGGAGCTAGCTTTGGAGGAGGAGAAATTCCACCGCCGTCAAGGAAAAAGTGATGCCGCGGAGGAGTATGACAAGATCCATGGTCGAGGATGGTGTTACCGCTGGAAATGAGATAAGCTTCCTACCCTCTCCCTTGGTGCTAGATATGTAGATATCTAGGTGAGATGTCGACTCAAGAGAGTCTAGACATGGGATATGGAGAATTCTCTAGGAAGGGCCTTGCTAGAGCATGTGTTCTAATGACTAGTCATCTTCAACCTCCCCTTCCTCAAAGGATGATGGGGGTGGATCCGTGAAGAGGAATGGCCTTGAGAGGGAGAATAAGGGTGGAGGAGATTTTGGTGGCGATTTGGGGAAAATCCCTGGAGGAGGAAGATGAACGGATGCCGTTCATTCCGCTTCAAGATGCGTGCAGAACCTGTGTTCTTCACGCAGCAACCTTCTTGGCCGTTTCCATGCAAGAAATGGTCGAATCTGGGTTTTTGACTAAACACGAAAGTCATAGCCACTGAATTTATCTTTCCAACAGGTGGTTACACGCCTTCGGGTGAAGACTGTAGCCACGAAAATGTCCGATCAAATTAAGGGTTGTAAACTAAGCGCACAGAATTTGTATCTTGTACGCAGTAGTCTTTGGAGCCGATTTCGTGTAGGTTAAAGCCTGATCTGGGTTGCAAGCTGAACACGAAAGTTATAGCCTATGGAAAGACCTTTCCATAAGGGGGTTACCCGCACTCACCGGATTCCTGTAGCCACGGGAATCCTTAGTTTAATTTTCTGTCTAGATTTAATTCTGCACTTAAATTTCTGGGTGATTATAACATAAACTTGAATTCGGTGGAATTAATGTTGCAATCTAATGCGAGGTTTGGGGTGAACTCTTTTATGATAACAACCGTAGTGTTTTAAATGTCGAAGCTTGTTAATTTGAATTCGTAATATGGGTGGTGATGCAAGCTTAAATTGAACGAAATGTCTTGATATAAATTGCTAGATCATTTATGCGCATTATATATATTCAATGTGGAAATCGTTTGGGGTTACATGTAGATGAATAAGCTATGGCCATATGTATGTTGAGTTGATAGAATGATGTTTAGTAGTCCAATGCTTAGAGTGTCGTCTCCCTACGGGTAGCATTGTGGAAGGTTGTAAGTGCGGCGTTGGCCGTCACTAGTCGGAATGGGTTGAGATGAATAAACTGGATGGTTGGGCTTGACCCTCGTGCTTTCTCTGAGGTTCCTTCCATGCCATGACGTTATGGAATTGCATGCGGTGTGAGTCGACACACGGTGTCGTAATCCTGGGTTAAGGATAGTGTGGCAGGTCTACGGGCTCGCCTATCATTCCACCGATGGGAGTTAACAGATAGACTTAGGGCGGGTTGGCCCTCCCCTCGTGCTTTCTCTGAGGTCCCTTACGTGCTAAGTGATTGGTTGGACTTGATCCTCGTGCTTTCCCGAGGATCCATCCGTCACACATGGCCAGTTCGGGGCTAGGATCTTGGTGCACATCTACCAAAGTGAACCCGCTGGGCCGTAGTACGCATGGGATCCACTGCTGTGTTCTTAGCGTTGAGGCATACAAAGGCCTAAGTGAAGTAGTGAGGTTACCCACTTAGTAGTAGAAATGCCCGTTCTACTGTCACCGTCTGGCCACGACGGTTGGCGCCTGAGAGGTTAGCTACCTGCTCGAAAAGTGGGAACTACTAGTCTGTGTCAACATAGCAACTGCATGTGCGTGATCATGGGTGTGTCATTGCATTTCATACATATTATTGCAACTCATTACATACACAAGACCCTCATCTTATAAGTTTGTATGGGCACTCCTATACGACGAGTTATTTATTGATGAACGATGCTCAACTTATATGCTTGTATGGGCATCCATATAAGTTGAGTTACTTTTGTTGTAACTCTATATTCATATGCTGTGATAGATGGTAGAACTGATAGAATTTCTTATTACTCGTATTACCACTTGCTTGTTTATACTCCTGTTTATTATATATATATTGTAGCCTGTCTATTTCTCCGCCCGGTGCCGAGGAGTCGCCGGGGGAGCGGATGTGAAACCACTTAGTTTTTATGACTAACGGTTGCTACGTCTTCCTTTTAGGAGGAAACCCCGCAGGTGGAGCAGCAGGTGATGGAGCCGGTCAGCCAGACCAGGACAATAGGGCCTAAAGGGAAGGTGCCATCGTTACCGTCTGTTACAGATGTGAGTGATGAGAGTTTTTGTTGTAGCCCTTCGGGGCAATTTTATTATTATACTCTGGTATTATAGAAACATGTTTTAGCTTCTCTTTTATTGTACTTTTGGACTTATAACTTGTGTGGATTTGGCTTCTTCCTATATTCTCTTGGTTGGGTTGGCATGTTGTTTTGATATTGGTTGTAGTCGGCAGATTAGGCGACTTGGGGTACAGACTAACCCGTGTGTTGGTTCTACCCCAAGGCGGCTGTTCTGGGCATAGGACCCCTCTCGTGCCGTGTCCTGTATTCTGGGAGGGGGGGGGGGGTCTTACATAAAATACAGTGCTTGATAATTTGAGAAAAAAAAAGAAATTTATTCCATTCCAAAGTTCATCATGATCAAGTGTTAAATAAAAATTAGCTACTCATTATGATGTGAGAATTACAAAATAGAGAAGAGGGAGACATGATTATAAAAAAGACTTGAAATAACAAGAATAAAAGTTATACTACGAATTGGAAAATGCAAGAAATAAAGCAGAAAATACAGAACTCAACCTCCCAAAAATCTCTTCCTCAGCTTCTGAAATTGTCTGGAATTTATAGGCAATGTTGCTGGACTTCACGCCCCTAGGTCATGCCCGTGACCTAGTGTAACGCCCCCGATTTTGTTCGATGATTTTATTTGATGTGATATCGTCATATTTGTGATGTCATGACGTTACTTTTAATGTCGAGTTGACGGCGCAGCGTCGTTAATGCATTTTCGCGCCTGTTCGGTCGAGTCGGCCAAATTCTCGAATTCTTGTTGTAATTGGAAATATTTTAATTTGAAAATTAAGTTAAATAATTTTGGACTTCCTCGTCAAGTTTCGTCGCGATCCGAGCGATATTCGAGCCTCGACGATTTTCCGAAGTTTTGTAGAATTTATGTTTGTAGACTTTGAAAATTTATATCTCAAGAATGGCTCGTCGGATTTTGGTTTTGACTTCGCCATTGGATTCGTAGCATTAGTGTTCACCTACGGTGCGAATTTTGTTTAATTCAGCGCACGTTTGGGCCTCCGTTTTGAACTCGTGTTTTCTTATTCAAAAAAATATAAATATGATTATTTTAATATTAAAGCACTATTCAAAAATATCATTTACTATTCATCTTTATAGTTTGATTTTTTGGATATATTTGTAAATTTCACTGTTCATGCAATTGTGTTCTCGAGTAAGTTATTTCCTGTTCTGGAGTACTGCTTCATCTTCTGTCGAGTAAATACTTCTTCTTCTCGAGTATCTGCATTATTTTTCTCGAGTAAATATTTCTTGTTCTCGAGTGCCCGTTTTCCTCTTCTCGGGTACTCCTAAGCCTGTTCTCGAGTAGTCGGCCGTCCTTCCCGAGAAATCCATTCCAGTCTGCGTTCGGACGCCATTTTTAGGGTCAAAACGGGGTTGTATAAAAAAATTGTTAACATGAAATTTGTTTGTCTCGACGAGATCTACAACTTTCATATTGATCATTTTTCGATTTGAAGCCATCATAAACCTCTATTTTAATTTTTTGTGCGCTCGCACCTAAATCGTCCGTTTTTTCTTCCTGTTTAGACAAAATTATTTATAAACACCTGTATATATATATATATATATATATATATATATATATATATATATATATATATATATATATATAAAAGTTTGTACTTTGATACTTAGGGATAATTAGAAAAGAAAACGTCATCTTCTTCCTTACGTTCGACCAGACCGAAACCAGAGCGGTGACTCCCTCCCATTTGTGAATCTTCCGGTGGCCGCCGACGGTGCTCCGGTGCTCGAAATCTTCAACCGAATATAGATCCGGAAAGCTCTCGTCGAGAGCTACGCGATCGTGGTAAAATCTTCCCCTTTTCTTGAAATTTTCTCGCTAGGGTTTCCGGCCCTAACTCCTAATTTTGTCTGTTTTTCTTAGATTTCGACTTCTCTCATCTTCTTCAGCCCCGATCTATGTCAATGAGTGATTTAGAGAATATTTCTGGTAAAAAATCACGGCAAGTGATGGTTTCCTTTTTCACTTCCCTTCTTTGCCCAGATTTTTGTAGGAATTTCTAACTGCTTGTATTCATGATTATTGAATTAATTTACTGATGTATCTTGCTTATATGATTTCTTGACTAATTGCAATTATAGTCATCTTATTCTTGATTTTGCTATCTAGCCTGTTAAAGGTTATACCTTTTGATGATGTGATTAAATTCCACTTTTATTACGGTCCGTAACTCTCGTAGAAATGCGTTAGAGTTTGTTTAGGATTGTTAATTCTTCCTAAAGGTTGATCAACCGCTTTTATTCTAGAATTGTCTAGTAGAATCCGATGTGTCGTTTTGACTTGAGATGTCTGTCATGGTTTTTCTTTGTGGCATTATCGTGGGGCAAGACAAGCCACCAGGCCCCGATTGGGTTGTGGTGTGCTACTGAGCTCTAAACCCGGATCATTATAGGGCTTTCCTTCCGGGTTTTCTTTGTTGCGGGTGTTATTAGTGTGTGAACCCACCACCACAACATTTGATCTCCCTATTAGCACTTTGTGGGGCTCTACCGATTTTTTGGGCATCTGCGGTGAATGGTGGAGTATCCAATCTCCCCCGCAATTAGACGGATAAATTGTCCTTGGGGTTGGGTCCAGATGAGTTGACTACCCTGCCCGTTTTGGTTTTGGTGGAGTTGACCACAAGTGGCTAATAGGAGTTTGTTTCTCTCCTGATGGTTTAATCATGACCTTTTCCCCTTATAGTCTTATGAATTTGGGGTGTTGTGGTTATACGTGACGCTTCACCTAAGTGTTTCTCTTTTTACCTTTGTACCTGACTGCTGTAGTTTACGTAAGCATTTTTTTCTTAGGTATTGGGTTGGTACCCCTTGACTTTGTTTAGTTTTGGCTTACTTTCTTCCATATCTTATACTTTCTTGCTGAGGTGTTCTGTCTTTGGAATACCTCAGGTTTAGAGCTGTAGCTGATAGCCGTGCTGGTTTTAGAGTTCCTGGGTAGATATCTTAGCTGTGGTTTTGCCTCGCCGTAGCGAGGTAGTTTGTTGTTTTGTTTACTTTGCTAGTTCAAACATACTTTGTTTTATGTGGGTTCGTGTCAGTTTGTTGACGCCCACATGATTGTTGATTTTGGGTGCTTGCTAGCTGCTTAGATTTCTTTTTATGTATAAGATTACTTGCTCTCTGGGATGTTTTATGCTAGGATTGTATGATAGTTATTTTCAAGTATAAAATTTACTATTATCACCTCATGCATTACATATTTTAAAATGTAAAATCACTATATTTAATGACCATACAAATCTACTTTTATTTCTACTAAATTTAGAACTTGTATGCCTTGAGGTGTGCTTTGGGAACCTCTAAGCTCTTGTAGGATCCCTAATCTGATAAAAGAAGTATTTTCCACAGCATTTAATTACTTTTCTTGTGGACTAGATGAGCCACTAAGCCGAGGGATACAGCTAACTACTGCACTTAAACTGATTTTACCTTTAAATAACTTAAAGAATCTTTCTTCTTGTTTAAGTAGGTGTTTGCCTGAGCGTCTGCAGTTTTCCCCTACTGACGTGGCATCATGACGCACATTTTCCCTTACTCTGATACTCCTTTATTGGCGGTGAAAAATGTGGGTTGTGACAGTTGGTATCAGAGGGAGGTTGGTTTGACAAGTTGGTCGAACAAGCCAATCTCGTTTAGTTTGTTTCCTTCTTTCATTTGTATACACACACCGATGTGTCATCAGTACGTCTTCACCGAAGCATAGTCACTACACTCATAGCATGATAAGAAGTATACATGGCATATTATATAGTATAGGATGCCTAATACGTGTTTGTATATGGATCAACCATAGGAGGTAACATGTGATAGTTATGTAGTATGGAATGCATAACCATCATCAAATGGGCACGCATTAGCATGTTTTATTTTCTCGTTGCATGCATTATTATGTAGTATGATATGCATAACATTTCATGTGTACGCCGATCATGCATGCAGTAAGGCCTTTTTAGAATGCATAACACTGCAAACATAGCATATCATCGCATAAGCACGCGTGCTAAGTTAAGGTTTACATGATGACACATGTACACATATGATTTTAAAGAAAAATGAAGAATTCATGCATCCATATCATATGCACATGAGTAAATAGGATGAGAGGATGTCACCTAAGTAGGACATAACATCATTATAAAATCCTAGAGCAAGTTGCAGCACAAGCAAGTGTCTTTAAGTATGGTCTAAACTAGTTGAGTGGCTTAGTTGTAAGCTAGGATTTTGATGAGTTGTTTGTTGCCTTTTAGAATGCCGCCTAAGCATCCTGCGACGAGGTCAAATCCCTAGTTAGAGGGTGAGTCGTCGGGTGCGCAGAGTGAGGCGTTGATCGAGAGTTTATATCAGAGAAATGAAGCTCTGTCGAGGCAGTTAGTTACGATGCAGTCGCAGATTCAGTCGTTGTTGTCTATCGCTCCCACGCAACAACCCATAGCTCAAGATTCTATCGCGAGTCAGGCCGTACCTACTGATCCTGCTCCTCCGGTACCCCCGGTGATGTTACCGCCGGAGATGAACCTTATATCATATTTCCAGCGATTGAGACCTCCCACTTATGACAGGAGTGCCGATTTCATGGTTTTGGATGATTGGATTATCACTATGGATGAGATGTTTATGTATTTGGGGATTGTTGAAGCCCAGAAGGTAATGCTTGCGACCTACCAGCTAAAAGGCCTGACAAAGACCTGGTGGATTCGAGAAAAGGAAAGTTTGGCAGAAGGATGTTCTTGGGAGTCCTTCAAGAAGATGCTACTGAAGAAGTTCTTACCCTCGGTTGAGCAGGACCGATTGATGAATAATTTCCTGCATTTGAAGTAGAGACAGCTCACTGTGAAGAATATGAGATCGAGTTTAGTAAGCTGAGCAGATTTGCTCCTGATTTGGTAGCCTCAGAGGCAACAAGAGTGAAGCGTTTCCTCGGAGGATTAAGAAGCGATGTCCAGCAATGGGCATGCGCTTATCGAGCTGAAAGCTATGCTGAAGTATTGGAAGACGCTTTGAAGGTCAAGGCGATCGAGAAAGCCTAGAATCGAGGTGTTGCAGCGAGAAAGGAGAAGAGAAAGGTGAGGAGGATGGAAGCTCCAGGGCATCTGGCCATTCTTCGAAGAAGAAAAGTAAGGAAGTATGTAGTTTCTATGGTAGATCCGTCCACCCTTTCGAAAGGTGCCTCAAGAGGACTGTTGGGTACACTGAAAAATATGTACTAGATTTGGAGAAGCCTCATCTTACTCATTGATATACATCAATTTGTATTTGATGGATGTTTGAGTTTCATTGTGCAGGTGTAAGGTTTGCAAGAAAATTCTCTAAATACATGTGTCGACACTTCTGAAGAATTGTGTCGACACCCAGAAGTTGTGTAGACACTAGAAGCAAGGCCTATGTCGACACCCAGATATTGTGTCAACACCTGAAGAAGAAGCTGTGTCGACACCCAGAATTATGTCGACACCTGAGGCAAGAATTGTGTCGACACGTGAAGCAGAAGCTGTGTCGACACTCAGGAGTTATGTCGACACCAGAAGAAAG
This sequence comes from Platanthera zijinensis, assembly GCA_039513925.1. Classification (NCBI taxonomy): domain Eukaryota; kingdom Viridiplantae; phylum Streptophyta; class Magnoliopsida; order Asparagales; family Orchidaceae; genus Platanthera; species Platanthera zijinensis. The sequence continues at coordinate 139,781,683 of CM077096.1, read as the reverse complement.
GCATGTGTCGACACCCAAGAATTGTGTCGACACCTGAAGATGGTTTGTGTCGACACACATGACTTGTATCGACACACACTCAACACCATCTTTCAACAACAGCTATACTGAGTTTGAAAGGCTTGTGTCGACACACAGGACTTGTGTCGACACACACTCAACGACATCTGGACAAACACTCAATGACATCTGTCAGCATCAACTATGTCAAGACCAGGAGCAGTTGTGTTGACACACAGGACTTGTGTCGACACACACTCAACGATGTCTGGAAATACACTCAACACAATCAATCAGCATCAGTTATGTCGAGACCAGGAGCAGTTGTTTCGACACACAGGACTTGTGTCGATACATACAAACAGAAGCTGTGTCAAGAAGTAGAAGAATGATTGTGTCGACACATTAAGTGCTATGTCGACATCATCAAGGCTTGTGTCGATACTTAGTCTATTTGTGTTGACACATGTGAAGTAATTTGCTAAGTACCTGCTGAGATATAAAGTCATCGCAGAATCAGCTCTCATGGCTGAAGACTTGACAGCTGTCATAAACAATAAGTCTAATACCTTTGTCAGAACTGTCAGAAGGTTGTTACAAACTGGATCAGCCGGTAATCATTGAGAAACTCTATATAAATGACTGATCCATGACAACCAAAGTATGAAGTAACAATTAAGAAAGCAATTAAGAGGGAACAAATCAACACAGACCCAGAGAGAGAATTCAACAACAAGAAAGGGGGGACCCTTAAGAAGGTAGAACCTGAACAGTCTATTAGACAGATTAAGATCTATTTCTGAATCTAAGAAGAGAGTTGTTTGAAGATCAACTTCTACTCCAAGTCAGATCAATCTCATTTTGTTCAATCAAAAAGCTTTAAAAAAAGCTAAGTCAGGTTGGATCTATAGTATACAGTTTATTCAAGAACTGATCAAGAAGCTCACAACAATTGAGAGTTCTATCTGGGTGAAATTTCTGTACTACTAAATATTCTTTTTCCTTATAAGATCTTCTTTGATCTGAGTTGTAAGCCTGCGTTTATAAAGGCTGAGGTAGGGCTGAGAGCCTGAGGTGTAGGACTTGTGAAAGTCTGAGTTGTTAGTCAGGTGTTAAAGGCTGAGGTAGGGTTGTTGCCTAAGGTAGGGTTCTTGAGAAGAATCTGAGGTAGGACTTGTATAAGTCTGAGCTGTAGGAACCTATCAGGTTCTGAGGTGTAAGATCTGTGGATCTGAGTTAGTGGAAGGATGTTGGGCTGAATCCAGTTCTCTACTGGATAGGCGAAGGGGGAAAGTGGATGTACCCATAACTTGGGGAACCACTATAAATCTGGTGTACTGTACTGTGCTGTGATTACTATGCTGTGATTGCTATGCTGTGAATTGTACTATCTATGCTAAGTTAGAACATGATAATTGCCTAAAATTTATTAAAAAAAATTAGAACCTATTCACCCCCCTCAAGGTGTCTAGGCTCTTGAAATCAAGTCTTTCAAGTGGTATTAGAGGGAGGTTACTCAAAGATTGACCTAACTGTCTGAGTGAATCTCCAAGGCAATTAACAGATTTCAAGAATGAGTTCAAATGAGAATCAGAAGGAATTTGGATATATGAAACTGCCTATCTGTAGGAAAGATTTCTTTGGCATATGGAAGGAAAGGGTCAGGTTGTTCCTGGAAGCATCTTATCCAAGAATCTACATCACAGTACAAGAAGGTGACTTCATTCTAATGAAGGTATCAGTTCTGGATGCAAATGTTAAAACCCCAAAGAGTTATTCTGAAATGACCAAGGATGAGATCATCCTGACAACATTAGATAAAAGAGCACAAAACATTATTGTAAGTGCTATAAATGATACCACATTTCAGAATCTGGTGCATTGCAAAACTTCTAAGGAGATGTGGGACACCTTGATTGTCTACATGGATGGAACTGAAGAAGTTAGAGAAGACAGGAAATCTATGCTGAATCAAGAATATGAGAGCTTTAGACAAGCCAAGTCTGACAGCACAGCTGAATGTTACAAGAAGTTCTTCAGGATAGTAAATGAGCTGATGACCTATGGAAGAGTCTTCAACACATATGAATTGAATGACAAGTTTCTCATATCACTGACAAAGGATTAGGACACAAAGATATGTGCCATCAGAGAGGTGGCCAGGTTTGCTGATACACCTCCACCCACACTATTTGGAAAGCTGCTATCCTATGAAATGCAGCTCACTGCCAGAAAAGAGGAGGAGAAAAGCAGTAGGTCTGAGTACAAAGAGAAGTCAGTAGCCTTCAAGGCTGAAGGAACAAGAAAGGGTAGGAGAAAGTCTCCTTCTCCACCTAAAAAGAGTGCTGAGGCAGAAGAAGAAAATCCTGACAACAACACATCAGATAGCCACACCTCTGATGAGGACTTTGCTACCTTTACAAGGCAGTTTCAAATGTTTATGAAAAAGAAGAAATAGAGAACTAGACCTTCAACATCCTTCTCCAAGGATGATTATTATAAGAAAAATAAGACTCCCAAGGAGGACCGGTATGCCTCAAAACCTAGTAAATAAACTAATTCTAAGATTGTTTGTTATTGCTGCAACAGGTTTGGACATGTTATAGCTGACTGTCCTGACAATAGGAAGGAGTCTAAAGATAAGAAGAAGCATCAAGTAAAAGGCAAGAAGGAGAAATCCCTTGTTGCTCAGAAGCAGAAGAGTTGGACAGACTCTTCATCCTCAGAATCTGAAGAAGAGGATGATGCAGAAGCATATGTTGGGCTGTTCTCTACAAAAGAGGATTCAAGGGAATCAGAATTCCTACAAATGCTGGACTCCATAAGTGGAGTTGAAGACTATTGCTGTAAAGGACTGATGACTCTATCAGAAGATGATCAGTGCCAGGATCAGCCTGGTCCAAGTAAGGTATACAGTTCCCCCTTAGCTTCTGATTATTTTACTGGATCAGAATCAGTATCATCAACTTCAAGAGAAGTGGATGGATCTGAATCTGAGGGGGATGTACATCAACTCATTGATGAGTATGGTGGGTTATTACAAGCTCTGAAGGGTAGCAAGTTTTTTGTCAAAGAGCAGGCTAAGGAAATTGAATCTCTTATGCAGGCTGCATCAGAATCAGCCAAGCTGTTGGATTTGAAACTGAAGGAGGTTGCTAAACCGAAGAACATCACTATTATTCAGATGGGCACAATCTCTTTCAAGGAAAATTATATCAAGAATCTGGAGGCAAGACTCCCGAAAGAAAGGGATCTAGTGGCTAAATTTTCAAGGCCAAAGTCTGTCTTGCCTTTAATAGATAACTTCATATCTCAGAAAGGAAAGATAGGACTAGGCTTTAAGGAAAAAACTAGGGCATCCAATTCTCAAGGAAAAGGCAAAGGCCCAGTTCAGCCATTAGCCACAAAACCCTCTATTTCCTTTAGGAAAGTGATGCAACCTACAAACAGGTATGATCATGATATTACTCATGGTCACTGTGAGTATGGAGATCTCATTGTCAAGGGTGTATATGCCAATAGGCCACTCTATAAGCAAACCCATCATGTTCTTAAGGAATCTTTGGGTTATGCTGCTCCAGCACCAACACTTAAAAAGAATGCTAGCAACAATGTTGAGAAGCCTGTACCTAAGAGAAGGTACAACAGATTTGAGTGTTGGTGTTGTGGCAAGGTGGACAACTTTTCCATAGATTGTTGGTTCAACATAAGTGTTAAAAATAAGAATAGCTTACCTGTCATAAAAGCTGCAGGTAAGCATGATAGATTTCAAACTAACAAGAACCTAGGACCCAATAACAATTTGGGTTCTGAGGATAGGTAAATCTTTCTTTGATGCAGGTGAATCCAAGTGGCCATTCCCTTATATGGTACTTAGATAGTGAATATTCCAGGTACATGACTGGAATAAGAAGAATGTTGAGGGACTATGTACCCACAGAGAATGGACCCAAAGTAATATTTGGTGGATCTGAAAAAGGAATCATCACAGGATTTGGTAATATTTCTAGTAATTCTATTACTATCACTCAAGTGGCTTATGTGAAGGGTCTGAAACATAACCTGATTAGCATAAGTCAACTTAGTGATCTAGGTTATGACATCTCTTTCCTCAAAGAGGAGTGCCAAATAAGGAGGTTAAGTGATCAAGAGATCATTCTGACTTGCACTAGGAAAGGGAATGTATATTGTCTTAACCTTGATTGTGAGTTTAAAAACTCACCCATTTGTCTAGTTGTAGGTGAGAAAGCTTCACAGTGTGTCAAATGGCACAAGAGGCTAGCTCATCTTAACTATAAGTCAATAGGACAGCTATTCAGTATGGAGTTAGTGAGGAATGGCCTCAAGTCAAGTGCATTAAATAGGGTGTGTGTTCAGCTTGCCAAAAGGGCAAACAGACTAAGTCCTCTTTCCATGTACTTGATACCAAAGATTCAATGAGATGATTATATCTCTTGCATATGGATTTGTTTGGTCCTATGCCAATTCATAGTCTTGGAAGGAAAGTATACACATTGGTTATTATGGATGACTATTTTAGATATACATGAGTTTTCTTCTTGAGGCAGAAATCTAAAACCCCTACTGTTTTCCAGACCTTTGTTAGACAAATTTAGAATGAATTTAACAATTCAGTGGTCAAAATCAAAAGTGACCATGGAACTGAATTTCAGTCTGAGTGTATGACAAAGTTCTGCGAAGAACTTGGGATTCATCAGGAGTTCTCCTCATCTAGAACACCCCAGCAAAATGGAGTTGCTGAAATAAAGAATAGGACTCTAATTGAGGCAAGTAGAACACTACTTAGTGACACTACTCTCCCTGAGTACTTTTGGGCTGAGGCAGTAAATACTGCATGTCATGTACTCAATAGAGCCTCCATCAATAAGAAACATAAGATGACTCCCCATCAGATTTTGAAAGGTAGAAAACCAAACATTTCCTACTTCAGAATCTTTGGTAGCAAGTGTTATATCCTAGTTAATGGTAAGCACTACCAAACTAAGTTTGCTGTCAAATCCCTAGAAGGGATATTTGTTGGGTACAACAATAATAGTAGGGCATACATGATCTATAACTTGACTACACAAGTTGTAGAAGAATCTGTCCATGTAGTATTTGATGAGTCTAAGTTGATTAACAGTGAATTGTCTAGCTCTTCAGGTAGTTCTACAGGTTTAAAGGACAGGCTGGACAAGCTGACTATTAATGAAGAAGCACCTGTTAGGCTGGATGAAGAAAATGATGCATGCTGTCCAGGGGAGAACAAGACTCACTGGATGAAGAAGACAATAAGGAGCATCAGGTTGAGGAAAATGTAGAAGGCCAAGAGGTTGGCAGATTTCCTCCAGCAAGAAGACACCTGAAGGATCATCCAGCTCATCAAATCATTGGTGATGCAAGTCAAGGTGTACTAACTAGGAGTAAGAGCATGAACAAAGTTTTATGTTCAAGTTTCTTGTCGTAGATAGAACACAAGAAGATTGAAGAGGGCATGCTAGACACAAACTGGATTGATGCTATGCAAGAAGAGATGAATCAATTCAAAAGATATAAAGTCTGGGAACTGGTTCCTAAACCAAAGGATCACAATTTGATAGGAACCAAGTGGATCTACAAAAATAAACTTGATGAGAATGGAACCATAATCAAGAACAAGGCCAGACTGGCAGCAAAAGGCTACAGGCAAGAAGAAGGGATTGACTTTGATCAAACCTTTGCCCCAGTGACAAGGTTGGAAGCTATAAGGTTTTTCTTAGCCTATGCTGCCTATCAAGGTTTCAAGGTATATCAGATGGATGTAAAGTCAGCATTTCATAATGGTGACTTAATAGAGGAAGTCTATATTGAACAACCCTTAGGTTTTGTAGACTCTCACTATCCTAACTATGTATATAGGCTTAGGAAAGCTCTATATGGTTTGAAACAAGCCCCTAGGGCTTGGTATGAAACCTTGTCTGCTTTTTTTATTGAGAATAAATTCTCTAGAGGAAAGATAGACAAAACTCTATTCTTTAGGGAATCTAAAGGAAAGATCATCCTAGTCCAGATATATGTTGATGACATTATCTTTGGATCTACTGAAAATAACCTTTGTAGAAAGTTTGCCAAACTTATGCAAGGGAAGTTTAAAATGGGCAGTATGGGTGAGCTGAAGTTCTTCTTGGGACTTCAAGTTAGACAGACTGATGATGGATTGTCCATATCTCAGTCTAAGTTCACCAAGGAGTTGATTAATAAATATGGAATGGACTCAGCCTGCACCATGAAAACTCTAATGGGAACAAGTATGCTTATAGGCAAAGATGAGGCAGGGAAACCTGTTGATGAGTCTTTGTATAGAAGGATAATTGGCTCTCTACTCTACTTGACTACTAGTAGACCTTACATCATGTATGCAACATGTGTCTGTGCTAGGTACCAAGCATGCCTAAAGGAATCTCATTACACTGTTGTCAAGAGAATTTTGAGATATCTTAAGGGCACACCTAATCTAGGTCTTTGGTACCCTAAAAATAGAGATTTCTTACTAACAGGCTTTTTCAGATACAGACTTTACAGGATGCAAAGAAGACAGGAAGAGTACCACAGGAACTTGTCAATTCCTAGGTGGATGGCTGGTATCATAGAGTAGCAAAAAGCAAACAAGTGTAGCTATCTCAACTACTGAGTCAGAATATATAGCTGCAGGCAGCTGCTGTGCACAGTTGATGTGGATAAAGCATCAACTCTAAGACTATGACATCAAGGTAAGTAGAATTCCACTATTATGTGATTCTACTAGTGCTATTTCTATTGCTAAAAATCATATTTCACATAGTAGAACTAAGCATATAGAAATTAAGTTTCATTTCATAAGAGAACATGTGGAGAAGGAAGATATTAGTCTTGAATTTGTGAACACAAATAATCAAATTGCTGATATTTTTACAAACCTCTGGATGAAACTAAATTCAATTATTTTAAAATTGAATTAGGTATGTTGAACCTAGAATAGGTCAGCACAAGCTTTCTTAAGTAGAATATGTAAGCACAAAATTTCTCAGGAAATTTGGGTAAGTAAGGAAGTTTGTGTCGACACAAGAAAATTATGTCGACACTCTCAGTATGTTGTGTCAACACATAAACAACATTTGTGTCGATATAAGAATTGGTGTCGACACATTCTGTCGAGACTTGACTAGCCTGTGTCGACACTGAAACAAGTATGTCGACACATAGACGTGTCGACTAAAAATAAGTTTTTGTCGAGACCTAAGTCTTTTATGTCGACACATATAAAACTATGTAGACTAGTATTATGACTAAGTTAGGCGTGTCTTTTGACCTACCCTTTACCAGTAGACTATAAATAGGGGGAGACAAAATCTGGTCGACTACGCCTTTAGATTTCTCGACTCTAGACCTTGTGTCGACATAGATATTCACTTCTCTTCTTTCTCTCTCTCTCTCTCTCTCGTCAATGACGCCCCACCAGGACGACAAGGAGAATGAAGGTTATGAGCTGGTTCATGGGGGATTCACGACAGCTTCATAGGACATCCAGGGTGTAAATACCCTAATTTTGGAAAATGGTTTGGAGTTCTTGGTCTCAGAACTAACAAGAATTTGGAAAAAGGAAGTACTAGAATTCTACTCATCACCAACTGTGGACACTAAGGGAAAGAAGATCAAAGTCACAGTTAAGGATTCAAGAGTAAAACTCACACTTAAGACGATCAGGAAATCGCTCCAACTTCCCAAGATTAAGGATGATGATGAAATAGTTCCATCCATGACAAAAGATACACTAAGTTGGTGCGGGCTGAACCCTAATACCAAAGGTCGATCATCAATTCCCAGGAAGGGGATGAATTCCCAAGGTAAGTTTCTTTCTGAAATCATAGGCAAGGTAATTCTATGCAAGACTGGTGGACATGACAGAATATCTGCCTACATGTTCAACCTAATGACCAGAGTCATATTCACTGTAAAAACAGACTGGTCATCAGTGATGTTTGACAAGATTCTAGAAGGAATAAAGAATCCAAATTTGGGAAGGATACTAAGCTTATGCCTAGCTTCAACAATACCAGATGTTATGAACCAACTGTCAGGATCCAAGATCAACCATATGAGGAGGATGGATGTAAGGATTCTATCCAGATGGGATAGAGTATTGACCAAAGAGGTTTCTACTTCATAGAAAAAGGTCAAAAAGGATAAGAAAAAGAAAGAAATTATTCAGGAAGAAGAATCCTCCAGTGATTCTGAAGAGGAGGTAGTCTTCAGTTCAGATGAAGATCAACAACAAAAAGAAGCTCAAGATCAACTAGAGAGCAGTCAGCACCCAAAGCAACAGATAGCCTCCACTCCAGGGGAGCACACCCTGATCCAGCAGTACAAGACACTAAACTATCTAAGCTGACTACTCAAGGGGGAGGCATTGCTGAAGCTACTCTGGAGAGTGAGTATGCTGCTGATACAGTGATGGACATTGTATCAGACATAAATAAAGAAGCACTAGAAATTGCTGAGAAGGAAGCACAAGATGTGTAGATGAAAGATACAGCTCTAGATGAGCAAGTAAGTATCTCCTTAATAGAGAGGGCCCTGGACAAAAATTTGGATGTCCAGGGAGAACCTTTTGTTTCCCAAACTAATCTTGTTCCTCCTATTCAGATGCAGCAGAAGGTAACTATGGAAGAGTTGTTTCCTGATTTACATGCAGCAAGGACTGAGGGGGAACAACAAATAGAAGAAAAGGAACTGCCAAGAACTGAGGGGGAGGAGCTATTGAATGCCCCTTCTAATAAGGACACAGTTGATATAGAAAGCTCATCACAATCTTCTGATGATGAGGAAGCCTCTATGGCTAAGAAGAGGAAGATAGTTGCAATTAGGAAAAGGAGCTCAGGCTATAAGAAAGCCTTGCAAACTGTCACACTACCACCTGCTCCAAGCATGGACTTCAGTTCATTACTTGTCCAACTGCAAGTCAAATTGGATGAATAAAGGCAGTCTTTAGAGAAATATGTGGATGAGACACATAAGGAGATGCACTTCCAGCTAGCACAGGACATCAAGTCCATTAGATTTGAAGTCAATTTGCATAAGAAAGAAATGACAGATTGCTTCCATAAGGGAGGTAAAGCTGTAGTATATTTGGCTGAGCAACAATAGCTAATAAAAACTGAAGTTGAGGACATTGCAGTTAAGCAAGGATATATCTTAGAAAATCAGTTCTAATCAAATGAAAACCTCAAGGACTCACATGAAGAAATTCTCAAAAAACTGGGAAATATTGCTACTGATTTGAAAACTGAGGTATCCAAGCACATACAGGAAGATCTAGCTGCCGTCCAAACAACCATTGAAGCCTCTCAAAAGACTATTTCTGATCACCTGAATAAGTTCAAAGCCTACTACAAAGAAGGTACAAAATATCTGGCTGTTCAAATAAGGTTTCAAAAGACTGATCTGAGAGATCATATAGCCAGAGAAGTCATAAAGGGGGAGAGAATATTAGACAAAGCCAGCTCTGATCATGCAAAATGGGTATCTAATACCATCAGAGCTACACTTGGATTTCCACCCCTATGTGAGGATGATAATACTGTTGAGTTTGGAGTGCAACCTGCCTACATTGAAGGAGATCAGCCAGAGGTTGCACAGGTCATTTTTCCTCCAACTGATTTTGACATAGTCCAGCAAGAAGTTCAGATAATGTACAGCCCTCCACAGGAGGCACAAAATATTATTATTGAAAAATTTGAAATGTCAGAGGCTGCCAAGAAAGCTCAGAAGAAAGCACAGCTGTCCAAGAAAAGGTTTAGAGAACGGGCTCAATTAAAGCCTGATTTTGAGCAGTGGAGCCCTACTTCCAGGAGTATTATTTTGACTGTCTGGAAAGCTGTGAAGGACAAGACCCATGATAGGGGTAAATGGTATTCTGAGTAAGAGTGAAACAAGTATCAAGATAGGCAAGAAGCCATTCTTCAGTACAGGAGGAGTGTAAAAGCTGGGAAGTTACCTGCTAATGCTCTGGAGCCTAGCAAGTACTTCCCTAAGCCTTTTCACTATTTTGAAAAGCAAAGGATAAAGGATGAAGAACTGAAGAAGAAGGATCTGAAAGGAAAGAAACCAGCTGATGATACTGAACCTACTGTGCATGCTAAGATCAGATGTTGGAAAGGAATTGTAATTAAGGAGCCTAGTTTATCTTAGGATAACTAGGCTAATGTTTAGAATAATGTAATCTTTTGTTTTTTGTTGTTCTAAAGAAAAATATGTAAACCTAAAATTTTCTTATTAATGAATGAAATCAGTTTCAGTATTGATTTTAGTTGTTATCCTACAGTGAAATGTATGTACATCTATTTTTTTTCTGTGTTTTATTATGAGTGATGTATATCTTTGATTAAGGGTTATGACTTCTCCAAATAGGGGGAGATTGTTTGGTACACTGAAAAATATGTACCAGATTTGGAGAAGCCTCATCTTACTCATTGATATACATCAATTTGTATTTGATGGATGTTTGAGTTTCATTGTGCAGGTGTAAGGTTTGCAAGAAAATTCTCTAAGTACATGTGTTGACACTTGTGAAGAATTGTGTCGACACTAGAAGTAAGGCCTGTGTCGACACCCAGGCATTGTGTCGACACCTGAAGAAGAAGTTGTGTCGACACCTAGAATTGTGTCGACACCTGAGACAGGAATTATGTCGACACCTGAAGCAGAAGTTGTGTCGACACTCAGGAGTTATGTCGACACCAGAAGAAAGGCATGTATCGACACCCAAGAATTGTGTCGACACCTGAAGAAGGTTTGTGTCGACATACAGGACTTGTGTCGACACACACTCAATGCAATATTTCAACAACAGCTATACATAGTCTGAAAGGGTTGTGTCGACACACAGGACTTGTGTCGATACGCACTCAATGAAATCTGGACATACACTCAACGCCATCTGTCAGCATCAACTATATCACAACCAGGAGCAGTTGTGTCGACACATAGGACTTGTGTCGACACACACTCAACGATGCTTGGACATACACTCAACGCCATCAGTCAGCATCAGTTATGTCGAGACCAGGAGCAGTTGTGTCGACATACAGGACTTGTGTCGACACATACAAACAGAAGCTGTGTTGAGAAGTAGAAGAATGACTGTGTCGACACATTAAGTGTTGTATCGACATCATCAAGGCTTGTGTCTAAACTTAGTCTATTTGTGTCGACACATGTGAAGTAATTTGCTAAGTGACTGCTGAGATATAAATTCATTGCAGAATCAGCTGTCACGGCTGAAGACTTGACAGCTTTCATAAACAACAAGTCTGACACCTTTGTCAGAACTGTCAGAAGGTTATTACAAACCGGATCAGCCGATAATCATTGAAAAACTCTATATAAAGGACTGATCCATGACAACCAAAGTATGAAGTAACAATTAAGAAAGCAATTAAGAGGGAACAAATCAACAGAGACCCAGAGAGAGAATTCAACAACAAAAAAGGGGGGACCCTTAAGAAGGCAAAAATTGAACAGTTTGCAAGAAAGATTCAGATTTATTTTTAAATCTAAGAAGGGAGCTGTCTGAAGATCAACTTCTACTCCAAGTCATATCAACCTAATTTTGTTCAATCAAGAAGCTTTGAAAAAGCTAAGTTAGGTTGTATCTATAGTATAAGGTTTGTTCAAGAACTGATCAAGAAGCTCACAGTAATTGAGAGTTCTATCTGGGTGAAATTTCTGTACTACTAAATATTCTTTTTCCTTGTAAGATCTTCTTAGATCTGAGTTGTAAGCCTGTGTTTATAAAGGCTGAGGTAGGGCAGAGAGCCTGAGGCGTAGGACTTGTGAAAGTCTGAGTTGTAAGCCAGGTATTAAAGGTTGAGGTAGGGCTGTTGCCTGAGGTAGGGTTCTTGAGAAGAATTGGTGGTCGCTAAGCTTCGAAGAAAATAAAAGCAACCGAACTAGCAATCCAATGAGGCAAGTATACCTATCGAACTGTAGCTAGGGGACATAATTATCATATTGAAATCCGGGAACTGTTGAGTACACTTACTCACACAAAGACTATTATTTTATCGACGGAAAAACTAGGGTTTTGAGAAACTAATTGCAATAAAGGAAAGAAAGCTAATGCTAGAAAGAGTACTACCGCAATTAATTAAAGAGCTATTAAAAGCGATAATAACAAAAGGTTGAAACTATGAAATGGAAGAGCACTCGATCAAGAATCACCTTGGCAAGAGTTAACTAAGAAATGAGATAAATATAAACCTAAACTTAATAGGGTAAAGGTCCTTGACCGTGGAGGTTCCTAAAGCTTAAACACGCTTCTCTCAAAGTCATGCCCAATTGAGTTTAGGAAGGTCCGACCGGCTCTCATCTAAATCAGAGGCCCAAAGCTCGCTTTACGCGATGAACCCCACTATTGGATTTTACTCCAATTCGAGAGATTTGGACGTCTGCCTCTCTCGAGGGGTGCGTACAACTCCCTTTACTCTTGAATGCTCACTTCATTCTATCGGCCTCTCAGCTAGCCTAGAATGAAAGCAAAGGTGGAGAGTATATATCGATAATATACCTCCAACCCATGAAAATCAAGAGTAATCTAAGGCCTAAACCCTAAAAAGAAATGGTAAATTCAAAGCATCATAACTTATGGTTTTACAATACTGCGTAATCAAAGTTTATAAAAGTATTGTGAAGCCTGAGGGAATCCCTATTATTAGAAGACGATGTATCAAAAACATAGGGATTCCCTTAGTGATTACGTATTATTCTTTAAATGGCAAATAATAGGCTTCACAATACTCTCACAGATTGGTACGTAATCATCCCATACATCGTCTTCTAAATCACTAGGGATTCCCTCAGTCTCAGACACCTCAGAATCGTCAGGCACTAGCGAACATGTCAGAATACTATCACCTACGGGGTCATCCTCAAAATCCAGAGATAGTATATCAACATCAGCATCCTCAGAGGTAACAGTCACTATCTCATTGGGCTTATTCATCGAGGCTAATAGATGCATAACCCTAGTAGTAACATTTTTTGATTCAAAAATAATGGGTTTAGGCTGCGTACTTTCCATAGGAGTGGAATTAGGCACACTAGGTGTAGTCATATCATTGTGGGGAAATGATCTAACCTGAGGCATAGGGTAACTCCTATGAATAGTTACGGGTCTAGTTCCACAATGATAGTCACTCACAGGCTTGGTGTTAGTAGTGCGGAGATAGGCGGGATCAAATTGATCCAAGAGTACGCTACGCATTGCCGGCCAAACATGTTTATAACTACCAACACGACGCTCTTCGTTTAGCCAAAACACGCGGGCTCGACCTACTAATCGATCTCGGGCTATGTTAACCTTTTGGTGGTCGTCCCATACATGAGACCTAAAATAATTTTCTAATCCTTTAAGCCAGTCTCTAAAATTTTGGGGATACCCTAAACCGTCATAAGTAGGTGCCTCAATTCTAGTGGGAGGATAAACGTGGGGATGGTTGGTATTCCTATGGTATGAAGGCAAGTCTGGGTTTTGTTTAGCCATGGGATTAACATACCAATAATCTAAACGAGAAGCATACACGTCATAGGCCAAAATAACGAGAACCGGAGAGAAAACTCACCCAGAACTGGTGCACGTGCAATGAATAATAAATCAGACCCTATATAAAATCCAACAGATGGATTTATTCCCGCTTAATAACTAAGGCAATAAAATATTTTTTTGGATTTTCTTACTGAAAATAAATAAGAGATTATTAAAAAAAAATTTGATTTTTTTTTTATTACTAAAAATAAAATTTAGCCGGCTATTGGCAGACCACAAAATTATGATTATATTTTTTTTTGTTGTAATTTGGAGAAAAATTTGAAATTTGAAATTTTGAAATTTGAAATTTGAAATTTGAAATTTGAATTTTGAATTTTGAATTTTGAATTTTAAATTTTGAAATTAAAATTCGAAATTCGAAATTTGAAATTTGAAATTTTAATTTTGAATTTTGAAATTTGAAATTTGAATTTTTAAATTTGAATTTGGAAATTGGAAATTTGAAATTTTAATTATAATTTTTAAAATTTGAAATTTGAAATTTGAAATTTGAACTTTGAAATTTGAAATTTTCATTTTGAATTTTGAAATTCGAAATTTGAAATTTGAAATTTTAAATTTGAATTTTGAAATTGGAAATTTGAAATTCGAAATTGGAAATTTGAAATTTGAAATTTGAATTTTAAAATTTGAAATTTGAAATTGAAATTCGAAATTTGAAATTTGAAATTTGAAATTTTAATTTTGAATTTTGAAATTCGAAATTTGAAATTCGAAACTGGAAATTTTAAATTTGAAATTTGAATTTTTAAATTTTGAGGGGGAGGAGTGCGAATTAGGAAATTGACGAGAACCTCCCTCTGATACCAAATTGATGCAGACTCATGGTTTCGACGGATTAAACTACGTGTTCTTAGATTCGACAATTAGCAAATCAAACTAAGTTACGCGCAAATATTCACAAGACCAATACAAGAATATCCGGACTAAATAAGTGATTTTAAAACTAAGTCCAAAATAATCCCCAAAAATTAATTAATACGAGGGTTGCTTACCCGTTCCAATTTTCATGAGAATATTCGGATGATTTAGGCTTGAAAATTTAGATTTTAATTAAGCACAATATTCAATATAAATCAGGACCAAATACTAGCCTTCTGTTTCCACCAAAACTCACAATAGTTTAGAAAGAATCACACGAGAGATGGTATAGGAAATCGTTACCCAAAATCCCACGAGAATTCCGTTTACGAGATGGGTGGAGGATGCGCACACGGCGGTGGTTGATTCTATTCCCACGCAACTCCACGGTTCCGCGCCGGATGATGAAAACGCAAGCCGTCTTCCTTCGCAAAACCCTAGAAGAGGGAGTTCCTTGAAAAGTCCAGTAATTATATAGGGAGAGAGAGAAAAGGTGATGAGAAAATAATTTTCTCAATATGATGGGGGGTGGCGGCTAGGGGAGAGATGTGGTGGCCGGCAGTTTTGTGGAAAGAGGCTGCTCGGGTTTTGGGAAAAAGGAGGAGGGTGGCCAGAAACGATCTTGGAGAAGGAGGAGGGAGAAGGAAAGGAGGCCGAGATAGAGAGGTGAAGGAGATGTGGCCGGCGGCCAAGAGAGGGGAGAAGAAAGAGGAGGCCGAAAATTGCCAAGAGGGGGGAAAAATTCACTTTGAATTTCTTAGGTTTTCTTTTTCATTCTTCACTAATGAAATCAACAACAAGCATGGCTTTAAATAGCCTTACACCACTCAATCTCCACCATTCATAAAATAGGAAAACAATCTAAACATATAATGCATAAAATAAAATAATACATGCATGAAATAAAAGATACTAAATAAAAGATACTCTTGATGGTTATAAGCACCCATCATATTTGAAATGAAATAATAAAATAGGACATAATAATAAATGATGAAATAAAAATATATAATTATAATTATTTAATTTATAATTATATATTTTATTTAAAATGGCAGCGGCAGACGTCGTGCAAAATATGTAGCGGCGTTGGCGAAGAACGTCGCGGCGTTGGCGAAGAAACGTCGTGGTAGACTCTCATCTTCAAGCTTGCGGCAACGACCGTCCCAATCTACGAACTTTCTATGTCGGGGATCAACGACCGCATCAGCAACGTCGCCATCAATCCTCCCCCACTCAAAATTACTCATCTCCGATGAGTGGCCCGTGAGGGGGGAACAACCAAAAGCAGCAGAAACATTGGGCAAATCTTGCCCCACAATCCATGTTGTAGTAGCATGAACATCCATCAGTACGGCGAACCTGTCAGGCATAGAAACAACAAGACTTTCGAGGAAACTCGAAAGGGTGTCAAGCAAAAGAAATAAAACTTGAATCTTACCATCCGGTTCAAGAACCAAGGAGTCAACGTGGAAAATAGACACGACAGTACTAACACTCCCCAACCCAAAAGAATATTTAGTGGTAGGAAGAAATGACGGAGAAATGCACTCAGGTGGAACAGAGACGTACAGTAAAAAGTCCGGAAACTTGAAATAAAGTGAAACACTCTGTGCTATATAAAAATCTAGAATAAAAGCATAAAATCCGACGTTCTTCATAATTTTGGATGGGTCGGCGTTCCTACATATTAATTTATTAACGAAGACCGAAGGTATCCGCTCGGGGACTGACCAGACTAAACCCAAATCACTAGCTCTAGCGTCGGACAGTCTCAAAAAGGTGTGGAAGTGTGTACGACATAACTTAAGGTGATATACTAACGTCCAAAACACATGAGGAGAGAATCCATGTGCTACATGACTAGACCCAAATACGGAGGATAAGGGTGTTAAATCAGGTGGCACGAGAGCTTTCAAATCAGGGAAGAATTTCATGGGCTCAAAAACAGTAGTCTTAATTTTAATTTTAATATTTTCACGCTTGGCACGAAGAAATGCCAAGGTGAACCGCTCATCACATACAATAGAATTGGACGCTCTCGAATGTGAAAAGATGTGCGAGCGAGACAACTCAAGAGACCCAACTATAGTCACAAACGTGGGTAAATAAGGGTCATCAAAAGGCGGTGGGTAAATGCATGCGACCGGGTGTGGTATATAAGTATATCTATGGGACACCACATCCAGAGGCACAATTGCCGACGAATCAGAATCAGTCATAGTAGGGTACGGAACCGTTGACGGACACATAGAAAAATGAGCAGGCAAAAGTGACGTGTAGTCATTCCTATGAGGTGCGGTGAAAAGTCTAAATACTAGTGCGCTTAACATAGTAATATCTACACGTTGCGTCAACGTCAAAGTAGGAGATAAAATGGGCATGACACCATAACTCAAACTAGGTATTCTTGTTCCTTGTCCTAAAAGGTCAACATCTGTGGGTAAATAAGTAGGGGGAAGGGTCGGTAAAATCAAGCCCGGGATAAAATTAAAATCAGTAGAAATTTCACCCAACGGTGACGACATCAAAGTACTCTCATCCGGGTGTACAATAACAGAATCGTCCAAAATTACCCTTCCCTCACATGGTAACTCATCCACAATAATAATGGGGACATCCACACAGTTAGACTCCTCAGGTAACTCAGATATAATCTCAGCATGTGTAATCGTAGGCTCTAATACGATGGGGATCATAGCCTGGAGAGGGCTCTCAATACTAGGGTGAACAGTCACAACGCTAGTAGGGCAAATAATAGGCTTCACAATACTCTCACAGATTGGTACGTAATCATCCCATACATCGTCTTCTAAATCACTAGGGATTCCCTCAGTCTCAGACACCTCAGAATCGTCAGGCACTAGCGAACATGTCAGAATACTATCACCTACGGGGTCATCCTCAAAATCCAGAGATAGTATATCAACATCAGCATCCTCAGAGGTAACAGTCACTATCTCATTGGGCTTATTCATCGAGGCTAATTGATGCATAACCCTAGTAGTAACATTTTTTGATTCAAAAATAATGGGTTTAGGCTGCGTACTTTCCATAGGAGTGGAATTAGGCACACTAGGTGTAGTCATATCATTGTGGGGAAATGATCTAACCTGAGGCATAGGGTAACTCCTATGAATAGTTACGGGTCTAGTTCCACAATGATAGTCACTCACAGGCTTGGTGTTAGTAGTGCGGAGATAGGCGGGATCAAATTGATCCAAGAGTACGCTACGCATTGCCGGCCAAACATGTTTATAACTACCAACACGACGCTCTTCGTTTAGCCAAAACACGCGGGCTCGACCTACTAATCGATCTCGGGCTATGTTAACCTTTTGGTGGTCGTCCCATACATGAGACCTAAAATAATTTTCTAATCCTTTAAGCCAGTCTCTAAAATTTTGGGGATACCCTAAACCGTCATAAGTAGGTGCCTCAATTCTAGTGGGAGGATAAATGTGGGGATGGTTGGTATTCCTATGGTATGAAGGCAAGTCTGGGTTTTGTTTAGCCATGGGATTAACATACCAATAATCTAAACGAGAAGCATACACGTCATAGGCCATAATAACGAGAACCGGAGAGAAAACTCACCCGGAACTGGTGCACGTGCAATGAATAATAAATCAGACCCTATATAAAATCCAACAGATGGATTTATTCCCGCTTAATAACTAAGGCAATAAAATATTTTTTTGGATTTTCTTACTGAAAATAAATAAGAGATTATTAAAAAAAAATTTGATTTTTTTTTTATTACTAAAAATAAAATTTAGCCGGCTATTGGCAGACCACAAAATTATGATTATATTTTTTTTTGTTGTAATTTGGAGAAAAATTTGAAATTTGAAATTTTGAAATTTGAAATTTGAAATTTGAAATTTGAATTTTGAATTTTGAATTTTGAATTTTAAATTTTGAAATTAAAATTCGAAATTCGAAATTTGAAATTTGAAATTTTAATTTTGAAATTTGAAATTTGAAATTTGAAATTTGAATTTGGAAATTGGAAATTTGAAATTTTAATTTTAATTTTTAAAATTTGAAATTTGAAATTCGAAATTTGAACTTTGAAATTTGAAATTTTCATTTTGAATTTTGAAATTCGAAATTTGAAATTTGAAATTTGAAATTTTAAATTTGAATTTTGAAATTCGAAATTTGAAATTCGAAATTGGAAATTTGAAATTTGAAATTTGAATTTTAAAATTTGAAATTTGAAATTGAAATTCGAAATTTGAAATTTGAAATTTGAAATTTTAATTTTGAATTTTGAAATTCGAAATTTGAAATTCGAAACTGGAAATTTTAAATTTGAAATTTGAATTTTTAAATTTTGAGAGGGGGAGGAGTGCCAATTAGGAAATTGACGAGAACCTCCCTCTGATACCAAATTGATGCAGACTCATGGTTTCGACGGATTAAACTACGCGTTCTTAGATTCGACAATTAGCAAATCAAACTAAGTTACGCGCAAACATTCACAAGACCAATACAAGAATATCCGGACTAAATAAGTGATTTTAAAACTAAGTCCAAAATAATCCCCAAAAATTAATTAATACGAGGGTTGCTTACCCGTTCCAATTTTCATGAGAATATTCGGATGATTTAGGCTTGAAAATTTAGATTTTAATTAAGCACAATATTCAATATAAATCAGGACCAAATACTAGCCTTTTGTTTCCACCAAAACTCACAATAGTTTAGAAAGAATCACACGAGAGATGGTATAGGAAATCGTTACCCAAAATCCCACGAGAATTCCGTTTACGAGATGGGTGGAGGATGCGCACACGGCGGTGGTTGATTCTATTCCCACGCAACTCCACGGTTCCGCGCCGGATGATGAAAACGCAAGCCGTCTTCCTTCGCAAAACCCTAGAAGAGGGAGTTCCTTGAAAAGTCCAGTAATTATATAGGGAGAGAGAGAAAAGGTGATGAGAAAATAATTTTCTCAATATGATGGGGGGTGGCGGCTAGGGGAGAGATGTGGTGGCCGGCAGTTTTGTGGAAGGAGGCTGCTCGGGTTTTGGGAAAAAGGAGGAGGGTGGCCAGAAACGATCTTGGAGAAGGAGGAGGGAGGAGGAAAGGAGGCCGAGATAGAGAGGTGAAGGAGATGTGGCCGGCGGCCAAGAGAGGGGAGAAGAAAGAGGAGGCCGAAAATTGCCAAGAGGGGGGAAAAATTCACTTTGAATTTCTTAGGTTTTCTTTTTCATTCTTCACTAATGAAATCAACAACAAGCATGACTTTAAATAGCCTTACACCACTCAATCTCCACCATTCATAAAATAGGAAAACAATCTAAACATATAATGCATAAAATAAAATAATACATGCATGAAATAAAAGATACTAAATAAAAGATACTCTTGATGGTTATAAGCACCCATCATATTTGAAATGAAATAATAAAATAGGACATAATAATAAATGATGAAATAAAAATATATAATTATAATTATTTAATTTATAATTATATATTTTATTTAAAATGGCAGCGGCAGACGTCGTGCAAAATATGTAGCGGCGTTGGCGAAGAACGTCACGGCGTTGGCGAAGAAACGTCGTGGTAGACTCTCATCTTCAAGCTTGCGGCAACGACCGTCCCAATCCACGAACTTTCTATGTCGGGGATCAACGACCGCATCAGCAACGTCGCCATCAATGATTAGGAGTGAAATTCAAAGATAAATGTTAAGGCTTAAAATCACACTAAACCCAGATAAAGAGTTTCAAAAAATTTCATTTAAAATAATATATATATTTTTCTTTCTTTTTCTTCTTTTCTCCATTTTTTTTCTTTTTTTAAAACAAAGGCCATAAATATTTTTTTTTATTTTCATTTTGAATTGGCCAAAAAAACAAACATATCTTTTGAGCATACTTTTTTCAAAAACTTTTCTCCCAAGAAAATCACAAAATAACCTATCAAAATCACGAAAATATTTTATGAAACTCAAAAAGGCTAGTGTGATTCGATAGGTTGGAAAGGTTGGCTTTGGTGAAAATGAAATGAAAAGAGGAGCTATCAAATGAAATAAAAAAAAGGCTCAAAAGCGGCTAATTAGTGGTAAAAGTTTTTAGGTTGGCAGGAAAGCTCAAACAAAAACAAAAATGACCTAAATCATATTCACGCTTTTAAATTTATTTAAAACATAGATTTGAAAATTTTCAAAAAGCGAGTCCTAGATAGTAAAAGAAGATTGATAAAATTGACTTGAAAATAGAAATAATAGGTGACTTGGATCGTTTACATCTACTACGCTATTCAAAGGTTGACCTTACAAAAATTATCCAAAAACGAAAAGGAAAATAGTGGATGATGAATTTTTGAGAAAGTGAAGGAAATAAAGAACGAAAAACCATAATAAAAATGCAAGTTTTAGAAAAATATTTCACCTTAACATGCTACCGTGAATTAGAAACACAGCTTGACCAACATTTTACTTGTGAAACATAATTAAAAAGGATGATTAGAAATATTATAATTAACTAAGTTGTTTATAGGTAATTTTGAGTAAAATAAAAACAAAAACTAGGGGGTACTATTGAAATACCAAAATGTCTAAACTATTAAAGTAAAAACTAAAAGCATTTTTTTTGTTTTTTTTGAAATATTCTCTTTTTTTTTGGATTTTGAAATATTTTCTTTTTTTTTGGAATTTTAAGATATTCATTTATTTTATTTTATTTTATTGAACAAAATATACACAAAAAGCAAAAAAATATTTACACTAAGCAAAAAGAAGGAGGAAGTCCTCCCCCAAGCTTAAAATGGACATTGTCCTCAATGGCAAAAGAAGGGGATTGGAGAAGGAGAGAAAAATAAAGTACAAAATTGAAAGACATAATTGAAAAACAGGTACTTCCCCAGATTTATTCGCTGCGAAAGCTGAGTGATGCCGCTCCCCCAAGTGTCTTCTTTGGACTTTGTGATGGATTCAGCAACATTGGAGCAAGCGATCACAGAAGCCTCAGCTTGTCGGAGCCGTCTAGGGCAAAAATATTAAAATAAAAAAAATAGAAAAAGATAACTTGGGTTGCCTCCCAAGAGCGTCCTTTGTTTAAAGCGTCGTTGAGCTCGACGCATCAAAAATAATATTGTGTAAAAATATTATTGTCCAGAAATAAAATAGTTTTTAACAAAAAATAAAAGTTCAAAGTTAGAGTTCGTGCAGCAGATACTTAAAAATGTTTGGACTGACATCATCATCACCAGAGAAATAAAGTTTAAGACGCAGACCATTCACTTTGAAATTAGCCTTATCAGGGTGAGAAATTAAAACAGTTCCATACGGGAAAACTTTTACGACAGAAAAGGGGCCAGACCAACGAGATTTTATTTTGCCCGGAAATAATCGCAATCGAGAATTATATAAAAGAACTTGGTTGCCCGGTTTAAATGTTTTTGGATTCCTTAAGTGTTTATCGTATAAACGCTTTGTCCGCTCTTTATAAAGTTTGTTATTTTCATAAGCATAAGAGCGCCACTCGCCGAGTTCATTAAGTTGAAATTTTCTAAGTCACCGACGGAGTGAGGATCGAAGTTTAAAAATCTTAAGGCCCAAAAAGCACGGTGTTCTAATTCTACGGGTAGATGGCACGATTTTCCATAGACCAACCGATACGGCGTACATCCGAGGGCAGTTTTGTACGCTGTTCGATAGGCCCATAAAGCATCGTCTAATTTGGCTGACCAGTCGTCTTTCCTAGAAGTTGAAACAGTTTTTTCTAATATTCTTTTTATTTCTCTATTTACTACTTCGACTTGTCCATTAGTTTGGGGGTGGTAGGCAGTTGAAAGCTTATGTGTAACGCCTTATTGGGTAAGGATTTTTGAAAATTGCGCGTTACAGAAATGGGAACCCCTATCGCTAACGATGGCGCGCGGTGTACCGAATCTAAAAAATAATTTTTTAAAAAATGTTACTACAACTCAGGAGTCATTCGTAGGAAGAGCTTGGGCTTCAACCCAACGTGAAACGTAATCAACGAAAACTAAAATATACTTATTTCCGAAGCTAGAAGGAAGGGGGCCAACAAATCGATTCCCAGAGGTCGAAAATTCACACTCAAGGAAATAATTTTGCGGCATTTCATTTTTATTGGAAATATTGCCCGACCATTGGCAACTATCACACCTACTTACAAAGGCTTGCGTGTCTTTAAACAGACTAGGCCAGTAAAAACCCGCGCAAAGCACCTTGTGAGCGGTGCGAGCAGCTTGATAGTTTAAACATGTCGGACCTTCATGTAAATGTTTTAAAATATCAACTCCTTCCTAAGAAACACATCTCCTTATCACTTGATCCCACAGATTCTGAAAAGATGCGGGTCTTCCCAAAAGTAGTTCTTCAGCTCAGAAAAGAATTTCTTCTTTTGCTGAGAGGAGAACTCTTTTGGGAGCACCCGGGCCACTAAATAGTTGGCAATGTGTGCGAACCAAGGAGAAGTAGATGTGCTCATTGAAAGCAGCTTCTAATTAGAAAATAATCATTAAAAGATTTTTCATTTAATTTTTCTATAAAGGGATTGTCTAATCTAGAGAGATGGTCGACGGCCAAGTTCTCGGCTCCTCGCTTATCACGGATCTCTAAGTCAAACTCCTGGAGGAGTAAGACCCACGAATCAAGCGCGGCTTGGCATCCGTTTTGGCAAGAAGATATTTGAGGCCGAGTGGTCCGTAAAAACAATAATTTTTGAAAGTGTAATACAAGGACGGAATTTATCAAATGCGAATACTACATCGAGGAGCTCCTTCTCGGTCATGGTGTATTTTACTGTGTAGATGTGAGTGTTTTACTAGTGTAATAGATAGGGTGGAAGTTTTTAGACATTGCGTTGACCTAATACGGCTCCCACCGCGAAACTACTCGCATCGCACATTATCTCGAAAGGAAGTCCCATACCGGAGCTATCATAATCGGTGCGTTAATTAACTTTTCTTTAATCAATTCGAAGGCAGAAAGACAAGAGTCATCAAAAATTAATGGGGCGTCTTTTTCTATAATATGGGTAAGGGGCTTGGTGATCTTGGAAAAATCCTTTTATGAAGAATGCGGTAGAAACCTGCGTGACCTAAGAAACTTCTTATAACTTTTATATTCATAGGCGGCGACAGCTTCTCGATAACTTCTATCTTCGCAATATCTACCTCAATACCTCCCGCAAAAATTTTATGACCAAAAACTAACCCTTCCCTCACCATAAAATGGCATTTTTCCCAATTTATGGCAAGGTTAGTCTCTTCGCATCGTTCTAAGACTTTTTCGAGGTTTTCTAAACATCTATCAAAGGAATCACCGAACACGGAGAAATCGTCCATAAATACCTCCATAATGCTTTCTACATACTTGTCAAAGATAGCGAGCATACACGCTGGAATACAGCAGCTGCGCATTGCACAATCCAAACGACATTCTTCGGTAGGCGAAGGTGCCAAAGGGACAAGTAAACGTAGTTTTCTCCTAGTCCTCGGGAGAGATGGGGATTTGAAAATACCCCGAGTGGCCATCGAGAAAACAATAAAAGCTATGGTCGGATAATCATTCTAAAATCTGGTCGATAAACAACAAAGGAAAGTGTTCCTTGCGGGTGGCGTCATTCAGCTTCCTATAATCTATACACATACGCCAACCCGTCACCGTCCGTGCTGGGATTAATTCGTTATTTTCATTACTAACTACCGTTATCCCTCCCTTCTTTGGTACTACCTGAATAGGGCTTACCCACTTACTATCTGATATAGGGTAAATAATTCCTGCGTCTGATAATTTCATAACTCGCCCTTAACTACTTCTTTCATGTTCGGGTTGATACGACGCTGAGGATGAATGGAGTTATGCGAATTATCTTCCATTAAAATTTTATGAGTACAGAAAGATGGGCTTATGACCTTGATATCAGATATCTGCCAAGCAATAGCTCGGCGATGTTTACGTAAAACTAAAAGAAGTTTTTCATTTTAGACATCCGTGAGTAGGCCGAAACTATAACTGGCAGCTGATGATCCACATTTCATACCGAATTCGGGACTCATCTTGGCTTCTTTCATGACTTTGTACTACCATTTAGCGCCATTAGCACTCCTTTTGGCTCGCTGCGACATTCCACTTCTTGTGCACTTTATTAGCCTATTTCTGTGCGTGTGTGTATTTCCCTCTTGCTGTGCATTTTATTGATATCTGTGACTGCCATGATCGACAACCCATTCAGTTTTTCCTGTAGGTTCGGGGATCGTGTGGGCGTCCGGGATAGGGCTTTCACCATTTTTGCAAAGGAGTCAGTGGTCGTGCGTTTTTACCCAAACACGACCATCGACCTCTTTGGCGCACGATCACCGATCGTGCGCAGTATGACTTCTCCTGTGAATGTTCTGCCTTGCCATATCGCACGATCACCAGCTATACCTCGCACGATCACTGATCGTGCGTTGCCGATCGTGCGCAGTCATGACCTCTTTTGTGCAAGTTCTGCCGCCATATCGCACGACCACCTGCTATACCGCCACGATCACTGATCGTACGTTGCTGATCGTGCGCAAGCTTTGATTTCCTAGTGTATGTTCTATAGGTTGTTTCTGCAACGGGCGCTGACTTTGTTCGCGCACGACCACTGGTCGTGCGCCTCTGGTCGTGCGCGCTATTTAACTCTGCTTCTATAAATTGGCCTGATCCGCGAATTAGGGCATGACAGACTGGACCGACCTTGCCGCCACTTCGCTGTTCTGCATCCAAGGAGCTCCATCGACCTCCACCTCCCTACCATCGGGAGATCATTTTCCGGTGATTCTAAAGTGTGCCGCATCCTCCGGTGATCCTCCCGGCCATTAAAGACCTCTTTTCCGAGCTTTCTACCGAGGAAGATGATGAAGAAAACCTAGAGAACGGACTTAAAGGCCCTCGAGGTGACAGCTCGTCGGTACCGGAAGCCTCCTCGGACTGCGCGTGGAAGCGGATTGACAACCCACACCTCCAGCCAACAACCGCGGTGGATCTTCACTTTCTTGGTTTAATCTTTCCCCATCTCTCTTATTGTATGAAGTACTTAAGCTTGCAATGAACTTCAATCTCTAGTTGTTTTAATTAGATTTCTGTTGTTTAATTTTGCTTGTGATAATTGGTGATTTGATGCGCCTCGCTCCATCTCACTTCACTCCGTTCTGTCATTCCATTCGATTGCACTCCGTACTAAACACCTCATTCACTAGCTCAACATCCATTCGCCTTACCGAAGTACGACATCGCGGCCGTTACATCCAAATCGCCTTGAGAAGCGGTGATTGTGACCCGCATAGTTCGCTTTAGTTTCTTTGTTTGCAAAACCACTTTCAAAGCCTCTTATTTTTCCTTTGTTTATTTAACTCTCATAACAATAATTTCGGATCGGTCATTGTTCTACGCTAATTGCATTCCTCAAGAGACCGACACTCGGGGATTCATTCCCAAAACTTTATTACTTATGCGACCGGTTGCGCTTGCCGTATTTACACGCATCAATTTTTTGGCGCTGTTGCCGGGGAATGCAACTGTAGAACGACCATGACGTACGAAAATGTTGTTGTAAGAGTTAGTATTTTTTGACCGCTATTTCTTTGTGTAGTTGCCGCAGTGAATGCAAGGACGCACTGTAAGAGATCTTAACCCTTACGACCCCGAGATCGAACGAACCCTTCGTGCACAAATACGTGCTGCAGCCATCCAATCCAGCCCCAATGGGGTGGAACCATGCTGAAACATTGATGCCTGATGGTGAAAACCGAGTTTGTGCTGGGATCCCAACATGGTTATACTGAAACAGTGAATGAGATCAATGAGTGTAAACCCGCCCCAGGACCGCACCATAGGGAATT